>CM053577.1:96636340-96687947 GCA_028646485.1 Cryptoprocta ferox | reverse complement strand
CTCCTTCTCTCTCCCTCTGCCCCTTTCCCTAGCTCTCTCCCTCTCTTTCCCCTCCCTCTCTCAAATTAAAACAACAAAAAATGACCACCTCTCTCCCTACCTCCCCACCCATCAGTTGCTCTTCTCCCACATTCCCAGGGACATGGAACCCACATCTGTCACCATAAACACTGCCACCTCTGTTGCATCTTTGTGGAAAATTAAACCCTAGACCTAGGCTCAAAATGAGAGAGAAAATGCTGAGGAAGTCACGGCTCATTAGGAAGGCTGCCCCCTGGGCACAGCTTCCTGGTGGATTTCCTTCTTCCATCTCTACTAACATCAGATTTGTTTTTCTACTTCCTATCGCCATACTGAAAGAAATTCTACCAATCCTAAATTCATTAGCATAATTTTTTTCCTTTTCTTAAGACTTCATATGTGACTGATTTATCGATCATTCGCTCATTGGAATGAAGTCTCAACTTGTAACTCCACCCAGCCCTCTTGGATACATTGGAGTTTTATTTGAGATGAATCACTTGGGATTGTGGCTCACTTCAGGAAGAGGCAGGCCAGAGAGTTACATGATACCAGACATAAGACCCCGGGAGGCAGTGAAGAGGGCTGCTGGGTAAGAAAGAGAAAGAGGTGTCTTACTGGAAGAGAGGAGGCAGATACCCAACAAACCATCGATCTCTAAATGTTGCCTGTGTTCGTCTCAGTGACTCTGGATGAGGAAAGAAACCCTTCCTCTTTGCTTTCCAGCTCCACCCTACTGATCTTTACCTGACCTAGAGCCCCCAGACATCACATCTTTGCTACCATCTAACCATGCTCTGGATAGAGGCCTCAGGAGCTCACCTGGGAATCCAAACACCATCAATAATCTTGTTTCTCCGGGGAAATGCCTTTAAAGATCTGAATTATGAGATAAAAAGACAGTTTGGAAAACCACTCCCTTCAAAAATCAGAGACTGCTTTACTGTCATCAAACAAGTAGTGGTTAGCGAGCCAACGAAGCCCCTTTGCAGCTATGCAGCACCACGTTTCTTTGTTTCAGTACCTGGTTAAGTTCATGGGTACTGCCATTTATACATTCCATGATTTAAGAAAATAACTTACTCTCAAACTTTCTGTGTACAATCTCAAACTACAAAGAGATATATAGCCCCTTGCCTAAGATAGCGACAATTTATACCAGGTGAATATTAGTGACTATGAATGTCACATTTTTTAATGATCAGATGCCTCCTGGGTGAAAAGCAAGCTGGGTGGTTAAAACATCACCATGCATTAGTAACATGTACCCATTGGTGAAGCAGCTGGTGATATGAAAAACAAACAAACGAACATGTGTGGGTTCTAAAAATCAAGGTATTTGCCAAGAGAGACTTTTATTTTTTAGGACGTGGCCTTCTTGAAGGGTCATTTTCAGTTCTGTATTCTTCTAAACAAAATTCTATTTCAATAAAAAGAGTTAGTGGAATCAGTAAATGGAAGTTTATGAGGACTTTTTGCTGCTAGCTTCATCTTCAATTCTGGATGATTTAGGGAAAGAATTAAAAGATACAGAGGGGAGATGTGCTGTTGGGTTATATACAAGCATCAGTATTGAAAGCAGAGAACAGCAAAGTCTTTCCCTCATTATCATTGCCTCTCACCACACATAGGACCTTCATTTTCTTTTTATGATCATAGCAGCAACCATTTGGTTCACTCATATGACTGTGAGTATGTGCTGATCTCTGGTTGAAAAGATTAAAAGACACTCATAAGCATTTCTCCTTTGTCTGAAGGCCCCCCAGTGACCTTCCATCTCCTGTACAATTAAAGCTAAAATCTCTATCGCAGCTGATGTGTTCCAAACTAGTCCGTATCCCCTAACCCTCTGCCCTCAGCTCTTATTCTCTCTTAGTTACTCACTCCACTCAAGCTTTCTTGCTGTTCCTTAAGCACTGAAGAAACACTCCTGCCTCAGGGCCTTTGCACTTACCATTTTTTCTGTCTTGTTTCCCTAGATATTTACATGGTCCCTCTCTCAATTCCTTTAGATCTTGACTTCAGTATCATCTTCTCGGGTCTTCTTTGGCCTTCATATAATTTTTCAACATTTCTTTCCCTTCCCAAGCCCTCTATGCTCCCCATCCTCCAACTCTGCTCTATTCTTCTTATAGGCATTCTGACAATCATGAGACTATTTATATTTCACTTCTTTATCACGGATATCCCTCAATTGGAAGAAGAGCATATAAGGTCAGGAATTGTTGCTTTGTTCAGTTTCTGTATCCTCAGGACCCAGAAACCATATCCAGCACTTAGTAGGTACTCAATAGACATGGGTTCAAATGAATCTTGAGGAAAGTTCTAGGAGAGTTCAGAAATTGCTCATAGAAATCTGATGTGTAAATGTGGGAGCGCCAGGCAGTAAATTTAAACATACAGAGAAATTAACTTTCTCTAAAGTGGCCAGTTGAACAAATTGAAATCACAGACCAAATTATGCCAGCAAGTCTTTAATGAAACTGCCACAAGTTCATTCAAGGCCGCCCAGATGATTTCAAAAGCAACGTGGCAGAGTGTGTCTATTTCAGAGTGATAAATGCACGTTCTACTGCTAATGCTTCTTTCAGAAATCTTGTGTAGCTTCAGTGAAGCTAATTTATAAACCTTAACTACTGTAGCTAATTTAACTCGCTAATTTTAGACATTGTATTGAATTAAAATCTGCCTTTTATTGTGTATCATTTTGTCTACTGCTAACATTAATATGCATTTTGTAATGTGGAACTACAAATGTTTTAAATACATATTTATGCTTTAAGAAGCATTTGTGTTAACTAGATTTTTTTTCTTGGATATTTTAAAGGCTGTCCTGTCAGATCGCACATCCACCGCGCAAATTGTCACATGCTTAGACCCAGATGGAACAAGTCAGGAGTGGATCTCAGACTGGAAAGCCTAATAGGAATTCGGTAAATTCTTGCTTTTATTTCTCTCTCCTTATTGGAATAGCAAGAAAATGTGGTTTGGGGAAAGATGCTGAAAATATTGCAATTGGTGTCCACATGTGACTACTCAGACTATGCAGCTGTTTTGCCAAAAACAAAACAAAACAAACAAGGATGTTACTTGCAAATGGACTCAAGCCAATCCAACATAGCTCAGAGGGTCTATAAGCATTTTTGAAGAGTTAATATGTATTATAATCCCCTCTCTACTTTCTGCTCTCCTATAACCTAAGTTGATCTAATATTAAAAATGTTCACCTGTATTCAAAGTATGTTCATTCTTTCTCCTTGCAAGCTTCTCAAATTCAGATCAGAACTCTATTTATGATTCTTGCCTCCTCCCACTATTGCCTAGACATATCATCACTTCCCACACTGACACCTTCTGGTGCATAAAACAGTTATATGTAGGTAGAAATAATCTGAATAAATCATTGTTTACAGAAACAAAAAAAAATCTTAGATCTATATATATGTGTGTGCGTGCACACCCACTCTGGCCTCTACATAGGGACATAGGTACATTCATATCACTACAAGTTTACCATATCCCCAGAGTGGAGATTAACCACTCTTTTTCAGTCAGCTTTCACAACTATTAGGCTACCTACTTTTTTCAGGGAAGGGCCATATAGTTTTATAACTTATTTATCCTGATTGTGAGATTGTATGTATGCATTTGATGCTTATTAGTAGTATGGGCTTGTGTTATGCCATCCGTGAACACAAAAGCCTTAAAATAAATGTTGGAGAAGAATGGCTCTGTGGGGCACCTCGGTGGTGCAGTCGGTTAAGCCTCTGACTCTTTTTTCTTATTTAAAATTTTTTAATGTTTATTTTTGAGAGAGAGAACAACAGAGTATAAGCAGGTGAAGGGGAGAGGGAGAGGGAGCGTGAGACACAGAATCTGAAGCAAGCTCCAGGCTCTGAGCTGTCAGCACAGAGCCCGACACAGGGCTCGAACTCACAAACCATGAGATCATGACCTGAGCCAGAGATCAAAAGTCAGACACTTGGTCACATGTGGGTGGCTCAGTCAGTTAAGCGTCTGACTTTGGCTCAGGTCATGATCTTGATGTTGTGAGTTCAAGCCCCGCATTGGGCTCTAAGCTGATGGTGTGTAGTCTGCTTGGGATTCTGTCTTTCCTTCTCTCTGACCCTTTCCCACTTGTTTCTCTCTTTCTTTCTCTCTCTCTCTCTCTCTCTCTAAAATAAATAAATAAACTTTAAAAAGGAAAAAAAGAGTGGCTCTATTATTTTCAGGGAAGTGTAGTTCCTCATGTTTAAACCAGAAGGATAAAAAATAAAGATTTAAAAAAAAACTAGAAGGATAAAGAGTAACATTCCTTTCCCTCTTAAGCATAATTGGCATTTCCTTTCAGTTAATATCTATAAAGTACCTTTAAGGGATTTGTCCAAGTTTCAGTAAAAGTAATGAATACATAAAAGAAAAAAAACGTGTATAAGGTATGGTTCACAAGACAGCAAGAGGTAGTAGAAAGAGTGTAGTAGCTGGCAAATCTTAGGTCCCTCACTTACAAACTCTGTGTCATCTTTAGGAAGTTAGCACTTACTAACTTTCAAATAAGTACTACCATTCTCATTTTAGAGATGAGGAAACCAAGGCTCAGAGGGTTTTCAAAAGAAAATGATCTAAGTCAAGTGCTTAGCATGTAGTGGAAACTTGATGAATGTTAATTCACTAACAATAATGATAAAAACATCCCCTGAATTTATGAAGCCTTTACCATGTTCCCAGCATCCTGGGGATTGTTTTAATTGTCACAAGAATCTTCTGCCCCTTTTTGTAGGTGGAGAAACTGAGGCACAGGAGGTTCACACACACATACCCACACACCCACACACACACACAGCACTGCGGTTTTCCCTGGGAAAGACCACAGCAGCCCCAGCATTTGCCAACACCCTTGTAGCACCAACACTGGGACTTAGGTTTCCTGACTCTTCTTTTATTCCAGTACAAACCCAACCCTTAAATTCTCTTTACACTACAAAAGGCATTACAGGCTGAGTCATCTTTCCAGATACTTCAAAATATATCCCACATTTTTCTGAGCTACCAAAACTAAATGTGGTGCATTTTGTTTTGGAGAATCTAAGCTTAGGTAGTTGCCTACATTTTCAGGTTCATGTTTTGCAGCTGTGGACATTTTCCCTAAGTTTTGTCTTTCCTGAAATAGTAAAGGAATCAGATACTTGGCCTTATGGAAGTGAGTATTTAGGTGAGTGAACCATTTCTTGTGTTAGGTTAAGACTGTCTGAGAGACAGCAATAATGGTTATTATGATTTTCATAGCAGCTAACAGTTGACATAGTACTGTCCCAATTAATTATCACTTTTGAGCCCCACAAAAGCCCTGTGAGATATCAGGAATCCTTGCTCTACTTTGCAGATCCAGAGGCAGAAAGCTCAGAGTAGAGAGAATGCAAGAGGAGGTTGGTGCCGAGGGCCAGCATCGTGCAACATCCAACCATCAGGACAGCTTTGCACAGTCCAGTTTCTTATCCCCATTTTACCAATGAGGAGAGAGAAGTTAAGCAATTCAGCTGAAAACAGAGCTGACGAGTGGCAGATATGAGATCTGAGCTCAATACTCACTTCCTGGCTCCAAGACCACTGCATATGGCAAACACACTTCCCTGGACCTTTACTTTCCCTCTTTATTTAGCTTGTATCTACGTCTTTGTAGCTTCTGCACATTGTAAGCTAATCCCAACAGAGTTTTGTAAGGATATAAATGGGAATAGGTAATTTAAGGTCCTTAGATAGATATCACTTGGGTTCCTAGGAGCGTTGAAAATGCGCAGAAGCAAAGAATCAGTGGTGGCTCCTGGTGAGCGATTTCTCACGGAGAACAATGAGGTGGAATCTGTGTTAAACACATGATAAATGTCCATAAAATCTAAGGCATGGAGCAAAAAGATATACATCCCTTGTAAAAACTCTCAGAAAGACCAAAAAGACACATTTGTCAGAAGAGCTTTGGCCCTGCAGCCTCAGATAACCACTACACTGACCTGTGCTTTGTGATTTCTTTTTACTCATATGTAAAATTTAGGCCTTTTGTCAAGTCTGAACCACAGGTGTTTATTTACCTTTTTTTAAAGTTTATTTATTTATTTCTGAAAGGGGGTGAGGCAGGCGCATAAAGAAAGGGAGAGAAAATCCCAAGCAGGCTTCATGCTGTCAGCACAGAGCCCAACGAGGGGCTTGATCTCACAAACTGTGAGATCAGGACCTGAGCTAAAACCAAGAGTTGGCTGCTTAACCGACTAAGCCACCCAGGCGCCCCTGAACAACAGGTGTTTGTTGAGAATCTATTGTACACAGCATAAGGAAATTGAGGTATGACAATTAGAAAAAAAAATTATGTTTTTTCCAGTTCCTCTTGAACCTCAACAGTGATCTCAAATCGCTTGAAACAAATTTTGCCATTTTTCTTAAGCATTCTAATTTAATGAAGAAATTGAATGAAAATCAGCTCAAGCTTATTAAGACCCTTTGCCCATAAAATGGAGTAGAGGATATATATCTACTTATGTATCTATCAATGATCTATGTATCTATGTATACTTATGTACCTATCTATGTATCTATCTATATCCATACATATATATGTATGCATGATTAAGACATATTAAAAATGATATGTCATTGTTTTGCAGAGAGCTAGGGAAACATCCTTACAAGCCAAAAGCCTTAATTTAATTGTATTGGAAAAAGAGGATAGACTGCACATACAGAAAGAATTTTGCAGTCCCTTTCCTTACTCCACAGTGTGCTCCACCTCCCACAACTTTCCCTTTTCTTCCTCCGGTTCTTGCTCTCCCCACATCTCTCCCTCTTTTTGCTTTATTAGAGAGTCTTTGCCATTTAGCCGGAAGCAAGCCTCCAGGCATTACCCCCTGTTCCAATAAAGCAGCCCTTTTGTCACTGGCGGTAATGATTACCTCTTTTGCAGCTGCCCCTGGTGTTGCATTTTGTAACACAATTTGGCCTCTTTGGGCTCTGGTTAGTTCTATTTAACGTACTGCAGGGGTCCCCTGTTTGATCTCTAATTGATATAATTGACTGGGAATAATCGGGAAGGCTTTATAGATGTTTATTGATAGCTAATTTTCCTTCATCCATTGTTTAATTCGATAAGAGCATAACCTAATTTATTGTCACTCCAATAGGGATCCATTACCCTTTTGATAAATGCTTCTGGGGCCAACTTGTCAGTAACTGATTTCAAAGAGCTGTTTAGCCCACAGAGTCCATCATTAGTTAATGGCAGTTTAGAAAGCTAATGATGTTATAAATTACAATCAATAAGAACATGGAAATTACAGTTGTTGAGCAAGATAACACTGTATTATTAAACCAACACCAAACCGCACCTATTGCTTACTGTATGTGTGGAGGGTTTGTGCATCCATTTACTAATCTTTGTGATTAACCCAGAAAGCCATGGATTGGGAATGAAAGGAGGGCATAGTGGTACTCGTACTTACAGCACATTTCAGAAGGAAAGAGGAATTATGCTATGTTCCTCTATCATGGAGGGAATCCAGGGGCCAGCACATGAGCACACTTATGTCCACAGCTGTTCATCTTCTCAATTCTTTAATCTGAGCCTATCACGCTTCCTCACAAATCATGACTTAGCAAAAGTAACACCTTGAATTTATCCACACAGATGCTTAATTGACTAACCTTTGGAGTTTCCAGATAATGTCATCTATTTTATTCAAAGTGTCTTGTCGGCAAGCAGCAATTTTCTCCTTTTGAGAAAACGTCACTGTAGCACCTTATGTAGCTGTGTTCAGATACTTTACATAACGACAGGAACGTACGCATTTTACTTCTTCCATAAATAGCACCATCAATCAATCTTCTAGAACTTTTGGTGCTTAAAGTTGCAAATTAGCACAAACGCATTTCTTAATGCACCCAGAATTGATTCAGGACATTACGTTGCATTTCCATCTTTACTGGTGTGAGGACAGGTCTTCCTTACTGAGTTCTCAGTGGTTGAGACTGGTCAGCATTTTTACCAATATAGGACCTCATCACTAGTAGAATCTTTTCTGTTTTAGTCTCCGGGTCTCATTTGTTCCTGGAAGTCACTTATCTCCCTTAACACCTCATCTGAGTAATGGAGGAATAAATGCTCATTCTTCCAATTATGCATTCCACTTTCCCAGTCCATATACAATAGATTTCCCATCAATTCTTCTCTGAGGGGGGAAAAATGTTTCTCATCCCATCCCTTGTTTTCAACTAATACAGCAGTTAGCAGAGTGAGCTCAAGACAGGGATTGAGCCATCAGCAGAATCTATCTTTGTGTACTAATGCTTTATTTTTCTGATTCTTTTTTTAAGCCTTAGTTGTACATCATAAAGTTAGAAAAACTAAGGCACTGTAAATCGTCAAGACTCGGTTCAAAATGGAATTGTCAGACTGTAAAAAATAAAAAATATACATTTTGAAAAATATTCTCAATAATCAGACAAGATAAAGGATGAAAACATCTCTCAGAATAAGGGGATTTGTTGCCAGAAGAATTAAAGCAGGATAAAATACCCCTACTTTATGGGGTATGTCTCATACTTTGTGAGTCTTTAGTTCCTAATAATCTATAAAACCTGAAGCTGCTAAGCTCTATCCTTTGAATCCTTCTTATAACTCATTAAAGTAAATGGAGGAATTATATACTAAATACAGGAAACAGCTTCTTCTTCTCTTACTTGAGTTATTTTTATCAGTATATGGTCTTTCTTATTCTTACAACATTCAGTAATGTCTTCTTGAGGAAGTATACAATATTGAACTAAATCAGTATTCTTCATTGATATGCTATTTAGTTCTCAGTAAGACATAAACTCTCATCATAAATGTTATCAGTGTTTCAATGATTAAAAGTAATATCCTCTAGAGGGAAGAGGAGATGGGGATTTACTCTTTAATGGGTACAGACTTTCAGAGTAGGATGATAAGAAAGTTTTGCAGATAGTTGTGATGGTTGCATCACAATACAAATGTACAAAATGCCACTGAAGTGTACTCTTAAAACTGGTTAAAACATTAGATTTTATCTTACATCCATTTTACCACAATATAAAAGTCATACTTTCTAAAGCACTGCTTGCCTTTTACATTACTATAGTAATTTTGGTATAGTAATATTCAATAATCAGAAATTTAATGTGGACAGAAAACATGCTAAAAAAAAATCCTGTCATTTGGAGAAGGTTTAAAATGCAAGTGATTATATCTATGTCCAGTCACCTAGTCCATCCATATTGGGTACTTCAGAGAAGTTAGAAAATCACGTGATTCTTCCTTTTGGTTTTGGTTCTGAAGTAGAAAAGAGAAGATAAAGCAGGAGTAAGAGATTCTTGGTGCACATGGAATGATGTCAATTTAATCAATATTTCCCAGGGAAATTTTTAGAAGGGGCACCCAAACTTCAGGACTTCTTTTCTTAATCTGTTCATTTAACAAATATGTATTGAGGGTTATCATGGGTGGCGCTGTGGATAATGAAAGTATTTTCCCCAAGGAGATCCAATTCTGATTCCAGAGAGAAAACACAAAGTGTAAGAAAAGGGTGGGAAAAAAATGAGCTAATGATATAAGTGGCATTTTGGGATTGTCCCAAACAGAGTATGATTATTTGCCACATGAGCTACAAACCTAGAGCAACAAAAGGTTATTCACTGCTCGGATCGGAGACAGCTTTTTAAGGAAGGCAGTACACAAGGTGATCATGGATGTGAGTCAATCAGAGAGAAGAAAGGGAACAGGGAAGGGAAGGGGAGAATATGAGCAAAGCTAAAGAGTTGGCAATTGATGCAGCATGTCCAGCAGGCAGTGAGGTCATTCTATTAGCCAGGATGGACCTCGAGGAGACTCTGAGTCAGACCACAGTAATTGTCCACATCTCAGATGGTAAATCTTTGAAAGCAAATAGTGTCAGCTAGGATAGAAAGGAGGGGTTCCCAGCACCATTTAATGTGGAAGAATCAGGATTAGATAGATTATGGAATGGGGTTATGGAAGGAGAAATTCAATGATATAGTGACAGTTAAGGGTCTTTTGTTAACTATGAGAATATATACATGTAGATACACATACATATATGTACATATACACATGTACATGTATATACATATATGTACATATATAATATTGTAGTTCATGTATATTCATTCATAAGCATATACTCCATGTAAATATATATATAATTTCTTATAGTTAGTGTTGTTCTAAGAAAGCAGAAATGGAAAAAAAAAATGATTGGCTCCAAAACATAAGATCAGTTTCTAAGATAGGGGTTTATACAAACACACAACAAAATATTCACAGTTTGAAACATGTTCCTTATTTTATTCACTTAATATAAATGTAAGCTCTGTAAGGGTAAGAATTTCCATCTGTCTTATTCACTACTGTATCCTTAGTACCTAGAAGAACACCTAACACATAATAGATACTCAGTAAACAGCTTATGGCCACATTTGTTAAACAGTTTGTCCTGCAAAAATACAGGTTGAAAGCAGCCTTCTACACTATCTCTGTCTCAACAGGACTGCATAGTTCATCTGTTCATTCATTTGTTCAGTATCTATCTGTTTAATGCTTAGTATGTGCTCGATAAGGATACAATGAAACAGTCCCTGCTCTACTGAAGAATATACTCTAACTTGAAGATAGATATTAAGGAAATAATCAAACAAATGAAATAGAATGGCAAACTGTGTGGCAAGAACTATGTAGGAAAAGTTTAAGGTTCTCTGGGTGTACAATGAGATGTGGGTCCAGGTGGTGACCCAAGAGCTAAAAGAACCTTAATTACCTTAAATCCCAAAAAGCAAGACTTATTCTTTTTTTTTTTTTTGTTTTGTTTTGTTTTGGCACAGCACTTAGCTTAGGGTTCTGTACACAGTAATTGATCAATAGATATGTACTGAATAGAGTTGTTTTCAAATTGGTGTTCCAAATATTTCACTCATTAATGAAAATAGTCAATTAGCCAGGATACTCTATTACCTAATAATTCTAGATAAACAGATTATTTATTCTCATTTATTTTTTTCTAGAAAAAAAGAGAAAAAAGTTAAATGCACAGTCCTCCTCATTGCATAACTTTGCATGGTGTAAAGTTAAATTCAAATAAAAAAGGGTGGAAGTTAGTTATTTCCTGTTCATATTGGTTTATTCCTCAATATGCCAGTTTTATTAATTGGAAGAAGGGAACTCCATTTAATGATCATGGGTGAGGTAGGTATAAAGTGTAATGTCTACCATTTCTAAGCTTTGGATTTTCACTGAACCACTGCATGAGAGAAACTCTTTTTAATACATTTTTACTGTACAAAGCATGAATATACTATGGTGCATATTTTGTGTTTCCCTAAGGCTTAACGTTGAGCCATATCTTACAGAATCTCCACTTGAGGGCAGAAAGAGAATTGGGAGGAGGAGGGGGTTCCCACCAAACACTTGTCTCTCTCCCTCCCTGTCCAGGTCTCTTAGCATCTCTACTCTTTCATTGGTAGCATCAAAATCATCTTCTTAGAAATCATTCGTAATCTTGCAAAAGTGAATAGTGATATTGGGTTGGGGATAAACAGCAGAGCAGACGAGATCTTAAAAAATAAATGAAATATTCTACATCCAGACATGGGCCATTAACAGTAAGCAAGGGAAGCACCACCGTGCAAGTCCCAGAGAGGGAGCGGATCTGGGGCAACTCCGCATCTGTCTTCCGTGAGCCATTGGCTGCCTTTCCACTGTGCTCCCTTTGCTCCTCTGAAGACACAGCAGAGGCTGAGCAAGTGAAGGGAGCTGCTTGCAGATTGATTTCCTTGCTTCAATAGCTACTTGACATGGCAAAGTTTGGCTCCATTCTGTTTTCAAATTGAAAATTTATACGGAAATGAGAAAAACCACCACACCCAACAAAGAATTAATAAAAGCTGCCAACTAGCTGCAAGACCCATTATATTCATAATGCTTCCCGATGCCGTTCTCACTGCCTGCGAAAGAGAATTTGTCCTTAAGCTGCTTATTTCCAAACTACATGTGAAGACAACAAATTGTATGGCATGTTTATCCAATAAGGCATAGCAAGGAAACTAAAGAATCAGATGGGAGGGAGTGAAAAGAAATAGAAATTTAGCAGCTAGACAGCCTGAAATGAAGCAGGCAAGATTACGAGACACATGTACATTCTCCACGGTCCCTAAAGTCTCTAGCGAAAAGGTAGAAATGAACTAATTTATTAGTAAAATCACATCAGGGGCAGTAATTTCATGTTAGTGAATTTACATGTAATAACATTAGGCTCCCCACCTCCATTTCACCAGTGTGGCCCTATCCGATGATGAATGAGGTGCCTAAAGAAAGATGATAGTTTGATTGTTTTCACAGCAAACAGATCAGCATTTTAATTTCTTGCCTCTGTGTTTATTGCTTATTTGGCCCCTTGCTCGGCTTGTAAAAACTTGGCTAAATGGAAATGAATAAATGTAATTACTGCGGGTGACAGTGGTAATCTGTGTGGGTTTTTCATATTGGCTTTGCCAGCGTTAATCTAATCACTGGAGAATATGTGTCACCGCACAAATGCACTGACAGAAAGCAGAGTTCTCAGTCAGTGCCAAATAGACACAGGCTGCAGACGGCTGTTTCTGCACCCGCCATTCCTTTCCCCTCTGCTATAGGAGCAGAGGCTTCCAAAGTATCCTGAGAGGTGAATGTGCGTGTATGAAGGGCTTCCTGGTTTAGGAGAAGCCCAGAGGAGGCTCACACACGGTTTTCCCCAGTGAGAGGATGAGGTGTCCCAGGGCACAGGGCGAAGTGAAGATTGAAATTTCCCATTTCTCCCCAGTGCTGAATGGCTGGGAGGGCTGGTTAATAAGTGGCTTCACCTTTCAGGGTTTTGTTTTCCATCCATAAGAGGGAGATGGGACAAGTCAGATTGTTTGATGTTTGCATGCCAGAGGAGCAGCAGGGGGTGAACCAGGCAATCTGTGTGGGGTAGGAAGGATGAAATGAGATAATGTATGTTAAAGTGTCTTGAGAACTACAAAGCAAAGCTAAATGGAGCAGAAGAGAGTCCTTCGAAACAGACTTTATTATATACATGATTTATTTTATCAAAGCAGCAGGGAAGCAAAGGCTTATTCAGTAAATGGTAGGTGAACGGCTGGTTAGCATTTCAGGAAAAAAAAACAACAAGATTTGAAACTCTGAATACTGGTCAAAAGTAATTCCAGTTGGATAAAATAATTAAATACAAAAATAAAATGTTAGGAAAACCAGATGAGGAATTTAATATTCACTGGATTTGGGGGATTTGGGAGAAGACTCTCTACACTGAAAAATGGTAAAAGATATCATGATGGAAGAATAAACAAATTTGATGACATTAAAGCTACAAACTTCTGCAGTCAAAATAAGGTATCTCAAATGGGAAAGAACACAATATTTTCAGCAAATAAGGCAAGGGCTAATAATTATGTTATATGAAAAGCTCCCAGATATTTATTTGAGAAAAACAAGACCCCATAGATAATTGACAGAAAGGAAATAGATGGGAAGTGTCCAAAGAGAAATACAACTAACAGATGTGAGAGGAAAAATGTTCAAACTTTCCAAGAATCAAAGAAAAGCAAATTTAAGCAAATTAGTAAAAAGAGATGATGCCTGGTTCTTTCAAACGTGTGGATAGACTGAAAATATCTAAACTACCAATGGCAGCTGAAGTTAGCATATACTTTTTGGAAACTAAGAAACATAAGAGTTGTCTAGTTTTGACCTAGTAATTCTACTTTGGGGAATATAATTTAAATAATATTTTAAAAGAAGTAAGTGACTCTTCTCTCCAAATATGTATAATAGTGAAAAATTAGAAATAATTAAATGGTACACCTTATTGTTCAATATTTAAATAATTAAGCAAACTAACTTCTCTATCTATACAAATAATTTTTTTGTAAATAAAAGTTATGAAGTCTTTACCTATATGGCACTATTAGGAAAAAAATTGCAAAGTTGTGTTTTCCCAGAGCCTCCATTGGATTTCTCAAATCTCATAGGCTAGTACTAGGTCACATGACCATTTCTAAACCAATCAGTGGCAAAAACAAAAACCCTCAAACAAACTGAGATAACCATGATTGACTTAGAACAATCATTTTGTAGATGGTATTAGGGAATATACTACAGAAAGGAATAAAGACCATGAAATGATATGCTTAGGGGAAAATAGACACTAGATGTGTGGGGGTAGGAGAAGAAAGACATGGTATATAAAAAGGTAAATAGAAATTACATGTATTTGGAAAATTGAAAAAATAGGGGAATGACTGTGGTTTCTTAAGTGAGATACCAAAAATAATCTAATAATCTTTGTTCCAAATTTTAGAGGGAAGAAAGGAAGGAAGGAAGAAGAGAGAGAAAGAAAGACAAAGAAGGGGGGATAGAGAGAGAGAATGGGAGGGAGGGAGAAAGGAAAGAAAAAATAAAAACAAATAAGCTAAAGAAAGGAAGAAGTGAGAATAGAGAAAGTGAGAAAAGAGCTTCAGTCTTGGGAAAAGAAACCCTGGTATCTAACCCCTTCTATGTAAAACAAAGACTTTTATCATCATGCTTTCAACCTACAGATGGTATCAGGGCCTCGGGCAATCTGCTAGGAAGGTGGCTGACAGGCTTAGAACTTTCTTATAAAGCCTATGAAGCATGACAAAACCAAAGTGAGGCCCTCTCTGAGGAAGGCAATACAAGGTCTAACCTGACCCAGAGTATAGTAGGTAGACCTTGACTCTTTTAAGATGCAGTGCGGGAACTAAGTCATGATAAAAGACAGCAAACCAAGAAGTGTAACAGTCAGCCAGACCTGTCAACAAAAAGCATCTTCACTCAAGAGAGTTAAACTTTAAAAAAAAAAAAAAAAAAAAAAAACCCTCAAGGAATATCAGGTCAAAATAGCTAATGTCCAGAGATGGGACATTGGCAACCTGGCAGACGTGTTTGCAAAATGCGTCTTATTGGCAGTTTATGTGCAGAGGGAGTAATAATCCATTTCAAAGTTCTTCCACTACCTCACATCTCTAGGGTGCATTGCAATGGGTTTAAATAGGAAAGGACTCCAGGTGAGGTGATCACTAGGAAAAAGAGTCTAGGTCCAGGAGTAGACGTAAAGCCTTCTCCACTGCTTCAGGGAGGCTGCGGAGCCATCTTTCCCAGAAGAGAGTTTATAGCTGTTTTTACAGAGTATCTACATAATTCTTTCCAGATCAGGGAAATCCAGGCATTGAACCTTCCAGAAATTGGATTTTCTGGTTCTGTGAGTCAGTGATTTGGATTCTCATTTTGTCTGACAATCAGAGATGGTTTTCCTCCATTGACACCCAGGAAGCTGGAACCAGTGACCTCAGGGGCAGAGATTTCAAAGCTCCAGCTTCACCACCAGCCTCCCAACTTCACTATTGGGGAAGGGAAATCAAGTGGACTCACTGCCTCTAGTTTGGAATGTGAGAATTAAAGTACAAACACAGTATTCTCACTTGACAAAAAATAAAGATGGGGAAAAGTTTCTTTTATGTTTCAGGAAATTATTACATTTTGGTGAAGTGCTTAGAGGTATAATACAAGCTGGATAATTTTCACAGCATTTGATGTAGCGAGTGTTGTGGGGCTTTTCCATGACACATAATCAGTATTAAGCCAACATTTATAAAATAAAAAATGAAACCAAGTTTCTCACCAGGAAAATTGGTTTCCCTTCAACAAGATGTCCTACGGCAGCCTTATAATTTTTAGGTTTCAGTTTTCAGTACTCACTTTTACCACAAGGGATGACGTTCAGAAAATAAAGAATCCTAGGTGTCCCCTAAAAGGAAGTATACCAAAATATTAGCTGAGCATCTGACCCCCAAGTAAATCAATATTTAATTATAACCATTAGTTTGAAATTTCTTCTTGCGCTCTATCATAAAAAAAAATTTCTGCTTTCTTTATTTTTCTCTTTTGAATAACTTTACAGATCAACCCTCTTCCTAATAATACTGCACTTAGAATAAAAAAATGATTTTGACATGTCTAAGGAGAACTACATAAATTAATGCTATTAATATTGTTTAAATTTAAGATATTGTGTGAAATAAATGACAGTCTAGAATATAGTCCCTGCCCTTTAATACCATATAATTGAACAGGGGAAATAAAGCATCCACACTTATAAAAGTAAGAAATATATAAAACATCATGTCAAAACTTCTCAAAATATGATCTACACATGATCTTTATCAGACACATTTAGTATGCTTGTTAAAAGGCATATTCCAGGGGACCATCCCAGATTTATTGAGTCAGAAATTCATGGGAATAGAGCCTTGGAAGCTGCATTTAATAAGCACTCCAAAGTTTGTGAATATTTGCATTATATGAAGCTACTAGAAAATATTAAGGACTAGCAGTTATCTAAACAAGCAGCAGAAGGGGGAGTTATATCTAGTTGAGATGATCAGGAAAAGTGACTGAGTATGTGATATTTGAACCTGGTTTTGAATAATGAGAGGTATTTTGGTAGTGATGGGAAGACAATACAAAAGATAAGGATGTAACATTTGAAAAATGCCTATAGGGAAAGAAAGCCAACTGGTTTGGTTCATGTTGAGAAGTATTTGGAGAAGAAGCTGGAAAGATATTTAAAGAGCTCTTGAATGTCTAGCCAATATCTCTAGACTTTTCCTTTAAAAAAAGTAAGGTAAATATTTCATTATAAACACGGCAATACACTACTAAAGTAAAGCCTAATTTTAAGAGTATAAACATTTCTGAGTTGTTGAGTTAAAGATGACCTTGTAACAGAGCATTCACTATATTGAAAACAAAATACAAAAGTGAAAAATCCCTCAAAATCATCTTTCCTAAGTACTGTGCCCAGAAAAACCAGGAATTTTATGAGAATTACAAAAATAATTTCCCCTGCTTCATCAATTGCCACAATGGCCAACTGATTCTGTTTTCTATTTACAGTTCAAGGAAGCTGATCTACGTCCCATGTTTTTCTTGCTCAGATGCATTTTCTCTCTTTTTACAAGTGGAAAGGGGGGGAGCACTGTGGAAAAATCTATTCTGATCCCCAGAGCCAAACTCCTATTCCACTAATGGGTGAGAAAGGGAAACTATATGAAAAGTTAACTGCTGGAAAATCTGTCACAGTGTATTCGCCCTACTCTGTGTGTGTATTAATAGGTGGATTCCTACTGCCTTTCTCTGCAAAGGTGAAAACTGAAAACATCATCTATCCTTCTGGTGCCCTGCTGGTGGCAGCCTGGGGAATCAGGGTACACAAAATTCACAGTTCCATGTCAGGCAAAGGGATGGCTCTGACAAACTCAGGTAAAAGGACACCATGCTGTTTGAGAGTTCTGGCCCCTGGCTGGGGGTTCCTCACTCTTGTGAAGGCTTCCTCTGCAGGGGAAAAGCAAGATCTGAGTAAACGAAGGAGGAAAAGAGAAAGAAGGAGACTGAGACACTGCAAGAGCAGAACAGAATGTAGTATTTAAACCACAAGGATGCTCTAAATCCTCCATTAATGGGACCATAATTAAGAATAGGGCTTGTGGGGCACCTCTGTGGCTGAGTCGGTTGAGTGACCAACTTCTTCTGTTCAGGTCATGATCTCACGGTTCATGAGTTCCAGCCCTCGCCTTGGGCTCTATGCTGACAGCTCAGAGCTTGGAACCTGCTTCAGATTCTTTGTCTTCCCCTCTCTCTCTGCCTGTCCCCTGCCCGCCCTCTCTGTTTCTCTCTCAAAATAAATAACTTTTTAAAAACAAAACAAAACAAAGAGTAGGGCTTGCATGGTTACAACCCAGTACGATTTAGGATCCAAGAACTAGGGGCAAAACTCAAAGTTTAAAGAGCCAAATGAAGCAACAATAAGAATGGGCTGTCAATGAAGGTACCAAAGAAGACAGATTTAGTAAAAATTGAGGGTGGATGGGAAAGAAGTATGGGAGTCAGGAGATTTCCTAGTAACTGGTGAAACATACCTAGGGAAATACAGAAAACGCTGATGAAGACACAGCTTCAGAAGCTGTCCTCCGTCTCTTAATGATGTTCATGCCATTTTCCCTGTGCTGGAACACACGACCACAGTGCTAGCCATGCCTTCTCCTTCCACAGCCTTTGCTGTGTATCCAGTTCCACCTTCTGCTACCTCTCTTCTCTCATATCCTCTGACCTTTTGAGATATGTTTGCAAACCTTCTCGATGGTAATTCTCACCTGCAGTACCAGGCACAGTGGGAGCAATGACGTTGCCATCCAAAGTTCCTGACAGGTGTGTTTCAGACATACATGCTTTGAAGAGCACTCATCATCACACTTAAAATGTTTTTATTGATATATATAGTTCAGATATGACATTGTATAAATCTAAAGTGTACATGTTAAATTGATACTTGTATATAATATAATATGAATGCCTGTGGCGGTGATTAACACCTCTATCTCCTTACGTAATTGTCATTTTACTTTTTATTGAAACATGTTACCCACAAATATGGGGCAGGTTGAGAATAATGCTGGTCCTTTACTCTGTCCTGCACATCTTCCTACTATTTTGTTCACCTACAGAGTTAAAGGGAACTTAAGTCTTTCTCTCCACAGAAGAAACAAACACACAAAATCCTGGTGAGCTTGCTCCCATTTTCTCTGTGTGACAGTGTAGGTGAGACATTTAGTAACAGTGAGTCATTACATCCTGAATCTTAAAATACTGGAATCACTATTATATTATGTATATATTATGCATGTCAAGTAAAATGATTATAGAAACAATAGGTAATTGTTTTTAGATCTTACTATGAGCCAGGCACTGTGGAAGGTACTTTTCATTCGTTAGCACTTTAAATCATCGAAAGTAAAGGGAGAGGTATATGTGATCATGATCCTCATTTTACAGATGTGAAGACTGAATCATAAAGAAATTAAGTGGTTCACCCAAGATGACATGAGTAGGAAGGGATGAGGCAGTAATTCTAATGCCTGAGTTCACAATCCTTAAATCATAATAACTTCAAATGGTTTTTTAACTTTTAAAAACAGTAGGGATATATTGCCTAAACAGCCCACACTCACAGGCAACAAATGCATAGAACTTCGGTTTAGGCAAAATGAGTGCTCTGTGTGTGTGTGCAAGTGAAACCGTTGTAGAAAACAAATCTAACATATATAATCATGAGGAACTTAGTAATAGAGTCTGGAGAAGCTGAGTGCTAAGGATATGACAATAGCACTAAAAAAATCAACAAAGGGCCAAAGACCATGGTTGTTTTGTTTTGTTTTGTTTTGTTTTGTTTTGTTTTGTTTTGTTAGCTCTGGCTTGGATGGAAGCTCTGGGTATTCATCATGTAGGCAAATATTGGAATGGAGGACACACTCCACAAATTCTTCAAATTGGAAAGTTGGAAGGGAATCCGCCTGATAAAGGAAAAGCAAGTTGGCAGGGGCTCTCCTGCCTGAAATGCCTCAGAAGAGACCCCTGGGTGGCTCAGTTGGTTAAGCATCAGACTTTGGCTCAGGTCATGATCTCATGATTCACAAGTTCAAGCCCTGTGTGGGGCTCTGTGCTGAGAGCTCAGAACCTGGAGCCTGCTTCAGAATCTGTGTCTCCCTCTTCCCTCTCTCTCAGCCTCTCTCTCTCTCTCTCTCTCTCTCTCTCTCAAAAATAAACATTAACAACAGCAACAAAAATTCCTCAGAAAGGTCTTTCAGAAGAACCTTGGAGAAAGGCTCACCATGTGGTTCCACACAGCTAGAACTGAGGCTGGAGTATCTTTTGAAGCCTTCCATTTATTTGGGCCCATCACATCCTGCCCACCCTACTGCACAGCTATTGGTTAGTTTGCTTTCATGTATGGGAGAGCACAAGAAATGAAACTGGGAATAAACTCTTGCATTGGTATTCTATGTCCATTGGCAACTGTCTCAAGCCTTCCTCCTTAAGGTTTCAATTACAGAAGATGGTGTTAACTTTTCATAGGCTTCAATATAACATCTGCTCCTTCCAGGTTTATTTCATCTGGCCTGGGAGAAACAATGTAAGTAACACTTCCCTTCTCTCCAGCTCTGCCTGATGAAGTGGGATATAAAACACAGAATGGTGGCATAGGTAGAAACATATTGGAGTTCCTCTGCCTTTGCTGGATTAAGTCTTTAGTGATCAAGGAGAATATTAACAAAGATTTAATTAGGTGGTAGAGGAAAGGATATCAGATGCCCTTCTTTTTTTCTTCTGATGGGTTAGAGAATATGGGTTCCATGTCATTATGTAACTATCATTAGCTCCCTAGTTTTAGGCTGCATGAAGGAGGCTTGGAAAAAGAAATAAAAATAGCAACTAGAAATAATAATAACAGATGCAAAACTTATATATCAAAAGGGAGAAACTATATAATATTTTCTTAATCCTTATTTCTATTTCTGGTAAACATAATAGGAAGGTTTAATATGTATCCTTTAAAGCTGCATGGTAGCAGCCCCATGGATGTCAGACAGAGGCACATAGAAGAGACTCTTGCTGATTTTGCTGTCTAGACTAGGGCTTACATTGATTAGTTTATATAAAAATAATGAAAGAACTGGCCAATAAAAACAGAATTAGCTAAAGAAAGGCTTCTGGACCCAAATGTAAGTCAAATGCCTGAAGCTCTGGGAAGAGAATGGGTTATTGGCTATTTGATTTTTTGTTGTTGTTGCCTGCCCATAAGTAATAGAAGTTGGTTTGGGTACATCCTTTGACTTTAAACCATCAAGGTTTCCCCCCATACATTATTTCCCAAATTGTATTATTGAGACAACACAAATGTTATCTATTTCCTTTTGCTAGTGTATGGCTGCAAGGACAGGAAGTAAAAGTGGAAGTAAAAGTGGAAACGGTAAATTGACAGAACATCTGACATTTTCTAGAAAATTCACTAGCTGTATCTCTTTTTAAAAAGTCTTTTTAAAAAAATGTGGGGGATAATAAAGTTTTAGATTAAGGAAGGGTTTAACATTTTGCAGACATGACCTTGTTCCTCTAGGTCTGGATTCATTCCCTACAATAAAGATATCAAACCAGAAAAACCACAGTCTCTTGCGAAATTTAAGCACACTTCCTCTTAAGGAGAGGCTATTGTAAATGTAATTAAATGAGACACTGACTTAAACAAATTGTTATGTAGGTTACAATAAAAGTATAAACATAACCCCCAAAAGTTAATTCACTACAGGTATTTAAATATATCAGCAATAACTCCTATATGTCACTACATATAAGACATTCATATAAGAATTTGGTTCGAAGTTGGGATGTTGTCCACAAAATATAAAGAGAATACTCTGTAAAGGGTTCTATTGGTGAAACATACTCTGGATAAAAACAAAATTTTGATACCTAGTATTAGTTGATTAGCCTGGTGAATATCACCAAAGAATGAGAGAATCTAATAACCTCAACATTATTTTGAAGGTAGATAATAAATATATAAAATTAGAACAAAGTGAAAGGTGATTACCTGCTATATAATCAACAGATTATAAACCATTCATTGTTTTTTCTCATATACAAAATAGAAAATGTTGGGGCCCTGGGTGGCTCAGTCGGCTAAGTGTCTGACTTTGGCTCAGGTCATGATCTCGTGGTCCTTGAGTTCCAGTCCCACATCGAGCTTTGTGCTTACCTGCTTCAGATTCTGTGTCTCCCTCTCTCTCTGCCCATCCCCTGCTCTGGCTCTCAAAAATGAATAAATGTTTACAAAAATAATTTAAAAAAAACAAAATAGAAAATGTTACATAATAATTACATTTCTTTAGATCAGTAACAATTGGAAAAATTAATTAAAATGTATGTCATTTGTAACGGTATTCCAAAAATAACATGTCTAAGAATAAATCTATAAAAATATATGTAAGACTTTTTATAGAAAATGTTGTAAACTTTATAGAAAAGCATTTTAAAAATCTAAATAAATGGAAACACACACTATGTTCATGAATACAAAATCTCAATATCATAAAGTCAAATTTTCTCAAATTGGTGTACAATTTCAATGACATTTCAGTGAAAATGTTAGAGTTTCTTTAAAATAAAAATTGACTAGATGCTTCTAAAATTTAAATGGAAAGAGAAAAGCATTTTTAAAAATAGCCAAACACTGCTGAGGGAAAAAAAAAAAGAACTAATGCATGGCATGAGGGGTACATGATATGCACCAATAATGAGAAGCTACTTATTCTAAAAATATCATGGTATCGACTTAGGGATAGCTAATAAAGGGACCAAGGGAATAGAAGTTGAGCCATAAAACAGGCCTATGCATATATGGCATCTTGATATATAACAAAGTTCACATGGAATATCATTGGACAAAGGATGGGTTATATAAAATAAGGTATGGAAGAAAAACAATTATTTATTGAGAAAAACTTAAATTCCTAGCTTACACATCACAAAAATTAATTCTAGATGGATTAAAGACAGTTTCATTCAATTTGAGACTTACTGTTTAACAAAAGATACCATAAGGGCAACAAAATACTTGGAATATGTATAACAAGAGGATTAGTACATGGAACATAGAAAGAACTCCTATAAATCAGTAAGAGAAACTGTATAACAGCCAGCAGCAGGCAGTTGACTTATAAGGACACACAGTTGAACAATAAACATGAATAGAGATCAATCTCATTAATTATAAAAGAAGAACAAATTAAAGCCCAAATGCACTAGCATTTCATATCTATTAAATTAGAAAACAAATAGAAAACCATAGAAATGCCTTAGCAAGGATTTATGCAATAAAAATTCTCATCTTCTGCTAGTGTCATTAATGAATCAAGTTGAATAAATACACCCACTAACACTTAGTAACACTATTCCTAGGCATATACTTGGAAAAGTACAGAATCATTGTTCATTTGTGGTATCAAAATTTTTTGATATCGAAATTATTTGTGATATCAAAAACTGTAAAGTAAGTAACTGTCAGTGTAAAATGGGTAAACTGCGGTATATTTATTTACAAAATATAATATCAGTAAATAAAGTCAACTACAAGTTTCAACATGGAGAAATCACAAAAGTATGATGTAAGAAAACAATTTGTTTATATAAAATCAAAACAGGCAGAACCAAACAATATGTTATCAAAGAATAAGTATAAAAATACAAATTAAAAACATATAAATGATAAACATCAAATCAGGATTATCATTACCTGGGTGTGTGGGGAGGAGGGGTGCAAAGGTTCATGAGTGGTTAGGGAGGCAGAAGGGGAGGACACCTAGCTGGCTGGTAATGTTTTATTTCTTAAGCCAAAAGGTAGGTATATAGTGCTTATTATTAATTTTTTAAATGAACATAAACATTAATAATTTATATATACTTTAATCTTAAAAAATTGCTCCAGGGCTAAGGTAAGTTTAGAGATTTCTAGTAAATTGACTTCTGGGGACTGTTGGAGGAGATCCTTGGGAAATAATGCAACCTTAAAGAAAGGGGCTAGGTCTGTTACCTCTACTACTGAGAAATATTAGAAAAGATAGAGGGTTGGAGCTCCTCTTAGAGTTGAGAGTTAGCAGCAATTTTTAGGATATCCACATGTACCTCATCTAATCTTGTAAGAACTCTCCCAAGTAGGTATGGTTTTCTCAATGTTGGCAAAATGGGCTTGTTAGGCATTTCACAGAGAGATGGACACAATGATGTAATTCATCCTATGGTCACATGTGAGTCAACAGATCTGAATTCTAATCCAGATGTCCAGTATCTTTTTCCTTATACTTAATATTTCTCAACTTTTGCACTATTGACATTTTGCAATAGATATTTCCTTACTGTGCGGCCTGCCCTGTGTACTGTAGGATATTCAGTTACCTCTCTGGCCTCAACCCACTAGCACCCTGTTCCCCCACCTCTCCTCTGACTTGTTAGAACCAAAAATGTCTCTAGACATTGCCGTAAGTCACTTGAGTGGCAAAACCTCCCTTATCTTCATCCTCCAATTGTGAATATTTCAAATGAGACCATGATTTTAAATTTGCATGTTTGTATCTTTATACATTCATATAATAGTGAGTTTCTGAAAGCAATTGTCTTATTAAACTCTGTGCCTCTCGAGTTCACTGATTGTGGTCTTTCATCCATTTTGAGTTTATTTTTGTGTATAGTGTAAGAAAGTGGACCAGGTTTATTTTTCTTTGCTTTGTCAAAGATTAGTTGGCCATACATTTGTGGGTCCATTTCTGGGTTCTCTATTCTGTACCATTGATCTGAGTGTCTGTTCTTGTGCTAGTACCATACTGTCTTGATGATTATAGCTTTGTAATACAACTTGAAGTCTGGGATTGTGATGCCTCCTGCTTTGGTTTTCTTTTTCAAGATTGCTTTGGCTATTCGGGGTCTTTTCTGGTTCCATACAAATTTTAGGATTGTTTGTTCTAGCTCTGTGAAGAATGCTGGTATTATTTTGATAGGGATTGTATTGAATATGTAGATTGCTTTGGGTTGTGTTGACATTTTAACAATATTTGTTCTTCCTATCCAGAAGCATGGAATATTTTCCCATTTTTTTGTAGTCTTCAATTTCTTCTATAAGCTTTCTTTAGTTTTCAGTGTATAGATTTTTCACCTCTTTGGTTAGATTTATTCCTAGGTGTTATAGTTTTGGATGCAATTGTAAATGGGATCAGTTCCTTGAATCTCTTTCTGTTGCTTTATCGTTGGTGTATAGGAATGCAACCGATTTCTGTGCATTGATTTTATATCCTGCCACTTTGCTGAATTCATGGATCAGTTCTAGCAGTTTTTTGGTGGAATCTTTTGGGTTTTCCATATAGAGTATCATGTCATCTGCAAAGAATGAAAGGTTGACCTCCTCCTGGCTGATTTGGATGCCTTTTATTTCTTTGTGTTATCTGATTGCTGAGGCAACACTGCTGAACAACAGTGGTGAGAGTGGACATCCCAGTCTTGTTCCTGACCTTAGGGGGAGAGCTCTCAGTTTTTCCCTATTAAGATAATATTAGTTTTGGGTGTTTCATATATGGCTTTTATGATCTTGAACTATGATCCTTCTATCCCTACTTTCTTGAGGGTTTTTATCAAGATAGTATGCTGTATTTTGTCAAATGCTTTCTCTACATCTCTTGACAGGATCATGTGGTTCTTGTCCTTTCTTTTGTTGATGTGATGAATCTCATTGATTATTTTATGGATATCGAACCAGCCCTGCATCCCAGGTATAAATCCCACTTGGTCGTGGTGAATAATGTTTTTAATGTATTGTTAGATCCGGTTGGCTAATATTTTGTTGAGGATTTTTACATCCATGTTCATCAGGGAAATTGGTCTGTAGTTCTCCTTTTTAGTGCAGTCTTTGTCTGGTTTTGGAATCAAGGTAATGCTGGCTTCAAAGAAAGAGTTGGGAAGTTTTCCTTTCATTTCTATTTTTGGGAACACCTCCAAGAGAATAGGTGTTAAATTTTCTTTAAATGTTTGGTAGAATTCCCCTGGAAAGCCATCTGGCCCTGGACTCTTGTTTTTTGGGAGATTTTTGATTACTAATTCGATTTCTTTACTGGTTATGGGTCTGTTCAAGTTTTCTGTTTCTTCCTTTTTCAGTTTTGTTAGTTTATATGTTTCTAGGAATTTGTCCATTTCTTCCAGATTGCCCATTTTATTGGTATATAATTGCTCATAATATTCTCTCATTATTGTTTGTATTTCTGCTGTGTTGGTTGTGATCTCTCCTCTTTCATTCTTGATTTTATTTATTTGGGTCTTTTCCCATTTCTTTTTGATCAAACTGGCTAGCGGTTTGTCAATTTTGTTAATTCTTTCAAAGAACCAGTTTCTTGTTTCATTGATCTGTTCTGCTGTGGGTTTTTTGTTGTTGTTGTTTGTTTTTTTGGTTTTGATTGCATTGGTTTCTGCTCTAATCTTTATTATTTCCTATCTTCTGCTGGTTTGGGGTTTTATTTGCTTTTCTTTTTTGAACTCTTTGAGGTATAAGGTTAGGTTGTGTATGTGAGACCTTTCTTCCTTCTTTAGGAAGACCTGGATTGCTATATACTTTCCTCCTTTCTACATCTCAGAGGTTTTGGTCTGTGGTGTTATCATTTTCATTGCCTTCCATGTATTTTTTAATTTACTCTTTAACTTTTTGGTTAGCCCATTCAATCTTTAGTAGGATGGTCTTTAGTCTCCAAGTATTTGTTATCTTTCCAAATTTTTTCTTGTGGTTGATTTTGAGTTTCATAGTGTGTGGTCTGAAAATATGCACATGATCTTGATCTTTTTGTACTTCTTGAGGGCTGATCTGTGTCCCAGTATGTGATCTATTCTGGAGAACATTCCATGTTTACTGGAGAAGAATGTGTATTCCACTGCTTTAGGATGAAATGTTCTGAATATGTCTGTTAAGTTGATCTGGTCCAGTGTGTCATTTAAAGCCATTGTTTCCTTGTTGATTTTCTGTTTAGGTGATCTACCCATTGCTGTAAGTGGGGTTTTGAAGTCCCCTATAATATGATATTATTATCAATGAGTTTCTTTGTGTTTGTGATTAATTGATTTATGTATTTGGGTGCTGCTACATTTGGAGCATAAATGTTTACAATTGTTAGGTCTTCTTGGTGGATAGACCCCTTAATTATGATATAATACCCTTCTTCATCACTTGTTACACTCTTTATTTTAAAGTCTAGATTGTCTGATATAAGTATAGCTACTCTGGTTTTCATTTGTTGACCATTAGCATGATAGATGGTTCTCGATCCTCTTACTTTCAATCTGAAAGTGTCTTTAGGTCTAACACGGGTCTCTTGTAAACAGCATATAGATGGATCTTGTTTTCTTTTCCATTCTGTTACCCTATGTCTTTTGATTGGAGCATTTAGTCCATTGACATTTAGAAGATATGAATTTATTGCCATTATGTTGCCTGTATAATTAGAGTTTCTGGTGGTGTTCTCTGGTCCTTTCTAGTTTTTGTTGCTTTTGGTCTTTTTTTTTTTTCTTTTTGTCTCTTCTCCCCTCAGAGAGTCCCCCTTAAAATTTCTTGCAGGTCTGGTTTAGTGGTCATGAACTCCTTTAGTTTTTGTTTGTCTGGGAAACTTTTTTCTCTCTTTTTGTTTTGAATGGCAGCCTTGCTAGATAAAGAATTCTTGGCTGCATATTTTTCTGATCCAGCACATTGAATATATCCTGCCACTCCTTTCTGGCCTGCCAAGTTTCTGTGGATAGGTCTGTTTCAAACCTGATCTGTCTTCCCTTGTGGGTTAAAGACTTTTTTCCCCTGCTGCTTTCATGATTCTTTCCTTGCCTGAGTATTTTGTGAATTTGACTATGATAGGCCTTATTGATGGTCGGTTTTATTGAATCTATCTAATGGGAGTCCTCTGTGCTTTCTGGATTTGATGTCTGTGTCTTTCCCCAGGTTAGGAAAGTGTTCTTCTATGATTTGCTCACATGACTGTTCTACACCTTCTGTCACTTCATCTTCTGGGACTCCTATGGTCCTAATGTTATTCCTTTTTAATGAGTCACTGTGTTGTCTAATTCTTAAATTGTGCTCTTTTGCCTCAGTCTCCCTCTTTTTTTTCTGCTTCATTATTTTCCATAAGTTTGTCTTCTATATCAATGATTCGCTGCTCTGCGTTATCCATCCTTGACACCATGGCATCCATTGGAGTTTGCAGCTCAGTTATAGCATTTTTTATTTCATCCTGACTAGCTTTTACTTCTTTTATCTCTTCAGAAATGGATTCTAATCTATTTTTAACCCTGGCTAGTATTCTTATTATCGTGATTCTAAATTCTGGTTTAGATATCTTGTTTGTATCTGTGTTGATTAAGTCCCTGGATGTTGTTTCTTCCTGCTCTTTCTTTTGGGGTGAATTCCTTCATTTCATCATTTTGAAGGATGGAAAGGAATTAATAAGGTAAAAAAAAATTTTTAAATAAAATTAAAAACTTTAAAAAATTAAAATTAAAAAATCAAAAACAACACACACACACACACACACACACACACACACACACAAATAAAATAAATGATGCTAGATCCTAGGTGTGGTTTGGTATGATTGTTGAAAGGAGCTTGATAGATTAGAGACAAAAGGGAAAGATAAGAAAAAGGAAAAATTTTGAACATTTTAAAAACTGAATACAATGAAATAGAGGAAAATGAAATTATGTAAGTAAAATAGGACTTGAAAAATTTACAGAAAAGTAAAAAATATAGTAGAAAAATTTACAGAGAATATTTTTAATAAAAATTGAAAATAAAAATAATTTTTTTCTCTGTGTTCAAAAATAAGAAAAGAAAAAGAAAAAAATTGAATAGATGGGCAAGATAACAGACTGAAATATGATTGAAATTACATCATTTTCCCCTAGAATTCAAACTATAAAGCACTTTATAGTCTGTAAACTAAGCAGGTGGAGAGACTTGTGGTTTTCCTGAAGAGCGAGGTTGGCCCCGTTGGGCGGGGCTTGGTGTAATGGCTCCATTCTCCACTAGATGGCGCTGCTTAGCCTACTGGTGTGGGTTGTTGTGGCGCTTGAAGGTGTGTATGCGCATGCGCGGGAGGGGTGAAAATGGCGTCACCGAGTTACCCAGTCTCTCCTCTCAGAAGTGTGTTCTTCCCAACCAGCAATGGTGCACCCCTCCTATATCTTTGGCTTCCTTCCACTTCCCGCTTTTACGCTGTACGTGACCAAGCCATCAGGTTGCCAGGCAGCACCTCCCTCCTGAGTTCTATCTCAGATTCGGCTGTGTTCCCCAGCCCCTCACTTCTAAGAGACTGCGTCTTTGACTGGTTCAGACCCTCTGGGTGTGCGTCTCACCAAGCGGAGGCTGGGTACCGTCCACACCCGGGAATGTTTGCAGGACCGCACTGCTGCTAATGCCCAGAGACTGCTGCTGGGTGCCAGCCCGTCCCAGAAAAAGTTCACGCAATTGTGTAGCAGCAGCGTTTCAGGGTTTATGGCAAATCACAACACACACCTGGCATCAGTCTTCACCCTTAATGACCTTGTTCCAGCACCAGTGAATGTCGTTGTTTTCTGGGGTCTGCTGGGACCTTTGCTTGTATGGTGGACTCACAGCCTTAACCAGATGTGCTCCCGGCAGGGGGAACTGTCTCTCCACATGTGGCCCAAGCACCCTCGGACCTTGCTCTCCGCTCTTGGGGATTCGCCCTTCCCACCAGAGCAACACCAAGTATGGAGCTGCTGCAGAGCCTCAGACTCTGCACTCCCCTTGTTTATAGAGTTTTAATGGAATTTAAACCCTCTCCTTTCTCCTTGCTCCCTGTTTTGTTCAGTCCCTGCGGCTGTTTCCACTTTTCCACTTTCTCTCCAGCTGCTGTGGGAGGGTGGGGGTGCTTTTCCCATACTCTCCCCCCATCTCTGTCCTCTCTCTGCAAGCAAAAACAGCTCCCTGCCCTCCGGGGCTTCTCTCTCCCCCAGTTTACCTGTCTGCGCTGCGTACCTGCTGAGTTGTGGTTCAGGTTGTGCAGATTGTTGTGTTAATCCTCAAATCAGTTTTCTAGGTATTCAGGATGGTTTAGTGTTGATCTGGCTGTATTTCATGGATGAAAGACACAAAAAAAACTTCCATGTTGTACCCCATCTTGGCCCCTCTCCCCACATCATTTTTAAATGCTGAGGTAGAATCCTTTTTTTTTTTTTAACGTGGACAATTATTATATTCTAATCACCACTTAAAAGTTTGCATTCAATTTCATACCTCATCTTCACAAAAAGCCTATGAGATAGCACTGTAGTGTTTTTGAGGGTTCTGTTTGTTTTTCATTTTATAGATGAGGAAATTGAAACATACATTTGTACAAGGTCACATAACTAGTTTATTGTAGGTCTGAGATTCAACTCCACTATACTCTGCCTCTAAAGCTGATGTTCTTTTTATTTTATTTTATTTTAATACAATTTATTGTCAAATTGGCTAACATACAGTGTGTAAAGTGTGCTCTTGGTTTTCAGGGTAGATTCCCGTGGTTCATCTCTTACATACAACACCAGTGCTCATCCCAACAAGTGCCCTCCTCAATGCCCATCACCCATTTTCTCCTCTCCCACCCCCCCACCAACCCTCAGTTTGTTTGGTGAATTTAAGATTCTCTTATGGTTTGCCTCCCTCCCTCTCTGTTTGTAACTATTTTTCTTTCCCCTTCCTTCCCCCATGGTCTTCTGTTAAGTTTCTCAAAATCCACATATGAATGAAAACATATGATATCTGTCTTTCTCTGACTGACTTATTTCACTTAGCATAATACCTTCCACTTCCATCCACGTTGCTGCAAATGGCATGATTTCATTCTTTCTCATTGCCAAGTAGTATCCCATTGTATATATAAACCACATCTTCTTTATCCATTCATCAGTTGATGGACATTTAGACTCTTTTCATGATTTGGCTATTGTTGAAAGTGCTGCTATAAACATTGGGATGCATGTGTCCCTATGAATCAGCACTCCTGTATCCTTTGGATAAATTCCTAGTCGTTCTGTTGCTGGGTCATTTGGTAGTTCTATTTTTTGAGGAAACTCCACACTGTTTTCCAGAGCAGCTGCACCAGTTTGCATTCTCACCAACAGTGGAAGAGGGTTTCCATTTCTTCACATCCTCACTAGCATCTGTTGTTTCCTGAGTTGTTAATTTTAGCCATTCTGACAGGTGTGAGGTGGTAGCCTAGTGTGGTTTTGATTTGTATTTCCCTGATAATGAGTGATGTTGAGCATCTTTTCATGTGTCTGTTGGCCATCTGGATGTTTTCTTTGGAAAAGTGTCTATTTGTGTCTTCTGCCCATTTCTTTACTGGAATATTTGTTTTTCAGGTTGAGTTTGGTGAGTTCTTTATAGATGTTGGATACTAATCCTTTATCTGATATGTCATTTATAAATATCTGAGAGTCCTTTTTAAAAAAAACTGTCTAAAAATTTTTAGATCAATTAAGCTCAAATCAGTTAAAATAACTCCAGATAATATGAAGTAAAAAACTAAGGAAATAAATATGGTGGCTGATGTATACTTTTAAGACATCAATAACTTTGTCATTTATTGATTATTTGGCTTATTATGACAGTGATTATTTGTATACCAATCTGGAGATGTTCTGTATCTGATCTATGGTAACACCATTAATTTGATTCAAAGTGCCTTATAATTTGTTAAATTGCAAATTGGAAAATGCATCTCCATGATTTTCCATGGAAGGAGGTAATCAGGGGAATTTATCTGGAAATTGAGAATATAGTCTTTCATTTGTTAAAAAAAATTAGTACCTATTTAATATCAGAAACTGTATTAGATATAAGTAGAAATGTGATGAAGATATTTCTAGATTAAGTCAATGCTTATCAAACAATGTTCAATCAATGGTTAGGAAAAATATCATAGAGATTTGGCTAGTATTGTTATTGAGCAAAAGGTTGGCTTTTAGGAAATTAAAATAGCATACATGTGTTTTGAAGCCTAGAGGAAAAGAGACTTTGAAATCTGTTAATGATCTCCTTATACACTGTGCTTTATTAAGACTTCAGTATTGTCATTAAAAACAGAAGGAAGTATTACTCTTTTATCTAGTCTCCACACCAGAACAATTTTCATCCCACCAAAAAGAGAAGAAAACTGAGAAAGACATCAAGCATTCTGACGATACTTTCCGGCAGTGATTTCTCTTCACCAGACATATCTTCAATATGCCTTATCTATACTTCTATTTTATTCGTGTACACACACACACACACTTACAGAATTTTCTTCAGGAGTCAGGAAGACAAGAAAAGTTTCTTATCTGAGGTTTTTTGTGTCTTTTATTTTAAATTCTTTTTAAAGTAATTCATTTTTTTATTGGGATAAAATTGGCATACAACATTATATTGGTTTCAGGTGTACAACATAATGATTTGATTTTTGTATTTGCTATAAAGTGGCCACCACAATAATTCTAGTAACCATCCGTTATCATATAATTAATCCCCTTCAATCATTTCAACCAGCGCCAACCTCCTTTTGGTCTAATAACCTAATCTGTTCTCTGTATCTATGAGTTTTGTTTGTTCATTTGTTTTGTTTTTAGATTCCACATGTAAGTGAAATCATATGTTATTTGTCTTTCTCTGTCTGATTTCATTTAGCACACTACCTTCAACATCCATCCAAAATGGCAAGATTTTTTTTCTTTTTTTATGTCTGAGTATTCCATCTTCTTTATGCATTCATTCACCAATGGACACTTAGGTTGCTTCCATATTTTGACTGTTGTAAATAATGCTGCAATGAACATAAGATTTATATGTCTTTTCAAATGAGCATTTTCTTTTTTTAATTTTTAAAAAAAATGTTTATTCTTGAGAGAGAGAGACAGAGAGACAGAGCATGAGAGGGGAAGGGGCAGAGGGAGGGGTGACACAAAATCTGAAGCAGGCTCCAGTCTCTGAGCTGTCAGCATAGAGTCTGACACTCACAAACCCTGAGATCATGACCTGAGCTGAAGTCAGATGCTTAACTGACTGAGCCACCCAAGCACCCCCATCTGTAGGTCTTCTTTGGAAGAATGTCTATTTAGATCTTTTGCCCATATTTTAATTGGACTTTTTGTTTTGTTTTCATTTTGTGATTGAGTTGTTTTAAGTTCTTTATATATTTTGGATGTTAAGCCCTTATTACATAAAAGATTTGCAAATATTTTCTTCCATTCAGTAGGTTGCTTTTTCATTTTGTTAGTGATTTCCTTTGCTGTGCAAAGTCTTTTTATTGATGTAATCTCACTTGTTTATTTTTGCTTTTGTTGCCTTTGCTTTTGAAGTCTTATCCAAACATTTGACACCAAGATGTTTATCAAGAAGGTTATGCCTATATTTTCTTCTGGGAATTTTATGGTTTTGCATCTCATATTCAAGCTTTAATCCATTTTGAGTTAGTTTTTATATATGATGTAAGATTTTAGTTTCATTTTTCTCCATGTAGCTCTCCAGTTTTCCCAATATTATTTATTGAAGAGACTGTCCTTTACCCATTGTACATTCTTGGCTCCTATGTCATAAATTTATTGTCCTTATATGTGTGGATTTATTTCTGAGCTCTCACAGTTCTGTCTCACATTGATCTATGTGTTCATTTTTATGTCAATACCATACTGTTTTGATTACTATAGCTCTGTGGTGTAGTTTGAAACCAGTAAATGTGATACTTTCAACTTTAGTGCTCTTTCTCAAGATTTCTTTGGCTATTCAAGGTCTTTTGTGGTTTCATACAAATTTTAGAATTATTTGTTCAAATTCTGTGAAAAAATGCCCTTGGGGTTTTGGTAGGGATTGCATTGAATTTATAGATTGTTCCGGTAGTATGGACATTTTGATAATATTAATTCTTCCCATCCATGAGCATGAATTTCTTTCCTTTCATTTTTTTCTTCAATTTATTTCATCAATGTGTTATATTTTTCAGTATACAGATCTTTTATCTCCTTGGTCAAATTTATTCCTAGATATTTTATACTTTTTGATTCAATTGTAAATGGAATTATTTTCTTAATTTCTTTTTCTGATAGTTTATTATTAGTGTATGGAAATGCAACAGACTTATGTATATTGGCTTTGTATCCTGCTACTTTACTGAATTCATTTATTAGGTATAATAATTTTTTGGTGGAGTCTTTAAACTTTTCTAAATATAGAATCATGTCATCTGCAAATAATGACAATTTTATTCCTTCCTTTTCAATTTGGATGACTTTATTTCTTTTTCTTGCCTAATTGCTCTGACTAGGACTTTCAATTCTATGTTGAATAAAAGTGGTGAGAGTGGGCATCTTTTTTCTGCTCCTGATTTTAGAGGAAAACTCTTCAGCTTTTCACTGCTGAGTATGATGTTAGCTGTGGGTTTGTCATATGTGGCCTTCATTATGTTGATGTACTTTCCCTCTCTACTCACTGTGTTGAGTGTTTTTTTTTTTTTTATCATAAGTGGGTGTTGATTTGTCAAATGCTTTTCCTAGATCTATTGCAATGATCATGTGATTTTTATCTTTCATTTTGGTAGTGTGGTGTTATGCTGATTGATTTGCAGGTGTAAAACCATCCTTTCATCACAGAATAAATCCCACTTGATCATGGTATATGATCCTTTTACAGTAATGTTGAATTTGGTTTGTTAATATTTTGTTGAAAATTATTGCACCTATGTTTATCGGGGATAAACCTGTAATTTTATTTTTCTGTAGTGCCCTTGTTTGGCATCAGGGTAATGCTGGCTTTGTAGAATAAGTTTGGAAGTGTTCCTTCCTCTTCAATTTTTTGGAAGGATTTGAGAAGGATAGACATTTCTTTGAATGGTAGAATTCACCAATGAAGCCATCTGGTCTTGGACATTTGTTTTCTGCAAATTTTTTGATTACCAATTCAACCTCCTTACTAGTAATCAGTCTATTCAGATTTTTATTTTTTCATGACTCAGTCTTGGAAAATTATATGTTTGCAGGAATGTATCCATTTCTTCTAGACTGTCCAGTTTGTTGGCATATCACTGTTCATAATGGTCCCTTATGATACTTTGTACTTCTGTGGTATCATTTGCAACTTCTTTATTTATTTTCATTTTATTTGAAAATTTATTTCCTTTCTTTTGGTGAGTCTAGCTAGAGGTTTGTCAATTTTATCTTTTCAAAGAAACAGCTCTTGGTTTCGTTGGTCTTTTCAATTTTTTTTAGTCTCTATTTTATTTATTTCCTCTCTAATCTATGTTATTTCCTCCCTATTACCAACTGTTGGCTTTGTTTGTTCTTTTTCTAGTCTTTAGCTATAAATTGTTTATTTGAAATTTTTCTTGTTTCTTGAGGCAGGCCCGTATCACTATGAACTGTCTTCTTAGAACTGCTTTTGCTACATCCCATAGATTTTGGAATGTTCTATTTTGATTTTCATTTGTATCAAAATATTCTTTGATGTCCCATTATTTCTTTGTTGACCCATTGGTTCTTCGGTAGCATGTTGTTTAATCTTCATACATTTGTGATATTTCCAGTTTTCTTCTTGTAATTGATTTCTAGTTTTATGTCATTGTAGTTGGAAAACATGCTTGGTATGATTTCAGTATTCTTACATTTTTTGAAACTTATTTTGTGGCCTAACATAATCTGTTGCAGAATGTTCCATGTGCTGCTCTGTGCTTTCTAGTTTTATGTCATTGTAGTTGGAAAAGATGCTTGGTATGATTTCAGTATTACATATTTTGAAACTTATTTTGTGCCCTAACATAATCTGTTGCAGAGTGCTCCATGTGCTGTGTTCTGCTGCTTTCCCATGGAATGTCTGTATGTGTCATTTAAGGCCAATGTTTCCTTATGGATTTTCTGTCTGGATGACCTCTCCATTGGTGTAAGTGGGTAATTAAAGTTCTCTGCTATTATTGTGCCGTTGTCAATTTCTCCCATATGTCTATATTTTAATTTCTAAACATTTTTAAAAATATTTTTAAAATTTAGCTTTGGGGGGGGGAGCAGAGAGAGGGAGTCACAGATTCTGAAGTAGGCTCCAGACTCTGAGCTGTCAGCACAGAGCTCAATGCAGGGCTTAAACTCATGAACCATTAGATCATGACCTGAGCCAAAGTCATACACCTAACCGACTGATCCACCCAGAAGCCCCTCCCTTATGTCTATTAATATTTGCTTTAGATTTGGGTGCTTCTATATTGGGTGCACAAATATTTACAAATGTCTTGTCCTCTTGTTGTATTGGCCCCATATCATTATATAGTGCAGCTTGTTGCCTTTTATTACAGTGTTTTAAAGTCTATTTTGTCAGATATAACTATAGCTACAAAAGTTTTCTCTCCCCCCCCCCCACCATGTGCATGGAATATCTTTTTTCATCCCTTCACATTCAGTGTGTGTGTCTGTAAATCTGAGGTGAGTCTTTGGGTTGCCTGAGTTGCTTAATTAGGCATCCGACTTCAGCTCAGGTTATAATCTTGTGGTCTGCGCAAGATGATTCCTTTCTAATCATCTTTTGTACATATACTATAGGTTTTTGTTTTGTGCTTACCAAGAGGTTTACATAAAACAGCCTATATATATATATAGTCTATTTTGAGTTGATAGCAACTTAAGTTTAAACACATTTGAAAAACTGTACCTCTTTAATTCTCCTGCCCACATTTTAATTTTTATATGTCATATTTTATATCTTCTTCTCTTGTGCATTCCTTAACTAATTATTATAGTTGTAGTTAATTAAACTACTATTGTCTTTTAACCTTCCTACTGGTGTTAGTGGTTAATTCACCACTTTTACCGTATGTTTGCCTTTCCAGTGAGATTTTTACTTTCATATGTTTTACTGTTACTAGTTTGTAATTTGTTTTCGGGGGGTTAAAGAAGAACATTTAACATTTCTTATAAGGTTGGTTTATTGGTGATGAACTCTTTTAGCTTTTGCTTGTCTGGAAAACTCTTTATCTTTCCTTGAATTCTGAATGATAGCATTGACAGATAGAATATTCTTGGTTGGAAGGGTTTTTTTCGTTTGTTTGTTTTGCTTTGTTTTTTTATTCTTTTAGCACTTTAAAGATATCATGCCACTCCCTTCTGGCCTGCACAGTTCCTGAAAAATCAGCTGATAGTCTTCTGGGGGTTCCCTTCTATGGAGCAAATTGTTTTACTCCTTTTTTTTTTTTTTTTTCTTACTGCTTTTAAGAGTCCGTGCGAAAGGCCTTTAAGAGTGGACTTTCCATTCCCCACAATCTTTTGGGTCGTCTGGATGTCAGCTCTGTTGTTTTTCAGAACCAGATGTTATGGGAGCCTCTCTTTCTAGTGTAGATCCTAAGTATTGGGATGCCTCAGGGGAAAACTCTGTATTGGTTTGATTGCTCCAGATTATGAATCACTTCACCGGGTGGGGGGGGGGGGTTCGGGATTTTGATGAGACCATATCACTACCTCTCTTACCTGTCTCAGTGTGGCCTTTTTGTCCTTTGTTTTGGAAGACCTCTTCAGCTAGTTTTCAGGTGGTTTTCACAGGGCATTGACCCATATGTAACCGTAGAACTACTGTCTTGAACTACTCTCCTCTTATCTGAGGCTGTAAAAATAATAATAATCACCTTTATTTCCTGCATAAACTTGAATAAATGTACCCATCTTATTCATAAATGTGTGACTGTGTGGATGAATACTGTGAAGAGAGAAGGGTCATGTGGTTGACAAATTAGTGGCTTATTACATAACCTTATAATTACCAACATGAATATAATCTCTCCCTTTAAAAATCTCAACACTCAGTGAGAGAGATTCCTCATTTTTCCAGTCTTCTAAAGATTGAAGACCTAGATTTAATGTCAAAAAGTATTCTGTATTCTTAATTAACAGTAATTGTATCTGAAGTGTATCTACTGACTGGGAAAACATTATTGAAAAAACTATAGTTCTCTGAAGCAGTGATTTAAATAAACTTATATTTTATTTGTTATAACATCTACGTATATTTGAAAAACAGTAACTATATGTGAGACATATTACTGAGTTCATAGAAAATGTCTGGCATGCAAAAGGAGTTCCCACTCTGTAGCTGCTCAGATATCAATAAATATAAGATGAGAAATAGTGAAAGAGATAGAGGACATGCAATGAATTTCTTTCCTGGATCTTGGGAAAGAAAAAGCCAATCAGACACAAAACGAGAAGTGTTTTTAGAGACTTCCAGGGTGTGAGTTTCCTTATCCATAGACTGGGGACAGTATTTGTCTTCAATACAAGAAAAGTTTGGTGCAGTGGATATTGAATAATTATAGACTAACAGATTTTTTTAAGTAAAAAAAGAAATCATTGCATGATAAAGGGAATCTTATTCTTCTGAATTATTTTTAGCCTATGTCACTCATTTGGTGCTTTGATAGAAATCCATGTAAAGTACTGATTTTCAAGAGTCTGTGATTTATCTCCTCCAATTAGATGAACAACTTCTAAAAGAATTTTCAGTATCCCTGTCATAGCCTTTTTGTTCACTATCCTCCTAGCACATACTATTTGTAAACTAGATGTCAAGCAGAGTCTTCTTCCCTTTGAGATCTTGGTACAGACTTTGTCTGCCCTGTGAAAGTTCAAAAAACCTTAGAAAGGGTCCTGTAAGTTATTAGGGATTTAATTATATTTATTTCCATTTGTGTGTGTGTGAGTGTGTGTGTACAAGTGTGTTCACACTTGTGTGCAAATCCATGCCTGCTTGCTATTCTGCACTAAAGTCACTTCCCTAGTTTCTATGAAATAATTCATTCACACAACACATTCATGCATATAATAGGCTTTTACAAGAGGTACTGTGTGAAGAGGGAATAGAGTTGGGGTTATACCCCAACCATAAATAACTGTAAATGGAATACTAGGCATCATTGTTTATGTAATATCTTTGGCCACCCTGTGATTAGGGGATTTTCACTGGCCTGCACTATCACCTTCCCAGTTTTTTTCAGTTTGTGGGTTCCTCTCTTCCTCCTTTTACCTGTATTTTTGAAGAGGGCCCTGTTGGTTGCCAACCCAGTATTCATTTCTATGATTTTCCTACAAACACAACTCTATTTTGATTAAGTATCCACACCTCCTTCAGCAAACATGTTTTAAGAAAGAAAACCACATCCAGGATGGACATTCCCCTAAACCAGGCTGTGTGTGGGTCCAGTGCAAGTCATGTGGCTTAGGAAGACCCAATCAAGAGTAAGGGAAGGATGCTTAAAGGAATGGTGTTCCTTGTCCTGCTAGTCAGAAACAAGCTCTGAGGATCACTCCCAGTTAGCCTGCCAGCAAAAAGAAGAAACTGTGAGCAGTAGAGAAAAGAGATAGAAAAAAATCTGATTTAATCCCTAGCACCTGCATCACCTCTGTATTTCTCAGAGAATAAGATATTGCTATTTAATATTATTTGAATGAGATTCTTGTTCCTAAGGGGATGAAGTATCCCAATTGACTAAAGTTCTCTTTTCAATTGCCCTTTTACTCAGGAACAAAACAACTTACTTTTTCTTCCTTTTTAAAAATTCAGGGTGCCTGGGTGGTTCATTTAGTTGAGCTTCTGACTCTTGATTTCAGCTCAGGTCATGACCCCAGAGTTGTGGGATTGAGCTCTGCATGGGGCTCCATGCCCAGCATGGAGCCTGCTCAAGATTCTCTCTCTCCCTCTGCCCCTCTCTCCACTCATGCTCTCTCTCTCTCTCTCTCTCTCTCTCTCTCTCTCTCTTTCTAATTAAAAAAAATCATACAAAACATGTTAGTGACCACCCCTTGTTGTTTAGTCCCCTGTGCATTTTCATAAACTTAGAGTCTCACACTATCCCAAGTAGATTATCAAGAAAGTTTTCCAAAGATAGTTTACATTTTAAGAAGAATTCTGGCAATATTTGTTAAGAACATTACCATTTGCCTATTAGACATCCATCGACTATTATTTCTTCTCAGCACGACCACAGAGCTGAAGCAGCTCTCAGCTTTCTGCCCCTAGAGAAAATACTATGTACCCTCTCCACAGACTGCTACATGATCAGAGAGTTATCAGAGAAGAGGACCTCTATTTATCCCAGCTTCTAAGGAAGAAATCTCCTCAAAATACGTCACTATCCTCTTGACTGCCTTACCACCTGCAGCTGCAGAGAGAGTAGATCACCAGTCACCCCATTTAAAGCAGCCAGAGGGGGTTACCCACTGTAATGGATGCTGTGCTCTGCTACCTAGATTTTCCTCTGGATAGAAGGACCTGTCACCCACCTGCAGGAAGTACAAGCTCACATTCAGCCCCCTGCTTTCTGCTCCCTCCAGGAATTGCCCTCTGCTGAAGAGAGCTGCTTGACTCATAGTTTTACTTTTTCCAGGGGGAAGTCTAGATCTGATGATGGACTAATGCAGGATAACAAAGGACCAGTCCCCTTATCTCAACTTGGTCAACTTTGCAGGAAAATCTTGGCTTCAGAGCTCCCCAGGAGTTGCCTGAGCCCACTGCTGTGATTGTATCTGCACCATAGCCCAACTCCCTATCCACCTCTGCTGCCTTTCTTTTTCCCACAGGCACTCAATCCATAAGCACTCTCTAATACCTTCTGTAGACAAATTCCCATTCTGGGGTCTGCTTTCTCTTACTGAGGAAGTTGACTGCTAACAGTTGGTACCAGGAGTCAGAGAAAGCAGAAGCTGATGTGGCATTCTGGAACTGGCTCACCTGCCAGCCAGTGGGCATGAGTTCCCTATCACTAGTGGGAGGTGGAGCATGGATAGCCTGGCACAGGCAGCAGTGAAGTTAAAACTTCCACCTGAGGCAAATTACAATGGAAAGAAATACACTAGAGGGTGTAATATATTAGGTATTTGAGGAACATAGAGAAAATAATAATTACAGGAACAATGAAACTGAGTAGGATTTGCTGGAGATATTTGAATCTTTGAAAAACAAATAATGGAAGGCTAAGAGTGATTAATCAGGATTTAAAGGCTAGGTATGAAAGCCAGAAGATCCCCTTTGCAGCATACAAAGTTAGATCTATCTTGCACAGTTGAAGAACAGAACAACTGAAGGACAAGCCCAGGATTTAATCCTAAGAATGGCAGAACTTCAGAGAACCTGAGCTGGTCATCTATGCCAAGATCAGGCACCTGGTTAGGAAGAATGGGACCCTGAGATAAGTGATGAGATATCAAGCATTATGTGTTGCAAATCACAAATCCCCATGTTCTACTAAACCAGGATTTCTCAATTCTGCATTATTGGCATTTGGGGCCAGATAGTTCTTTGTTGTTGGGGGTGGGGCACAGAGGCTGTCGTGTGCATTGTAATGTATTCAGCAGCATTCCTGGTCTCTACCCACTAGATGCCAGTAGCCAGTAGCTTTTCTCCTCCATTTGTGACAATTAAAAATGTCTGCAAACATTGCCAAACATCTTCTGGGTGGGTGTGGGGGAACTCCCTAGGTTGGGAACTTAGTGCTGGCAAGAGTGGCCTAATCCTCCCTGTTAGAGACTAGTGCACATCTTTGCTTAAAGATAGTGCAGAGACCTCTACTTCTCAAATCAAAGAGTGCCCCACTCAGGATGTACTCTCACCTTTTCCTCACAGCCCTTAAGCCAATGGTAAAGTTTAAGTCACATATTAACCCAGCTGGGGAACCTAGTGCCTGCCAAGGGGGTAGAGGACTATACTGCAAAGAAGCTCCAGGACCTAGGCAGCATGCACCAGCAGGACCCTGGAGAGCTCACATGGGACAGGATCCTGAGAAGCCTGGATTAAAGCTGGCAGAATATGATGTTGGATAAGGGAGAGCAGTCTCCCACAGCATAGGATTTAATATCCTGGCAAGGACCCCCGGAAATGGTGCCTACATGCTGCCAGAATGGCTTATAGAAGCTTCATACAAGATGAAGTGCAAATGCCATAATTTCCATGTCTGATGGTGGGAGAAGGAATCAAAAAAACTCAGAGAAATAAGTGTGCCTGAGTGGTTATACTGTGTAAGGCTGCACAATTTACCCGAAGATTATGATCCTACAGGAGAGTCCGGGGTAGACTTCATTTGCTAAAATAATAAAAAAATGTGCTGAGGAGATGGGCACCAGAATCGCTGAAGGCTTTAGAGTAGGAGACAGGAGATGTTACTCTAGAGCTGGGCTCAGCGGTAGTAATGGGGATGACTGGCTCCAGCATTAACAGAGGCCAGGTGGTGACACAGTTATCACAATGAGAATTGGATTGCCTGGATAGCCCACAGAACATCACGCTGGCCCACTCCATTGATGGCTTCCTGCTGATTGGGTTGGATGAGCAGGAAGTGGTACATGCGGTAGCATACATGTATTCCAGAGGGTGAGACATAAAGCCTGGGTACTCAGGGGTCCACTGTGTCAGTGAAATATTTAGGAAAATTGTCATTTGGAACATGCAGGAACATCTCATATAAAGTGAGGCACAAGTTATTGCATTTCACAACTCACACCATGAAAAATAAAGCAAAATGCTTGGTAAGCCTCATCAGGTTTTGGATGCAGCATATTCTCTACCTGGGAATACTTCTCAGCTTATACACTGGTGGCATGGTTTGAGTTGAACACTGAACAGAAATGGCTCTACAAGTAGTCCTGATGCTTGAGCCACATGATCCAGTTGGCCCTATGAGCTTGGAAATCTATATGGTGGGAAAGATGCCATGTTAAGTTCACAGGGGAGCCTTAATGGAATCACAATATAGACCCCCTAGATTTCTGAAACAAGGCAATGCCATATGCATTGGAAAATTATACACCTTTCAAAACTCAGCTCCCAGTGTGCTACTGGATCCTGGTTAAGAAGGAGCACACAGACCCATGGACTACCAAGTGACCATGCATGTAAAATCACCCATCATGAGCTGGAGTCTGTCAGAACCACTAAATCATATGATTGTCCAGACTCAGCAACCATCCTGAATAATGTGAGTGCTTCATCCAGGATAAAACATAAGAAGGACCAAAACATACAAGTGAGCTGCACGAACAGGCAGTTCGGACTCTCCTATTATCTATCACTGTTACATCACACCTCTCCCTCAGCTCATAACTGTAGCCACATGGGGTGTATTCCCTTATAGTCAGCTGACAGAAGAGAGAAAAAAACCAAGCTTGGTTCATGAATGGTTTGGTTTGTTATGTGGATGTAAATTAAAAATGGACTGCCCTACACTACAGCCTCAAGGGTGGCCTTAACACACAGAGGTAAGGGGAAATCCTCCTAATGAATGGTCTACTTAGCCATCTACTTTTTGTGGACTCTAAGGGAGCAAGGATCTTGTCTGCCTCCTTCAGCTCTGTAGTTTGAGTACCTAGAAAGTTTACTTGGAGAGAAAGAGGTACTCATTATATATTTGTTGAGTCAACACAATATTTGATCACTTACCTTGACACAAGAACATAATTATTGGGGGCTTATGAATTAAGATTCTTGTTAATGTTGTGTCTGGCACAGCCCGATTTCCATATAGAAACTAGAAAATGTGCAGAATCCATTTTTAAAAAGCAATGGTTAGATATTTCTTCTTTAAGAGAAAGTTCATGCATGAAATAGCCTAGACTGGGGAGGAAGCACAGTTAAGATATCCAGAGACAGAAACATGGGGGAAAGGAGTGGGTATTATCTGACATTATTTTCTACTCACATTTCCATTATTCTAAAAGTTAAGTGTTTCATTTATTTTGAACTAGATGCACATATTGCTCTTACACTTCTTTAAGAAGGAAAATTACTTTTCCCAGTCATGATTCCATCTTATATAATAACCCTTGCATTTATAGATTTCTGCTGAAATGGATTGAATTTAGTTTGGTGAATGTGCAGAAAAGACAATGAAACACGTAACTTAAATAATAGTCTGAAGGGTGGCAAAATGTAATCAATTAGATTGGTTTATTTCTGGCAAATGTGTGCAATAGTTCACACACTGCCCTTAGATTGTAATATGAATAATGTGCACAAACGTGTACTTCCCTGGTCCTTGCAAAACTTCTGCTCAAAATTCCATATACAGAAATAAAACTATGACCCAGCAGTCATGCTGCTCAGTATTTACCCAAATGAACCTATGAACAAAGAGAGCCCCAATGATGTGAATTGCTATCACTTTATTTAGGTATGGTGAATTCAACCACAGCATCTGATTCTCTTAATCACTTCTTTTTTTAAAAAAATTTTTACATTTATTCATTTTTGAGAGACAGAAACAGAGTGTGAGCGGGGGAGGGACAGGAAGAGAGGGAGACGCAGAATTCGAAGCAGGCTCCAGGCTCCCAGTTGTCAGCACAGAACCTGACATGGGGTTTGAACCCATAAATTGTGAGATCATGATCTGAGCCAATGACGGACGCCCAACCAACTGAGCCACTCAGGTGCCCCTCTTCTAACCACTTCTACCTCACATGCAAAAATGCAACTGTTCCCAATGACTTATGTTCTCCTGAGCAGGGAATATTTGTGGGTGGAATGACCTTTTTTTAGAAATCAAGTTGAGATTAAATATGCATATAGCAGGGTCCTTGATTTAGCATCCATTTTTTCAGAATTTCTGTGTGCATGTGTGTGTGTTTTAATTTCTATGTAAGTGGGACCTGCATTCAGTCAGGATACTGTCTCTACTACCTACCTTTCAGATATGTACCACCAACATGCAAAGATTTGAAGATATTCACAGCATGAGACATGGTGTCTGCCCTTTGGTACTTCTAATTTACCCAGGGAGGCAGGCTGATGACATAAAAGGAATTATTAATGTAAAATTCCAGTTTCTCTGCCCCAAATATATGATTTAGATCATCGTTGTTATAAGAGATCAGAGGAAGAAGGGAAGATGGCTCCTTGCCATTAAAATTTGTTTGAAAAATGAGAAAGTTCTATCTCAAAGTTAAGCATATATGAAAAATTAGATTAAAAATAAATGTGAATTTTCTCCATTCAGCTACAGAGTGAGTGCTTGACAGGATACATCTGCTTTGCAACAGGATACTCCTTTGCAATCATAAAAAGGAGTAACTCACCAAAATCTTTTGCAGCATAGAGTGAAATGACACCTTGTATTCTGTAACTTTCTGATAGCATTATAGTACATAAGCATAGACTGGACAACCTAAACTTGTTGACTGTGAGTATGTTAAGTTAATAAGTCATATATCAGATGTATTTCACAAACATCAGGGTTTCTTGGAGTGATTCTGTGATGTACATTTTCCATCTCTGGTGTTACATATTATAGTGGTGGCTACTTGACACCTCATTTTAATATATTTTTAAAATACAGCATCTTTAGTCAGAATTTAGATAAAGATTCTGTAAGAATCCGTGTCTAAAATTTTACTATCCTTCACATTATTATATCCCTGGCCACTTAGTCATATTTTATTCTTGTATTCAATAAATACTTGTTGAGTGCTAAATAAACAGCAGGCACAGTACTAGGCACTACAAATCTGGTAGGGAATAAGACAAATAATGGTCCCTCACTTTCTGGAGCTTACAGATTAATGGGGAAGACCATTAACTAAATAATTCCAAATGTGAAAAATGCTATGAAAGAGAATATGTATAGCCTCTGACAGAGTGACCTAAAGCTAGGCGTGTGGGAAGGGGTATACTAAACACTTATATCCTTTCCCCATAATCCAAATTTGCGGTGCTAGATTATCTACCTTTGAAACTATCTCTGGTCATGTTAAAATCAGAAAATGTGAAATTCCAAAAGCATTCCATTTTGGGGGGCTGGTAACTTGGGCCTTTGCCAATATCACACCAAAAATAAATAAGCAACGAGACCCATCTATATGCAGCTGTATTGAAAATTGTATTCCATATGTGACAACATATTATTAAAACAGCAAAATCATAGCTTCCATCTGCCTGTTGAGATGCACAGCGCCACTCTTTTCCCTGTAATGTTAGACTTTATTGCGTTTGTCGGCAGCATATTCCATTTTAATATTTGATAAATAGATATAGGAGGAATTGTTTCAAGCTACTGTCCTGTAATGCGTCAGCTGTTCACCTCCTTTCTGAAGCAAACTCTCTATCCTCAAACTAATATCCCCCAAAAAGAAAAATCAATTTAAAATGACTGTGAAAATGTGTTTATTTTTCTACCCTCAGGATTAAAAAGCTGAGAAATGATTAATAATAATTTGTCTAGAAAGATAATGCAGGCATTTTAGGGGGGTAGTGATTTTGCATCTTTAATTTTCATCAGTTCTAACATTTTATCATTAAAACTGCATGAATATATATAGAGAGAGATAAAAGAAAACGAGAGAGGTAGTAATACCTCATATCTCTTAGGCGGTATTTCCTACGTTTCAGATTTCTACGTTGTCTGACCCCATTTCAGTCAATTTTCCATAGCCTGCCTGTCTCATATCCGCTGAGGGAACACACTAGTGCTGTGTTTATGCTAATTTTATGCTCTCTGAGTTGTGTCTGTTATTCAAAGCAGTTGAAGCAGTTATTGCCAGTAATCTTATTTCTGTGGGAGCCCCAGGGCAGACGAGGCCTCAAAATCAGGCGTGCAGACCGAGGCAAAGCCATCACAGCCTGCTGGTAAATGGCAGTTCTTTCCCTTCGAATCTGATATCAGTTACTTCGCAAACACAGTAATAAAATGAAACAAATCAGATTTTCAAGTAAATAAACCAGACTTCAGTGGGAAGCAACAATGGTCAGGGCAACAGGAGTTTAATAAGTGATACATAGGGGGAAATACAAAAGCACTATGGCCTGTTCCTTTACCCTCTTTATTTTAAAACAACCTCCCCAACCTCCTTAACACTGAAAAAAAAGGAAGTTGTTTAAACCCAAAAGCAAGAAAAGGGGAGGAAAGTCAGGTAAAAGAAGCAGTAATATCGATATTGACTTTCTCTTATCTACAATCAGACAACAGTACTGAGAATTGTATTATATGCTGTTAAAAAGTGGCTCAGGATGCATAAACAGAAGGCACTCAAAGACAAATGGACTTGTCTATTCTCCTCACTCACAACTAACAGCCTTTCAGAAATCTCAACAAAATGGAAACAAAGTTAACCAGTACATTTTCCTGATCAAGAACATTAGTCCTCCAGGAACACAAGGCAGTGTGGGAGCTCGGGTGCAACAAGCACAGTGACAGGGGCTCTTTGCCAGATCAAAGACTCACAGACTTTGGAGATCATCTATTTGGGGCAACTTCTTCTTTTCCTGTATGTTCTTAATTCTATTAAGCTACTACGCTCTAAGCTACTTCTTCACTCAAGCCCTTTCTATCTTTATCACCCATTTGTTATAAACAATTAAAATGTTTTCCCAGGGATGCATAGGTGGCCTCAGATGGTTAAGCGACCGACTCTTGATTTCAGCTCAGGTCATGATCTCACGGTTTGTGAGTTCGAGCCCCATTTCAATCTCTGTGCTGACAACTCAGAACCTGCTTGAGATTCTCTCTCTCTCCCTGTCTGTCTGCCCCTCCCCCACTCGTTCTTTTTCTCTCTTTCTCTCTTATTCTTTCTCTCAAAATAAATAAACTTTGCAAAAAGAGAAAGGGACCTCATTAAAAAGATAAAAATAAAATGTTTTTCCAAGAATAGACAATAAAATGAGGAGTGTCTAAATCTAAGTTAGTAGAGCAATGGAATTCTTTCAGAAACCAGTGGTGAATGTCTTTGATGAATTTGGCTGAAGTGTTACATTAATAAATTTAAATTTGTATATTTTCTCTTTAATCTCACCAACTTAGACCAGTCGTGCCCAATAGCCAACCCATTCATTCGTTCATTCAGCAAACATTTATTATCTGCCGACTTTATGCCAGGCACTCTAATAGGAACAAGGAATATAGACTCAGATTCCAATGAGGAAGGAATTATAAAGTAATGTAACTCTGCATAGTCATCTAAATGCTATGAGTGAGCCATGTAGAAGACATTGTGGGAACTCATGGTTGGAGATGCGCTTCTTGAGAAGGTGACTTCTGAGTTGAACTTTATTAGAAGAATAGACATTTACAAGTCAAGGAAGAAAGAAGAAAGTATATTCTAAGGAAAAATGAATAAGTTCACTTGGAGAATATCAAGGAGATCAATATGAATGGGGCAAGTTTCAACAAAATGATCAGAAAAAAAGTCTAGGAAACTAGATTCATGAAAGACCTAATATGTCAATCATAAATTTCCTACTGCTAGTCCATTTAGGGTTTGACACAAGGTAGTGGCATTTTCAGAATTTGGTTTATAAAGATCACTTTTCCAAGCAGTATGAAAGATAGAAAAGAGAGACTTTAGCTGGAAACAGAGAGGCTGGTGGTAAACAAAAAAGGAAAAATAAAGCATAATAGAATCAGAGGAAAGAGGTAAAGGAGGGGACAGATTGATGAGATATTTGTGGTGACGGTATCTTGTTCAACATGGCATATCAAGCACATGATTTTATCTGTGCATATTCTGGAAAGAACACTAAAATGACAGTAAAAGAAGAAAATATTTAAGCCCGCACATGAACAAAGATAACAAAAAAGGAGATAATAACATGAAAATATCAAGAAAAGATTGAAATGGAAAGTGGATGTATGGGTGTAACTGAATTAGCGAGGCAAAGAAGCTAACATCAAACTTCTGTGGGGAAGCCAGATGATTTAATACCTGCTTCAGAAACCCCAAAAGGTCTGGGAGTTGGAGGAACCAGTGTCTCTGAAAGCTGAACAATGATGTGTGGTTAAAAATGAGGAAGATTGGTTGATAGTGTGTAAAGGAATAGTTGAGCCCTTAGATTCTTTTCTCAATCCCAACAGAATAAAAGGGGTTCACTTTTCAGAGAGGCTGAGTCAGAAACAGTTTGGATTCAAGCATGCAAGTGGATGATGTGTAAATCTGCATCCTAGATGATAAGAATTTCTTAGCATTTTTTCCCCTGGTCAGATCTCAGAACAATAGCATCTTTTCTTATAAATCCCAGGTAAAGATTAGTAGAAGTTCTTTTTAGAGAAACTGACCTCATTCAAAATGAAAAACAACAACAACAACAACACGCTATGGATGTTAATAAGTCCAATCCAATAGTCAAATCACAAATTGATCAACCTATCATAAGGCCTTATGAGCTCACTTGTGCACACAGAGCTTCCACAGTCACCTTTCTAGTGCCCAATTTTAAATATAAATGCACAGCCAAAGATTAACAAAATTTTAAGATAGACTTCTAACATACCAAAACAAAAAACAAAAATTATAACTTGAAGGATAGAGAACTAAATAAAAATGTGTGTGTGTGTGTGTGTGTGTGTGTGTGAGAGAGAGAGAGAGAGAGAGAGAGAGAGAGAGTATGTGTGTATTGGTATGTGTCTAATATCCCAGGGAAACTAAGCAAACAAGATATTATTTTCAGGTCTTCATGAGACAAGAACAGGATACTATAAGTAAAGAATATTCTAAGAAAAAGAAAGAGATCTTGGAAATTAAAACTATGAGAGCAGAATTTATTTTAAAAATTAAAAAAACGAATGGTATAATAGAGGAATGTTCTCAGAAAGTAGAAAAAAGACAAAAAAATGAATTTTTAAAAGGCAATAATATTAGGGAATTTATATTGGACATCCAATATCCAGCAAAGGAAGTACCTGAAAGAGAACAAGGAAAATAGAAAGAAATCATCAAAGAAGTATCTTAAGGAAATTTGTTAGACCTGAAATTCATGAGCTTCCAGATTGAAAATATCTATTTAGTGTTGATCCTTGTAAACAGGAAAGAAAAAAAGATGCATACTAATAAATTTCGAATAAATGTCAAGGTAACGTTGATAAAGAAATTATCCTTGAAAAAAAAGTGTGAATCAGAATAGCATCAACTTCAAATGTTAATAATAAACGATAGAAGGCAATAGTTTAACAACATCAAAATCCTGGGGAAAAGTGATTTCCAATCTAGAATTCTAAACCCACTAAAATTATATATTAAGTGTGAGTATAGAATAAATATATTTTCAGCCATATGAAATTTCAAAAACCTGATCTCTTCATACACCCTCAAAAAGTGATTAGAGAATGCACTCCCTCAAAACAGAGGATTAATTCAAGAGAATGGAAGAGGCAGGGTCCAGGAAATTGGAGGTCAAACACAAGAGAAGAAATATATATCCCTGTTCCAGGATAATAGTGCAGATACATCCCAAGGACTATAGCTGTGCAGGTCTATAGGATAACTATTTCTTATTGGAAGAAAGGGACAAAGCTTCACAAAGTGTGTTTTCAAAATAATGTGAAAATAAAAGATACCTGATTGACTACAGTGAAAGTATTTTGCAGTTTTATTGGAAAGTTTAGGGCTCGGTTAGTGAGAAGAATATAAAAACTATGCAAATAAAAAGACCATTATTAACTTTTAGATAAGTAATAATAGTACAACACATATTTACTACAAATAAGAATGATAATAACCATGTCAGAGTATTGGTTCGAAGGCAGGAAGTAATATAACAATGCTAATTATTAAGTTCCATTTAAGTGTTTATTATGTGCCAAATACTCTGCTTAATTTGGATTAGTTCACATTCAATCCTTGAAGTAATTCTATGAAATGGGTTCCATTACTGGCCTCATTTTACAGATAAGACAACTGAGGTAAAATGCCTTTTCAAATGAGGATTTGGCAGAAATCGACCAGAGAAAGCAAAATAAAAGTGTTTTTTTTGTTTGTTTGTTTTTTTGCAAAAGTTACCTTCTTGGTCATCACACCACAAAATTCAAATGTGGAGGATGTTGAATCATACTATTAAATACTTTTATTAGAAAAATTACACCAATAAAGGATACCTGGCTGGCTCAGTCAGCAGAGCATGCAACTCTTACCTCAGGGTTGTGAGTTTGAGCCCCATGTTGGGCACAGAGATCACTTAAAAAAATAAAAAATAAATAAGCCTCCTCCTACCTTTTCTCCTCCTCCTACTATAAAAAAGCACCTCCTCCCCCCAAAAAAAGACCACCCAAATAATAGACACACCTACTGTGCCTATGAATATAAAATATATCTTGGAAGAACTGTTATAAAAATTCTGGCTTCATGTTCATTGACTCAGAAAAATTACACCAAAATATAATCTATTCATTCACTATTTTAAGAATTAGTGTACTGTCACAACTATAATGTAGTTCATGATTTATAAGACAAACATATTGTCATAAAATAATAATTCCATTGTTAATTTAATCCTAAATAAAGTTTACCTCTGTACTCAGGGTTATTCTGCCAAATTGGCAGAATATGTTTTTTTTTTAATTTTTATTTATTTATTTTTAATGTATTTTCTTATTTATTTTTAATTTTTTAGTATAATTTGTCAAGTTAGCTAACATACAGTGTATGCAGAGTATTCTTGGTTTCGCGGGTAGATTTCCATGATTCATCGCTTACATACAACACCCAATGCTCATCCCATGTGCCCTCCTCCATGCCCATCACCCATTTCCCCTTCTCCCCCACCACCCGCATCAACCCTCAGTTTGTTCTCTGTTTTTAAGAGTCTCTTATGGTTTGCCTCTCTTTGTGTTTGAAACTGTTTTCCCCCTACCTCTCTCCCATTGTCTTCTGTTAAGTTTCTCATGTTCCACATATGAGTGAAAACGTATATCTGTCTTTCTCTGACTGACTTATTTCACTTAGCATAATACCCTCCAGTTCCATCCACATTGTTGCAAATGCCAGGATTTCATTCTTTCTCATTGCCAAGTAGTATTCCACTGTATATATAAACCACATCTTTTTTTTTTTTTAACTTTATAGTTTATTGTCAGGTTGGTTTCCATATAACACCCAGTGCTCTTCCCCACAAGTGACCTCCACCAAGACCATAACCCCCCATTACCTTTCCCCCTTCCCCTTCCCCCCTCAGTTTGTTTTCAGTATTCAAGAGTCTCTCGTGTTTTGTCTCCCTCCCTCTCCCTCTTTTCCTCCTTCCCCTCCCCATGGTCCTCTGTTGGGTTTCTCCTGTTAGACCTATGAGTGCAAACATTTGGT
>CM053577.1:96214963-96635840 GCA_028646485.1 Cryptoprocta ferox | reverse complement strand
GCACAGCGCGCTCTCCCTGTGTTGGGCTCGGGGGCTCCTTTCCCCTTTACCACCGGGACCCACCCGTCCCCTAATTTCCCAGATCACAGTCACTCACTCAGGCATCTTTGAGGTTGTCTTCTTTCTGGCGTCTGTTTCTTCTTTCCCCCACTTGCAAATCCAAGTTTTATCCCTTCAGTCCTTCTCAGTTCAATCCATATGGGCGTGCGCGGATTACAGAGCTTCCTGCTTCTCCGCCATCTTGCCCCAAACCACATCCAGAATATGTTTTTTTAAAAAACGTGTATTTCAGTCTTAGCGATATTAGTCCTTTAAGGGTGGCTCAAGTGGTTAAGCATCCAAGTCTTGATTTTGGCTCAGGTCATGATCTCACGGTTTGGTTCATGAAATTGAGCCCTATGTGGGGCTCTACGCTGACAGTGCAGAGCCTGCTTGGGATTCTCTCTCTCTCTCTGTCTCTCTCTCTCTTTCTCTTTCTCTCTCTCTCTGCCCCTCCCCCACTGGTGCTTTTTCTCTCTCTCAAAAATAAATAAATAAACTTAAAAAAATGAACATATGGGCTAGGCTTGGAGAAATATAGTGCTAAAGACTTAACTCTGGCTTCTGTACCCATGCAAACTGATATGAAAAATACAGTTAATATTTATTAGGTGTTCAATAGTGCTCGGTACTATACCAAGTATGTTACATTTATTATCTTAGTAAATGGTGGGCTTGAAGATAGATAAAAGCTTTTGAAATTATGAGTTATTTATTTAAAGGTGAGTACTATTGAATTCTTATAAAAGAAGTCATGTGGGTGGTAAACTTACAATAGAAGTTGTTAACCATAGGTGGCTGGGTGGTTCAGTAGGTTAAGCATCTGACTTTAGCTCAGGTCGTGATCTCATGGTCCGTGAGTTTGAGCCCAGCATCCAGCTCTGTGCTGACAGCTCAGAGCCTGGAGCCTGTTTCAGGTTCTGTGTCTCACTCTTTCTCTGCTCCTCTCCTGCTCGCTCGCTCTCACACTCTCTCGAGCGCTCTCTCTCTCTCTCAAAAATAAACATTTAAATAAAAAGTAGTTGTTAACCATCATCATGATGTAACCATCATCACAATCAGGATACAGAACAGTTGCATCTCTCCAAAACTTCCTCTTGTTCCATCTTTATAGTCACATCCTCTCCCACCCCAGTCTTTGACAACTACTGATGTGTTCTCCATCACAATTTTTCCTTCTGAAAATGTCATGTAAGTAGAATTAGATAGCATGTGACCTTTTGAGACTGGGTTCTTTCATTCAGCACGGTGATCTTGAAATCCTTCTGTATTGCATGCATTTATGGTTAGTTCCTTTTTATTGAGCACTATTCTGTTGGATGGATGTACCATAGATTTTTTATTTATTTATTTAAGGGCATTTAGAGTTTCTGCCCCTAATTTGGGGCAACCATGAACAGAGTTGCTATAAACATTCATGTACGGATTTTTGTGTGAGCGTATGTTTTCGTTTATTTCGGGTAAATACCCAGGAGGAGAATTTTTGGTTTGAATGTAAATGTATGTTTATTTTTATAGGAAACTGCCAAACCATCTCCATAATGGATGAATGATTTTTTATTCCCTCCAGTATTGTATGAGATTTTCATTTCCTCCACATCCACCAGCACTTGGTATTGTGCTAGCATTTTTTATTTTAGCTACCTGAATGGACATAGCGGTTTTTATTAGCATTTTACTAATGGCTAATGATATTGAACACCTTCTCAGGTGCTTATTTACCATCTTTGGTCCTTTTTTAAAGTGTCTAATCAAGCCCTTTGCCTATTTTAATTTATTCTTTATTTTTTTTAAGTTTATTTATTTTGAGAGCGAGAGCGAGAGTGAGAGAGCATGAGCAGGGGCAGGGCAAAGATGCAGGGAAGGAGAGAATCCCAAGCAGGCTCCGAGCTATCAGCACAGAGCCCAGTGTGGGGCTCAAACTCATGAACTGTGAGATCATGACCTGAGCCAAAATCAAGAGTTGGATGCTTAAACGACTCAGCCACCCAGGTGGCCCTGCACATTTTTAAATTAGGTTATTTGTTTTACTATTGTGGAGGACTCTATTGTATTATGAGTAAAGTCCTTTGCTGGGTATGTAACTTGTAAATTTTTTGGATCAATCTGTACCTTGCATTGTAATTATGTTAGTAGGGTATGTCTCAGAAGAATTTTTAAAATTTTTGATGAAGTCCAGTGTATCAATCTTTTATTTTATGGATTGTGCTCTCAATGTCATATCTATGAAATTTCCCTCTAATCCAGGTCATGAAAATTTTCTCTCAGTTTTCTCAAAATATTATAGTTTTACATTTCACTTTTAGGTCCATGATCCATAGTGAGTTACATTTTGTATAAGGTATGACTTTTAGGTTAAAGTTTACTATGAATGCCCAATTATGCAAAGGTAATTTGTTGAAAACTCTCTTATTTCTTTATTGACTTGTCTTTTCATGTTTCACAAAAGTAAATGACTATCTTTTTATGAATCTATTTCTGTATTCTCTACATTTTTCCATTGATATATATCTATGCTTCTGACATTACCACACTGTCTTTATTACTAGAGTTTTGTAATATAGTAGTATAATTTAAGTTATTCTTTTTAAACTTGCTTTAGTTGTACCTCAGAATTTTCAACAAGTTTTATATTCAATTTCAATCAGTTTTCAAAATATTTCATAATTCTCTCTGAGACTTTCTCTTTGACCCCTGTATTATTTAGAAGTATGCTGTTTAACGTCCATGTGTTTAGAGATTTTCCTGTTATTTTTGTATTTTTTATTTCTTTTCTTAAATTAATTTTATTTACATAAAAGTTAGTTAGCATATAGAGCAACAATGATTTCATGAGTAGATTCCTTAATGTCCCTTACCCATTTAGCCCATATCCTATCCCACAACCCTTCCAGTAACCCTCTGTATGTTCTCGATATATAAGAGTCTCTTATGTTTTGTCTCCATCCCTGTTTTTATATTATTTTTGATTCCCTTACCTTATGTTCATCTGTTTTGTATCTTAAAGTCCTCATATGAGTGAAGTCATATGATATTTGTTTTTCTCTAATTTCGCTTAGCGTAATACCCTCTAGTTCCATCCACGTAGTCGCAAATGGCAAGATTTCATTTTTTTTTATTTCCGAGTAATACTTCATTATATATATATATCATATCTTCTTTATCCATTCATCAGTTGATGGAAATTTGGGCTCTTTCCATACTTTGGCTATTGTTGATAGTGCTGCTATAAACATTGGGGTGCATGTGCCCGTTTGAAACAGCATATGTGTATCGCTTGGATAAATACCTAGTAGTGCAATTGCTCGGTCGCAGGGTAGTTCTATTTTTAATTTTTTGAGGAATCGCCATATTGTTTTCTAGAGTGGCTGAACCAGTTTGCATTCTCACCAGCAGTGCAGAAGAGATCCTCTTTCTCTGCATCCTTGCCAACATCTGTTGTTGCCTGAGTTGTTAATGTTAGCCATTTTCTGACAGGTGTGAGGTGGTATCTCATTGTGGTTTTGATTTGTATTTCCCTGATGATGAGTGATGTTGAGCATTTTTTTCATGTGTCGGTTGGCCATCTGGATGTTTTCTTTGGATAATTGTCAATTCATTTCTTTTGCCCATTTTGTCACCAGATTATTTGTTTTTTGGGTGTTGAGTTTGGTGAGTTCTTTATAAATTTTGGATACTAACTCTTTACCTGATATGTCATATCTTCTCCAATTCCATCAGTTGTCTTTTAGTTTTGCTGATTATTTGATGTACAGAAGCTTTTTATTTTGATGAAGTCCCAATAGGTCATTTTTGCTTTTGTTACCCTTGCCTCCAGAGACATGTTGAGTAAGAAGTTGCTGCGGCCCAGGTCAAAGAGATTTTTGCCTGCTTTCTCCTAGAGAATTTTGATGACTTCCTGTCTTACATTTAGATCTTTCATCCATTTTGAGTTTATTTTTGCGTATGGTATAAGAAAGTGGTCCAGGTTCATTTTTCTGCATGTCACTGTCCAGTTTTCCCTGCACTACTTGCTGAAGAGACTGTCTTTATTCCATTGGACACTTTCCTGCTTTGTCAAAGATTAGTTGGCCATACGTTTGTGGGTCCATTTCTGGGTTCTCTGTTCCGTTGATCTGAGTGTCTGTTTTTCTGCCAGTACCATACTGTCTTGATGATTCCGGCTTTGTAATACCTCTTGAAGTCTGGGATTGTGATGTCTCCTGCTTTGGTTTTCTTTTTCAAGGTTGTTTTGGCTATTTGGGGTCTTTCCTGTTTCCATACAAATTTTAGGATTGTTTGTTCTAGCTCTGTGAAGAATGCTGGTGGTATTTTGATAGGGATTGCATTGAATATGTAGATTGCCTTGGGTAGTATTGACATTTTAACAATATTCTTCCTATCCAGGAGCATGGAATATTTTTCCATTTTTTTTTTTGTGTGTCTTCTTCAGTTTCCTTCATAAGCTTTCTATAGTTTTCAGTGTATAGATTTTTCACCTCTTTGGTTAGATTTATTCCTAGGTATTTTATGGTTTTTGGTGCAATTATAAATGGGATCGGTTCCTTGAATCTGTTTCTGTTAGTTCATTGTTAGTGTTTAGGAATGCAACCAAATTCTATGCATTGATTTAATATACTAGCACTTTGCTGAATTCATGGATCAGTTATAGTAGTTTTTTGGTGAAATCCTTTGGGTTTTCCATATAGAGTATCATGTCATCTATGAAGAGTGAAAATATGACCTCCTCCTGGCTGATTTGGATGCCTTTTATTTCTTTGTGTTGTCTGATTGCTGAGGCTAAGTCTTCCAATACTATGTTGAATAACAGTGGCAAGGGTGGACATCCCTGTCTTGTTCCTGACCTTGAAGGGAAAGCTATCAGTTTTTTCCCATTGAGGATGATATTAGCTTTGGGTCTTTCATATATGGCTTTTATGATCTTGAGGTATGATCCATCTATCCCTACTGTCTTGAGGGTTTTATCAAAAAAAGGATGCCGTATTTTGTCAAATGCTTTCTCTGCATCTCTTGAGAGGGTCATGTGGTTCTTGTCCTTTCTTTTGTTGATGTGATGAGTCACATTGATTGTTTTGCGGACACTGAACCAGCCCTGCATCCCAGGTATAATCCCCCTTGGTCGTGGTGAATAATGTTTTTAATGTATTGTTAGATCCGGTTGGCTAATATCTTGTTGAGGATTTTTACATCCATGTTCATCCAGGAAATTTGTAGTTCTCCTTTTTAGTGGGGTCTTTGTCTGGTTTTGGAATCAAGGTAATGCTGGCTTCTTAAAAAGAGTGGATTTTTTTCTTCCATTTCTACTTTTTGGAACAGCTTCAAGACACTAGGTGTTAACTCTCCCTTAAATGTTAGGTATAATTCTCCTGGAAAGCCATCTGCCCCTAGACTCTTATTTTTGGGGAGATTTTTGGTTTCTTTACTGGTTATGGGTCTGTTCAAATTTTCTATTTCTTCCTCTTTCAGTTTTGTTAGTTTATATGTTTCTAGGAATTTGTCCATTTCTTCCAGATTGCCCATTCTATTGGCGTATGATTGCTCATAATATTCTCTTATTATTGTTTTTATTTCTGCTGTGTTGGTTGTGATCTCTCCTCTTACATTCTTGATTTTATTTATTTGGGTCCTTTCCTTTTTCTTTTTGATCAAACCGGCTAGGGGCTTATCAATTTTATTAATTCTTTCGAAGAACAACTTCTTGTTTCATTGATCTGTTCTGGTTTTTTAGTTTCGATAGCATTGATTTCTGCTCTAATCTTTATTATTTCCTGTCTTCGGCTAGTTTGGAGTTTTATTTGCTTTTCTTTTTCCAGCTCTTTGAGGTGTAAGGTTAGGTTGTGTTTCTGAGCCCTTTCTTCCTTCTTTAGGAAGGCCTGGATTGCTATATACTTCCCTCTTATGACTACCTTTGCTGCATCACAGAGGTTTTGGTCTGTGTTGTTATCATTTTCATTGTCTTCCATGTACTTTTTGATTTCCTCTTTAATTTCTTGGTTACCCCATTCATTTTTCAGTAGGATGGTCTTTAGTCTCCAAGTATTCGTTACCTTTCCAAATTTTTTCTTGTGGTGGATTTTGAGTTTCATAGCGTTGTGGCCTGAAAATATAAGACGGTATGATCTCAGTCTTTTTGTACTTCTTGAAGGCTGATTTGTGCCTCAGTATGTGATCTATTCTGGAGAATGTTCCATGTACACTGGAGAAGAATGTATATTCCTCTGCTTTAGGATGAAATGTTCTGAATATGTCTGTTAAGTCCATCTGGTCCAGTGCGTCATTCAAAGCCATTGTTTCCTTGTTGATTTTCTGTTTAGATGATCTATCCATTGCTGTAAGTGGGGTGTTGAAGTCCCCTACTGTTATGGTATTATTTCAGTGAGTTTCTTTGTGTTTGTGATTAATTGATTTATATATTTGGGTGCTTCCACATTTGGAGCATAAATGTTTACAAAAGTTAGGTCTTCTTGGTGGATAGACCCTTTAATTATGATACAATGCCCTTCTTCATCTCTCATTACACTCTTTATTTTAAAGTCTAGATTGTTTCATATAAGTCAGCTACTTTGGCTTTCTTTTGTTGACCATTAGCATGATAGATGGTTCTCCATCCCTGTACTTTCAATCTGAAAGTGTCCTCTGGTCTAAAGTGGGTCTCTTGTAAATAGCATATAGATGGATATTAACTGTTGCTTTTGGTCTCTCTCTCTCTCTCTCTCTTTTTTTTTTTTTTTTGTCTTTTCTTCCCTCAGAGAGTCCCCCTTAAAATTTCTTGCAGGACTGGTTTAGTGGCCACAAACTCCTTTAATTTTCATGTGTCTGGGAAACTTTTAATCTCTCCTTCTGTTTGAATGACAGCCTTCCTGGATAAAGAATTCTTGGCTGCATATTTTTCTGATTCAGCACATTGAATATATCCTGCCATTCCTTTCTGGCCTGCCAAGTTTCTGTGGATAGGTCTGCTGCAAACCTGATCTGTCTTCCCTTGTATGTTAAGAATGTTTTTTCCCTTGTTGCCTTCATGATTCTTTCCTTACTTGAGTATTTTGTGAATTTGACTATGATATGCCTTGTTGATGGTTGGTTTTTGTTGAATCTAATGGGAGTCCTCTGTGCTTCCTGGATTTTGCTGTCTGTATCTTTCCCCAGGTTGGGAAAGTGTTCTGCTATGATTTGCTCACATGACGCTTCTACCCCTTTTTCTGTCACTTCATCTTCTGGGACCCCTATGATTCTGATGTTCCTTTTTAATGATCACTGTTTTGTCTAATTCTTAAATCATCCTCTTTTGCTTAGTCTCCCTCTTTTTTCTGCTTCACTATTCTCCATAAGTTTGTTCTCTATATCAGTGATTCACAGGTCTGCCTCATTCATCCTTGCCACCATGGCATCTATTGGAGATTGTAGCTCAGTTATAGCATTTTTTATTTCATCCTGACTAGGTTTTACTTCTTTTATCTCTGCAGAAAGGGATTCTAATCTATTTTCAACCCTGGCTGGTATTCTTATTATCATGATTCTAAATTCTGGTTCAGCTATCTTGCTTGTATCTGTGTTGATTAAGTCCCTGGCTGTCGTTTCTTTCTGCTCTTTCTTTTGGGGTGAATTCCTTCCTTTCATCATTTTGAAGGATGGAAAGGAATTATTAAGGTAAAAAAAATTAAAATTAAAAAATTAACCCCCCCACACACACAAAAAAAAAACTCAAATAAATGATGCTAGATCCTAGGTGTATTTTGGTCTGGGTGTTGAAAGGAGCTTGTTAGGTTAGTGAAAAAAGGGAAAAAGAAAAAGAAAAGGAAAACATTTGAAAATTTAAACAAATGAATACAATGAAATAGAATAATGATATAAGTAATGAAATGACATAAGTAAAATATAATTTGAAAAAATTTACCAAAATGTAAAAAATATAGTAGAAAAATATTAATAAAAATGTTTTTAATAAAAATTGAAAATAAAAATAATTTTTTCTCATTCTGAATTCAAGAAAAAGAAAAAAACGAAAATGAATAGATGGGTCAGATAACAGACTGAAATACAATTTAAATTACATCGTTTTCCCATAGAATTCAAACTATGAGGCACTTTATAGTCTGTAAACTAAGCATGTTTAGAGACTCGTGGCTTTCCTGAAGAGCGAGGTTGGCCCCCGTTGGGCGGGGCTTATTATAACGGCTCTATACTCCACTAGATGGTGCTGCTTAGCTTACTGGGGTGAGTTGTTGTGGCGCTTGTAGGTGTGTATGCACATGCATAAGAGGGGTGAAAATGGTGTCATCCAGCTACCCAGTCTCTAGTATCGGAAGTCTGTTCTCCCAGACCAGCAATGACATACCCCTCTTTTGTCTCTGGCTTCTGTCCACTCTCTGCTTTTAAACTGTCCATGACCAAGCCGTCAGGTTGTGAGGCAGCACCTCCCTCCTGAGTTTTATCTCAGATGCGACTGTGTTTCCCGACCCTTCGCTCTGAGGAAATGCGACTTTGACCCATTCTGACCCTCTGCGGGAGGGTCTCATCGAGCAGTGGCTGGGTACTGGTCTCACCCAGGAACGTTGGTGGGACCATCCTACCAATGCCCTGAGACTGTGGCTAGGTGCCAGCCCACCCCGGAAAAAGTTCATGTGATTGTGTAGCAGCAGCATTTCAGGGATTTGGCAAATCACAACACACACCTGGCCCCAGGCTTCAACCTTAACGATCTTGTTCCAGCACCAGAGAATGTGGTTGTTCTCTGGGGTCTGCTGGGACCTTTGCCTGTGTGGTGGCCTCACAGCCTTAACCAGATGTCCTCCCAGCATGGTAATTGCCTCTCCCAGGGACCCTCAGGCCTCCCTCTCTGCTACTGGGGATTCACCCTTCCCACCAGAGCACCACCAGGTATTGAGCTGCTACAGAGCCTCAGACTCTGCACAAACTCCCCTTGTTCATAGAGTTTTAATGGAATTTAAACCCTCTCCTTTCTCCTTCCTCCCTGTTTTGTTCAGTCCCTGCGGCTGTTTCCACTTTTCCACTTTCTTTCCAGCTGCTTTTGGGGAGAGGGGGTGCTTTTCCCCGTACTCTCCCCCACTCTCCATCTTCTCTCCACAGCAAAAACAGCTGCCTGCCCTCCATGGCTTCTTTTTCCCCCAGTTCACCTCTCCGCACCACATACCTGCTGAGTTGTGGTTCAGGTTGTGCAGACTGTTGTGTTCATCCTCAAATCAGTTTTCTAGATGTGCAGGATGGTTTATTGTTGATCTGGCTATATTTCATTGACAGGAGATGAAAAAAAAAAAAACTTCCATGCTGTTCCACCATCTTGGCCCCTCACTGTATTTTTTATTTCTAAGTTAATTCTATTATGAGCCAAGATCAAACATTGTTTGACTTGGGTCCTTCTAAGTTTGTTCAGGTGTTTTATGACCCTTTCCTATGAATATGTGTACTTGAAAAGTAGTGTTGCTTTGGATATTCTATAAGTGTCATTTAAGGGCGCCTTGGTGTTACAGTGTGTTGAGCTTCTGACTTCAGGTCAGGTCATGATATCATGGTCCATGGGTTCGAGTCCCATGTTGGTCTCTGTGCTGACAGCTCAGAGCCTGGAGCCTGCTTCTGATTCTGTGTCCTTCTCTCTGCTCCTCCCCTGCTCATGCTCTGTCTCTTTCTCCCTTTCTCAAAAATAAATAAACATTAAAACATTTTTATAAGGGTCATTTATATCCAATTAGTTGATGGTATTGTTCAGTTCTAGATTCTGTCCAATTTTTAAGGTCTGTTATTAGGTGCAAAAACCTTTAGCATTGTTATATCTTCTTCATGAATTAACTTTTCATTAATATATAATGTCTCTTTTCTTCCTGAGTGATTTTCTTTGCTTTGAAATCTAGTTTGTCTGATATTAAGATAGCCATTCTAGCTTTCTTTTAATTAGTCTTTGCATTTTGTATCTTTTTGCATCCTTTTTCCTTACAGTGTGCATATCTTTATACTTAAAATAAGTTTGCTCTAGACAGCATGTAGTTTTATCAGGCTCTGTTCAATATTTTTTCAATATTTGTCTATTGTTGAGATTAAATTATTTCTATCGACTTATCTTCAATTCTACTAACTCTACTATTATCTCTATTCTTCTATGGGGCCCTTTGAGTGAGTTTTGTCCTTATTATATTTTTCAGTTCTAAAATTTTAATTTGATTATTTTTTATCTCCATATTTTTGCTGACACAACTATAATGTTTAATTCAAGTGTTTGTAATTGCTCATTTGTATATTTTAGGGGTTGTTTTAAAGTCTCTGTCAGATAATGCCAACATTTCTTTCACCTCCTTGTTATTATCTGTTGCTTATGGTTTCTCATGTGTATTGTGGTTGGTTCTTCATAGGCTGAGTAGCTTTTTATTGTAACGTGGACTTCTTAAATATTTTGTTATAAGACTGCAATCTTGTATTAACCTAATGGAGAATGTTGATGTTTTAGTTTTAGCAGCAGCTGACCTGGTTAGCTTGAGTACAAGTTCCAATTTGACTGCCATGGACTGTGGGTCTAATGACAGTTATGTTATCAAAGCTTTGGAAGTACTGTTCAGATTTGTCCCATGTGTGTGACAGTCTTGGACCTGGGCAAGACTTCTACTCCTTAGCTCCATTCTCAAAATCTTTGTTATGCTAATTAGGATCAGATCTACATGTGCAGGTGCAGGTTGGGGGAGAACCTTGAGTTCATGAACAACCTTATGGGGTTACTTTTCTAAGCTCTTCCCTATTTCCCATAGCCCAGTACTTTCCAGTGCCCTGGGCCTCCCTTTTATTTTTGTTCCTCTGGCCATAAACTGCCTATATCCATGATTGCACCATGTCTCATGCCAATCTTTAGGAGGACACATAGAATGAAACCTCACAAGATGACCATCATTTATTGAATGATTGAATAATTGTAACTAGAATATTGTTACAGGGCTTATTAAATGTAGCCCTCTTGCTTCCATTTCTCCCAAGGCATTAACATAATAGCTGTAAGACCCTAAATGGAATGTGAGGCATTTATCCATATGTAGAATTACAAATGAAATGTATCGGGACTTTACGACTCTGAAACCCCTTGCTCACAAAAAAATGAAAGGATAAGGAGAGATGGGTGAGTAGTTTCCTTAGAGAAAGAAAGCTCTTGCCGTTTTATGAGGCCAAATTTAGGAAGTGATAGGGCTGCTAACTATGAAAATGAGCTTTTGTCAAACCACTTGGAGAATTTGAAATACATACCATTCAGTGTAACATAGAGGTTGGTGCCTGGTTCATGCCTAGGAGAGCTAAAGTGGTATATGTCAACATTAGAATTGGCTTGTATTTGCAAGTTTGACCATGTATGCATTAGTACATATACCCCAGATGTTGGCCACATGGGAGACTCAGCTTCGAGCTTTTTAGTTCTATTCTTTTGAGAGTGAATACATTTTAACAGGGAGAGTCTACGTAGTGTGAACTGATAGAAAATTAGGCACTGAAAAGGGAATAGGGAGTCACAGGGAATGCATTGCTCTGACTCCAGAGCCTCCCTTTCCAACCACTAAGATAATTCATAGCACTTGCCTGTGTTAAGGTAAGCATAAGTATAAAGGACCAATTGGAGAAGATAGGGAGAAAGGCAAGTTGCTTTATGATTGAAATCCATATAAAGTTTCAGGAGCAGTCTAATGATTTTTGAAAGCCACCACTGAAACTGTGTGAGTGGATAATAAAAGGCTTACTGATCAGGGACTTTTTAATTGTCTCCTTGTTTCTTTGAAAAATTTAATGATTTAATCTAATAAATCTGATTCCTTATCTTTAATGCCAGGTTATTAGATTGGAAGAATTTTAAGTTCCTTACAATTTTTAAGTCCATTATGTTGTGAATATATAATGGCAAGTGAAGACATCTATGAATTCAAACTTAATAGACAAAAGGAGAGAAATGTATTTAGAACATATTTACAAAAGAAACAGAAATAGAGAAATCTGGAAATAGAGAAACTGTACAGCTACATATAAATAGATGGTATATATGTGTTATAGAGTGAGAAACTTGGCACTGTTTCAAGAAAGTGTAAAACATACTTTAGTTGAGATATGATTTTGTCCCAAATGGGTATTATTTTGTAAATATATTTGGAAAATACAATTCTCTTTCCCCCCAAAAATTTTAGATCTTATATAAAAGTCGAGCATACAGATCAAAAGGACGACTCAAGGTTCTGCACCTTGAGCAAGCCACAACACCTGTGGTCTGTGTGGGACAGCACAGATTATCATGTATCCACTTCAAAAGAGCTACCCTTGACAATGATTTGACTTCCCTTTAACCAAAGCATTGGTATCTTGGGAGGTTCATGGCTTTAAAGTGAAGAGAGCCAAATTTATTCAAAACTCTACATTAGTTGAGCACCTAGGTAGCTCGGTTGGTTGAGCGTCCAACTTCTGCTCAGGTCTTGATCTCGCGGTTCATGAGTTCAAGCCCTGTGTAGGGCTCTTTAATGACAGCTCAGAGCCTGCAGCCTGCTTAGGATTCTGTCTCCCTCTCTTCTCTCCCCCTCCACCACTCGTGCTCTGTCTGTCTCTGTCTCTCTCTTTCTCAAAAACAAATAAGCATTAAAAAATTTTTTTAAACCCTCTAAGTTATCTCTAATATGTCTGTCACAGAAATCAGTTTACATTTCTGAGCTTCAATATATTCAAGAGCAAAAAAATAAGTATAGCAATACAATCCTCACATTGTATAACTGAGGATTAATAATAGGCACTCTATTAAATTGGTTTGATTTTCAGAGTAGATCAGTTTAGATATATGATTTATAAACCTTTTAAAAGTCATTATTATAATAAAAGTCATTATTTCTCTTTATAGAATATAAAATGGTACCATACTTTTTAAGAATGTACTTTCTTAGGGCTATTTATATGGTACTTTATATTGAATCAAAACGCTTGTATTCAAAAGGAAGTGTAAGCTATCCAGTGTCCTGCTGGAAAGGCAGCAAAGTGAATATCAGGTGACATACTTGTCATAATTTTGTTTCTAAAATGTATATGACCTTTAATTAAATCTCCTACTTTGCTGATCTGAAAAATAGGAATCAAACTATTTTATTACTATATTTTCCTCATTGGAAAATATTTTTGTCACAACAGAAGCTATAATTACTATTTCTATAATTACTATCACGAAGGTTTTCTTTTCAAGAAACCTATATGCTTGTCAGTTCTCCTTTGACATGCATAGTCCATTCCAAAAAATGTAAGAAGTTTACAGTATTCATCTAAACATTTAGAAAGAGTAACAAGAAAAAAAATTCAGAGGGGCAGTCTAATTATCATCAGCAGCTGTAACCTGTTGCCTTCAATGCTGGAACTACAAGATAGTTGCTTTCACCAAATGTCCAAGCATTTAAAAGTCTTCTTTTATCTTTTCTTGGGATTCAAAAGCAAATTACAGAGTAGAAGTTCTATGTAGGATATGTGTTTTCTACCACATAGAAAAAAAATCTTAACCCATCTCCAGTGAGTTTTGAAACTTTTGAATTATGAGGCCCCTCACCTCTCAAAAAATTATTCTCATCTCCTAGAGATGGAGATGGCAAGTACTTCACACCACGTGATTTCCTTTTCTCTATTATATATTACTTTTCTAAAGTTTATTTATCTATCTCGAGAGAGAGAAAGAGAGAGGGAGGAGCAGAGAGAGAGGCAGAGAGAAAATCCCAAGCAGGCTCCATGCTCAGTGCAGGGTTCAGTCTCAGGACCATAAAATCATGACCTGAGCTGAAATCAAGAGTTGGATACTTAACCAATTGATCCACTCAGGTGCCCCAATATTACTTTTAAGAAGATATCATGCAGGGGCACCTGGGTGGTTCAGTCAGTTGAGCGCCTGACAGGCTCAGGTCATGATCTCATAGTTACTGAGTTCGAGCCCTGCATGGGCTCGCTGCTGTCAACGCATAGCCCATTTCAGATCCTCTGTCCCTGTCTCTCTCTGCGCCTCTCCCACTCACACTCTCTCTCAAAAATAAATAAAACATTAAAAAACAAAAGAAGATATCATGCAGGTGTTCAATGACTAGAAGAAACTGGCATGGTGTTTCATAAGGGAATGATCTCATTTTAATGAAACATGATCAATAAAAAATGTAGATTTGAGGTGATTATATGTTTTCTTTGAAAATCATAATTTATTTAAAATCATAATTTAAAATAGCAAGTTGTCACACTATATTGAGATGCTTTGATTTATACACACACACAATTTGCATTGTGGTTCTTACAGCTATTATTTTGTGAAGGGAGAGATTCCTCTGATGAAAGGAAAATCAAGTTCTATTTTATTCTCTGGTTGCAGTAGGTTTATCTGTCCCCTTATGTACATCCTCTTTAAGCTTACTTTTAGCAAAACTTTTTACAAAAGATTATGCGTAGTATGAATGATATGCTACTCTCTTGAATGAGAAATTTTTCCTCATTCATACAATAGGAAAAGGCTAAAAGCAGAAAGAAGCTTGAAAATGAAGTGTAAGAAAAGCAAAGTATACGAGACCAGAAATAATTAAGACTTCTACAGGCTGTTCTTTTATAGATAACACAAACAACATGTGAAAAACCATAAGAAATCTTGTCTTCCTTTGTTTTAATTGAAACAAATTGTGATTTCTTTATCTGGCAGTCATTGGGTGCGGAAACCTTAATGATTTGCTTTATAGATTTTGAGAATTGATATTTTTCCTTCCTGGTCCCCTGCAATTTTGCAGAGGGTGTGGTAATGAAAGTATTTTTGTATGGTGACTTTTTCCCTCGCTCTTTCCTTAAAATAAAGTTTATTGCCTCTCCTATCCATAGTAAAGGAGAAAAACATATATTACTGAATTTATTTTTAAAAAAAGGAAACCTCAAATGTTGTGTGTTCAAACGTTTCTCCCCTCACATAGAGGCTTGGAAAGAATTTAGTGCTAAATAAATGCTGCCTCAAACCAGGCAAGATAAAACATAAATCATTGCATTAAAACCTCTAACAAGTCTATCTGCTTTTTGAAATGACTGGGAGATGAAAGAGAGGAGTCTCATTTAAGAAGGCCCAGCGGATCAGTTCTGCATTTATATAGCTGTTATCAAAAGCAATTCATTTGGAGATCAAATAGACTGACAGATAGGACAAGCAGGGGATCACCACTGCCTTCGGGCAGCCCAAAGCCAGGATGGCTCCCCAGCACCATCACTAATATTGAGTCTAGTCAATGCTCCTGTTTATTACCCTTCCATCCTCAGCCAGCTGCACGGTAATGCATACTTCTTCCATCCCTTCCTAGACAGGCAACCATAGGCAGAAGAGTAGTAAGAATAATGTTTCTCCAGTGAGTTTGGTCGAAAGACATCTGCTATACTGCGATAAACAGACTATGTTCACCCAAATTTTGGACAAGGGTGATGACAGTGAAGAAGAATAATAGTGAAAACTAAGAGGGGCTTGGCAAGGGGCTTTGGGTCCCATGACCTCTTCCTGGTTTGCATGTTTCCTATTACTTGTCCAGGCTGCAGATTATGTTCCTTTTCCACAGTAGGGCAAGAGGGAAACATGTCAGTATAAAGTGAGTTTGTACAGGTAGGCATTTTCAAGGTTAGCAGGGGAGGGATCTATTTATCGTTCCAGAGGCTGGGGTCTCTAGTCAAAAATAGAATTGTTTTGTTTTTTAAATCTCATTAAAAGGTAACATGTGGGGCATCTGGGTGGCTCAATCAGTTGAGTGTCTGATTTCGGCTCAGATAATGATCTCACGGTTCGTGGGTTTGATCCCCGCATCGGGCTCTGTACTGACAGCTCAGAGCCTGGAGCCTGCTTTGGATTGTGTGTCTCCCTCTCTCTCTGCCCCTCCCTCGTTCACTCTCTCTCTCTCCCCCTCTCTCTCAAAATAATAAATATTAAAAGAAAAAAGGTAACATGTTCATTGTTGAAAGTCTGAATAAAACAAAAACAGGAAAAGAAAACCAATTTTCAAAGATGACTCCTCTTAACACATACAAACACATATATAAGGGCATAAATATAGATGTACAAATTTATGTGAGATTATAATCTATTTTCATGCTGTATGGTTGACTTTAATTTTAAAATATAAGAATTTTTATGAAATTCCTATTTGAAAACATAGTTTTTATAAATAAAAATCTTTAATTATGTGGATATACCAATCTTGATTTACTTGTATCTCTTTTGTCAATAGTTTAGGGAATTTGTTGTTTTGGCATATGAATATGGTGTATAATTTGTCCATATATTTTTTAATTAGTAAAATTTTTATTTTTTAATCACTCATACAAAATATATGTACATTTTAAAGTTTTTTGAAGATAATCAAATTGCCTTCTATAAAGTTTCTACCAACTGAGAATGCATGGGTATGATTAGGCTGTATTTTTGCTATATAAAGAGTGCTTCTGGGGCATCTGGGTGGCTCAGTCATCTGACTTTGGCTCAGGTTATGATCTCATGGTTCCTGAGTTCGAGCCCTGCTTCGAGTTCTGTGCTGACAGCTCAGAGCCTGGAGCCAGCTTCGGATTCTCTGTCTACCTCTCTGCCCCTCTCCCTCCCTCTCTCTCTCAAAAATAAATAAGCATAAAAAAAAAGAGTGCTCCCGTGTATACCGAGTATTATAATTCCTTTAAATGTTTGCTAAATGGTTGGGTGAAATGTGGATTACTTTGTTGTAATTTGCATTATTATTGAAATGAATCTTTTCACATGATTGTTTATATTTTGTCTATTGTAAGTAGTATGTTTGCTAGGTTTTTTAAATATATATATATTTTAAATATAATTTATTGTTAAATTGGCTTCCATTCAATGCCCATCACCCACTTTCCCCTCTCCCCCACCCCCCATCAATCCTCAGTTTGCTTTCTGTATTTGAGAGTCTCTTATGGTTTGCCTCCCTCCCTCTCTGTTTGTTTTTTCCATTCCCTTCCCCCATGGTCTTCTGTTAAGTTTCTCAAGTTCCACGTATGAATGAAAACATATGGTATCTTTCTCTGACTGACTTATTTCACTTAGCATAATACCCTCCAGTTCCATCCACATTGCTGCAAATGGCAGGATGTCATTCTTTCTCATTGCCAAGTACTATTCCATTGTATATATAAATCACATCTTCTTTATCCATTCATCAGTCGATGAACATTTAGGCTCTTTCCATAATTTGGCTATTGTTGAAAGCACCGCTCTAAACATTGGGGTACAGGTGCCCCTATGCATCATCACTTCTGTATCCCTTGGGTAAATTCCTAGCAGTGCTATTGCTAGGTCATAGGGAAGTTCTGTTTTTAATTTTTTGAGGAAACTCCACACAGTTTTCCAGAGCAGCTGCACCAGTTTGCATTCCCACCAACAGTGCAAGAGGGTTACTGTTTCTCTACATCCTCGCCAGTATCTATAGTTTTCTGATTTGTTCATTTTAGCCACTGTGACTGATGTGAGGTGGTATCTCAGTGTGGCTTTGATTTGTATTTCCCTGATGGTGAGTGATATTGAACATCTTTTCATGTGTCTGTTGGCCATCTGGATGTCTTCTTTGGAAAAGTGTCTATTCATGTCTTAACTGGATTATTTGTTTTATGGGTGTTGAGTTTGGTGAGTTTATAAATTTTGGATACTAGCCCTTTATCCGATATGTCATTTGCAAAAGTCTTTTCCCATTCTGTCAGTTGCCTTTTAGTTTTGTTGATTGTTTCCTTTGCAGTGCAGAAGTTTTTATCTTGATGAGGTCCCAATAGTTCACTTTGGTTTTAATTCCCTTGCCTTTGGGGATGTGTCGAGTAAGAAACTGCTGCTGAGGTCAAAGAGGTTGTTGTCTGCTTTCTCCTCTAGGGTTTTGATGATTTCCTGTCTCACATTCAGGTCTTTCATCCATTTGGAGTTTATTTTTGTGTATGGTGTAAGAACATGGTCTAGTTTCATTCTTCTTCATGTTGTTGTCCAGTTCTCCCAGGACCATTTGTTAAAGAGACTGTCTTTTTTTCATTGGATACTCTTTCCTGTTTTGTCAAAGACTAGTTGGCCATACATCTGTGGGTCCATTTCTGTGTTGTCTATTCTATTCCATTGGCCTATGCATCTGTTTTTGTGCTAATACCATACTGTCTTGATGACAACAGCTTTGTAGTAGAGGCTACAGTCTGGGATTGTGATGCCTCCCGTTTTGATTTTCTTCTTCAATATTATTTGGCTATTCAGGGTCTTTAGTGGTTCCATACAAATTTTATGATTGTTTGTTCTAACTTTGAGAAGAATGCTGGTGCAATTTTGATTGGGATTGCATTGAATGCGTAGATTGTTTTGGGTAGTATTGACATTTTACCAAAAATGTTTATTCTTCTGATCCATGAGCATGGAATGTTTTTCCATTTCTTTGTGTCTTCTTCAATTTCCGTCATAAGTTTCCTATAGTTTTCAGCATACAGATCTTTTACATCTTTGGTTAGGCTTATAACTAGGTATTTTATGGTTCTTGGTGGAATTGGGAATGGGATCAGTTTCTTTATTTCTCTTTCTGTTGCTTCATTATTGGTGTATAAAAATGCAACCAATTTCTGTACATTGATTTTGTACCCTGCGACTTTGCTGAATTCACGTAATAGCTCTAGCAGACTTTTGGTGGAGTCTGTCGGGTTTTCCAAGTAGAGTATAATGTTGTCTGTAAAAAGTGAAAGTTTGACTCCTTCTTGGCCAATTTTGATGCCTTTTATTTCATTTTGTTGTCTGATTACTGAGGCTAGGACTTGGAATAGTATGTTAAGCAACAGTGTGAGAGTGGACATCCCTGTTGTGTTCCTGATCCAGGGGGAAAGCTCTCAGTTTTTCCCCATTGAGGATATTAGCTGTGGGATTTTCATAAATGGCTTTTATGATATTTAAGTAGGTTCCTTCTATACTGATTTTCTTGAGGGTTTTTATTAAGAAAGGATGATAAATTTTGCCAAATGTTTTTTCTGCATCTATTGACAGGATCATATGGTTCTTATCCTTTCTTTTTTTAATGTGATGTATCACATTGATTGATTTGCAAATATTGAACCAGACCAGTAACCCAGGAATGAATCCCATTTTATCATGATGAATAATTCTTTTTGTGCTGTTGAATTCTATTTGCTAGTATCTTGTTGAGAATTTTTGCATCCATGTTCATCAGGGATATTGGCCTATAGTTCTCCTTTTTTGTTGGGTCTCTATCTGGTTTGAGAATCAAAGTAATGCTGGCTTCGCAGGATGAGTCTGCAAGTTTTCCTTCCATTTCTATTTTTTGGACCAGCTTGAGAAGAATAGGTATTAACTCTGCTTTAAATGTCTAGTAGAATTCTCCTGGGAACTCATCTGGTCCAGAACTCTTATTTGTTGGGAGATTTTTGAAAACTGATTCAATTTCTTCATTAGTTGTGTCTGTTCAAATTTTCTATTTCTTCCCATTTGAGTTTTGGTAGTGTGTGGGTTTTTAGGAACTTGTCCATTTCTTCCAGGTTGTTCAGTTTGTTGGCATATAGTTTTTCATAGTATTCCCTGATAATTCTTGTATTTCTGAGGGATTGGTTGTAATAAATCCATTTCCATTAGTGATTTTATCTATTTGGGTCCTCTCTCTTTTCAAGAAGCCTGGCTAGAGGTTTATCAATTTTGTTTATTTTTGCAAAAAACTCTTAGTTTCATTGATATGTTCTATTTTTTTGGATTCTATATTGCTTATTTCTGCTCTGATATTCATTATTTCTCTTCTGCTGCTGGGTTTGGAGATCTTTGCTGTTCTTATTCTAGTTCCTTTAGGTGTGCTGTTAAGATTTTGTATTTGTTTTTTTTTTGTTTTTTTTGTTGTTTTTTTTTTGTTGTTTTTTTTTTTTTTTTTTTTTTTTTTTTTTTTTTTTTTTTTTTTTTTTTTTTTTTTTTTTTTTTTTTTTTTTTTTTTTTTTTTTTTTTTTTTTTTTTTTGGTTTCTTGAGGTAGGCCTGGATTGCAATGTAGTTTCCTCTTAGGACAGACTTTGCTGCATTCTCAAAGGGTTTGGATTGTTGTGTTTTCATTTTCATTTGTTGCCATATATTTTTTAATTTCTTCTCTAATTGGCTGGTTGACTCATTCGTTCTTTAACCTCCATGCATTTGGAGGTTTTCCAAACCTTTTCCTGTGATCGATTTCAAGTTTCATAGCATTGTGATCTGAAAATGTGCATGGTATGATCTCAATTCTTTTATATCTATTGAGGGCTGTTTTGTGACCCAGTATGTGATCTGTCTTGGAGAATGTTCCATGGGCACTTGAGAAGAAAGTATATTGTGCTGCTTTGGGATGAAAAGTTCTAAATATATCTGTCAAGTGCATCTGGTCTAGTGTATCTTTCATGGCCATTGTTTCTTTGGTGACTTTTCTGCCTAGATGAACTATTGATTGCTTATGTTTGTGATTTATATATTTGGGTGCTCTAGAATTTGGTGCATAGACATCTGTAACTGTTAGCTCTTCCTAATGGATAGACCCTGTAATTATTATATAATGCCCTTCTTCATTTCTTGTTACAGACTTTAAAGTCTAGTTTGTCTGATATAAGTATGGCTACTCCAGCTTTCTTTTTGACTTCCAGTAGCATGATAGTTCTCCATCCCCTCACTTTCAATCTGAAGGTGTCCTCAGGTCTAAAATGGGTCTCTTGTAGATAGCAAATAAATGTTTGTTTTTTTTATTCATTCTGATACCCTATGTCTTTTGATTGGAGCATTTGGTCCATTTACATTCAGTGTTGTTATTGAAAGATATGGGTTTAGAGTCATTGTGTTATCTGTAGGTTTCATGCTTGTAGTGATGTCTCTGGTCCTTTGTTGTCTTTGCAACACTCAGAGTCCCCCTTAGGATCTCTTGTATGGCTGGTTTAGTGGTGATGAATTCCTTCAGTTTTTGTTTGTTTGGAAAAACCTTTCCCTCTTCTTCTATTCTGAATGACAGCCTTGCTGGATAAAGGATTATTGGCTGCATATTTTTCCTGTTCATCACATTGAAGATTTCCTGCCATTCCTTTCTGGCCTGCCAGGTTTCAGTAGATATGTCTGCTACTACGCTTATGTGTCTACCTTTGTATTTTAAGGCCTGTTTATTCCCAGCTGCTTCAGAATTCTCTATCCTTGTATTTTGCCAGTTTCAGTGTGATATATCATACAGAAGATTGATTCAAGTTATGTCTGAAGGAAGTTCTCTGTGCCTATTGGATTTCAATGTCTGTTTCCTTCCCCAGGTTGGGGATGTTCTCAGCTATGATTTGTTCAAGTACACCTTCAGCCCCTTTCTCTCTCTCTTCTTCTTCTGGAATTCCTATGATACGGATATTGTTCTGTTTGATTGAATCACTTGGTTCTCTAATTCTCTCCTCATGACCCACGATTTTTTTTTTCTAAGCTTCCTCTTTTTCTATAATTTTGTCTTCTAATTCACCTATTCTCCCCTCTGCCTGCCTCCATTTTGCATCTCATTTATAGCATTTTTAATTCATCATGAATATATTTTAATTTCTTGATCTCTGCAGCAATAGATTCTCTTTTATTCTAAATTCTTGTTCAGTTATATTGCTTATATCTGTTTTGATCAATTCTTTAGCTGTCATTTCTTCCTGAAATTTCTTTTGAGAATTCTTCAGTTTTGTCATTTTGTCTAGTTTTCTGTTCCTTATGTGTTTTAAAAGCTTATTATGTTCTCTGTACCTATGAGCACTGCTATATTAAAAGGGGGATTATACACTGTCCAGGGCCTGTCCCTTCACGAGGTGTTTTTTGGAGAGTGTTACTTGCTCTCTGTTATAGTGACTTTGGTTATTTTATTTCCCTACTTGTAGTGATGTTTTGGACCCTCCACCAGGTGTGCTTTGATTTGTTCCTTGAAGTATCCCTGGAAAGGAAAACAGAGAAGGAAAGGAGAGGAGTGGTGGAGAGGGGAGGGGACCAATAGCGTAAAACTGGAAAAACCCACTACAAGTAAGGAACAGAGTGGAGGTGGTGCTGATGGAAGAGCACATACAAAGAGAGAAATGATAGGGGTAGGGAAAAGGAAAAAATAAACTGACCAAGCAGAGAGAGTAAACAGCTTAATCCAGAGTGAGAGGAAGGAAAATAAAGAGGTGGGGAAAAAGAAAAGAAGATAAAGTTGCCCAGACAGAGAAACTATATGGCTTAATTATTCCAGAGAGAGAGAGAGAGAGAGAGAGAGAGAGAAAGGAAAGCAGTAGGTGTAGAACACGTAGCAAGAGAATGGATTAAATATGTCTGCTTAAACCAACAACCAGAGTAGCCAGACTAGAGGAGGGAAGAGATAGTAGGAGAAAAGGAAGGAAGATTATATATAACAAGAATTGTCTGAGAATTACTCCAGGCAATGCAGCAGCACTGGTTTGGAGGTGGGGAATGTCTGGTTCCTCAGCATTTATCCTGCTCCAGTAGATTCGCAGTTACCAGGCAATGAGGGGCATGGTTTTGTGTAGGCAGTCCTGCCTCCACTGTGGGCCCCATGGTCTGATCCCTGAGACCCCCGCCTTGGTCGTGGTGGGGAGAAAAATGGTGACACCCCAGTCTCTCCTCCATGGACCTGGTGTCCCAAATCATTCTGTCTGAACTGTCCTCACTGTGCCACGAGTGTGGACAAGGAGGTCTGTCTTGCTCCACTGACTCCTGTGCCCCGGTGCTTGGCTGGGATTGAAACTCCTGCTCCGTGTATGCCAGTACTGGGAAAGCACAGCTCCACAGCCTGATATGTGGTTCCCAGACAGACTTTGTCCTGTCCCGCAGCACACCAAGGAGAGGGTTGCTTTCTGCTACTGTGGACTGTGCCCCTGACCTAGGCACCAAGCCCAGGGCTGGCTCCCCTCCTCCCCAGGTGCGCTAATCAGGCCCCTATGGCCCATCAGGTTGTCCCAGTGTATACCTGGTAGTGACTCAGTCTCTTTTCCTCCCAGACTCCTGGGGTTCAAAGTCCTTTGCTTCAACGCTTCTTTGTTTGAGAGATGCAGGAAGTTCAGATCCCCCTACGTCACCATGGTGTCTCCTCCCCAGTCTATGTTTGCTAGTTTTAAGGGAGTTGGCCATGCTTATTTTTCCCTAAAGAATTTTAAAAGGCCTTTAATTATTAAGTTTTATATGTTACAAAGAGTTTTATCCAGTGACCAGAGCTTTGAGGTACCGTTAAATTAAAAACATAAAATGAAGGTAATAATGTAATAGATACAGAATTGACTTTAAGCCATCATATCTCTACCAATGGTTACTAAAGCATCATGTGATTGTGTAAACCTTAGGTTTTAAAACAGTATTTACAGTTTATATGTAAAGTTTTTTTTTTTGGTAAAGTACTTGTTTTTAACTTGTAATATTTAAGGAGAGACTAAAGGAGAAAAGAAAATTATTATAAGCTCCATCCTAAATTTGTCTTACATTTGCAACTCCAATAATTTGGATATAGAATATTCAAGAAAAAAGATAGATATTAAGCCAGTTAATGAGATTTAAGTGAAGGCAGAACAATTTTCCTTCTACAGGACTTCAGTTATCAATCAATCAATATTTACTGAGCACCTACTCTACTTCTGATGGCCTAGGAGAATCATAAATGTTTACAAATATTTATTTATAAATATATTAAAAGAAGATTGTGCCTTACATCTGATTTAAGGAAACAATTTTTTCCTATACTCATTCATTCAACGTTTACATCCACTCTACTACTGAGTCAATGTATTAGGACAATGACTCCTACTGTATTCGGAATGGTGAAGATTTCAGTGATATAGGAGATGTGGTTCTTGTTGTCACTATGTTTATATCCTAGTTGGAGAAACAAACATATTCTATAAAAAGCCATCATTCACTCATCACCTAGGCATGACCTTGTACTGTAATGAGGGCAGCATAGGCAATTTCAGGCAAGGGAAAGCTCACTGGCACATGAGAGACCAGAATTAGACCCTGCCTGGGCTCCAAAGAATAATACGGGACATAAATTGTAGAAGGAAAGGAAGGGGAAATTATAAAGAAAAAGATAAATATTTTTTCTTATAGTTTTTTGGGCTTCAAAAATATACTCCTTTTGCTTCAAGATCCAATAGGCTCAACGACTTCCCTCTTTGTGTCTGTGGTGCCTTTCTTTAAGCTTCTGTACCTCGACCCCAGCAGCACTGAGAGGGGACCTTGGAGACAGCTGGGCACAGGGGCTCCATTCTATGACCTCTCCATTCTCCCTACCACAGGGATTGTCAAGGTATTTATACAGGTGGTTACCATAATGAAGGACTCCATCCTCAATTCCCAAACAATACACTTAGCTGAATGAAGGATTGTCATTACTACAGATTTCCTTTCTATGGAGACCACCTTACTCATAGATATAAACAATCAATGAGGCTGAATGGTGGCCACATCAAAGCTATCCCCATCCTAATCCCTGAGACTTGTAAATGTTACCTTACATAGCAAAAGGGACTTGTATAAGTGATTAGGTTAAGGATCTTGAAATGAGAAGATTACCCAAGACTACCCAGGTGGGCCCTAAATGTGATCACAAGGGTACTTAGAGAGGCAGCAGATCAGAAAAGCTGTAGATGTGAATCAAGAAATTGTGAAGTAGACATTGGAGATATGCTTTGAAGATACAGAAGGGGCCAAGGTATACAGGCAGTCACTAGGAGCTGAAAAAGGCTAGGAAACAGCTTCTCCCCTAGCAACTCCAGAAGGAACAGGGCTTGACTCCACTTTGATTTTAGCCCACTGAAAAGGATATCAGACTTCTGACTTCCACAACTTTAAGAAGCTGAATTTGTATTGTTTGAAGGCACAAAGTTTGTGGTAATAGCAGCAGTAAAATACTAGCACATTATTTAAGGTACCTCTCCTAAAATAGCCTTCTCTAGTAACTAGAATTCCATCTTTGGATACAGTCTTTTAGGCTATGGCTTGAGAAATCTGTTAAAAATACCCTTAGGATGTATGATATACTTAAATATCACAGCATTATGGTGAAGTATAGTGTGAATTATTCTATGAAGCCATCTAGAAATTCAGGAAGAAACAGGTCACTGAATAGGCTAAGTTTGATGGGAAGAATATAGAAGGGGTAGGTCCAGGCTTGAAACACATCTAAGCACTGAAGGTTTAGAGACTGAGATTGGAAGAAATAAAATAGGATAAAGATCAGGGCAAACTCAAAGCATACTTGTTAATAATTCCACAATTTTGCCTTAAGGTGGCCTTGCTTTCAGCCCTTCACACATATAAATTGTACCCATTTCTATAGCAAAATACTCTATTTTAATTAATTAGTGCACAAAAGTACTAAAAAGGAAGAATAGTTAAATCACATGTATTTAATTAAGTAACCAAAGACTGTGTATTCTCAATACAATAATTCAAGTTAAAATTTCTACATTACCATATAAACTTACTTCTTGTGCACAAGGGAGCATGGCATTATTTTTTTAAATTCTAAATGTAATACCTTCTATCTCAGGGGCCAGATCTCTGCTAAGTGAGAAATATTATAGCTTTTTTGGAAAGTGAATGCACTGTTTAGCCCAACACTTGATTTATGGTTTTGGATCTGAAATACAGAAATGCATCTGAGCTGTGTTCTATTTTATAAGTAGAGGCATTTTTTGTGCAATATCAGTTCTTCTAGGACATTCCTAAGTATCTGAAAACCAAAATCAAATTCCTTTATGTTGACTATAGCTATGTCATGACGAATTTTTTTTAATGTGTATTTTTGAGAGAGAAAGAGAACAGGGGAGAGGCAGGGTGAGAGGAAACAGAAGGATCTGAAGAGCCCAATGTGGGGCTTTAACTCACTATCTGTGAGATCACAGCTTTAGCTAAAGTCAAATGCTTAATCAACTGAGCCACCCAGGAACCCCAGGAAGAATGTTTTTAGACTTAACCACAGTCAAGGAAAGTAGAGGATAAGATGCCATTTTCTTACATATCAATAGTAATGCCTGAGCTGTTACCTCATATATCTTGGAAACCTGAACTCTATCTGCCAAGTCTGAGCAAATCAAGTTTACTTCCAGATACAGCTATAAGTGTATTTAGCTCGACTATTTTACAAAAATATAGTCTACAAAAATACTAATAATTTGTTACAGTACAAGAAACTACTATTTTATATGAATTTTAATGATAATATATTAGGGTGACAAACTCATCCTATTTTGCCTGGAACTTTCTGAGGTATCTTGATGTAAGAACTGACAGTCCCACATTCTGGGAAACCCCTCAGACTCAGGCAGATCAGGACAAGGGGTTATACAGGTGGAAAATACAAACATAGTCCCGACAAAATGTCGTTCCAAAAATAGTTTACCCACTTGAAAGGAGCAAATTCAAAGAAGATACATTAAATTATCTTCTTTTAAGATAGAGCAATATTTATACTTTTTATTTCCATTAAGTGGAATATGCATAAATAGAATGTATTTTAAGTAGTGGTGGTATTTTCAGTGATTATCATTGGCTCAAAGTTTAGTCTTATTTTTACTTCAATGAGCGATCAAAATGTGCTTTTTCATTTTTAAGTTAATCATACTTTTAAGGCTCCAAATCAAGATTTTCTGTATAGACAATCAGACGCCACCTGTCAAAACTCCAGACAAGCTGGTAATTGTCCACATATTCACACCCAGAATGAAACATCTATATTTCTAATGCTATTTCAAGGCAGGATATCAGATTTAAGGTCTTTATTATCTCTGAGACAGGACAGCATGTAGATAAATGTCCTGATAGTCCAAGCTTTCAAAGAATGTCACCATTTATTCTGCAGATACGCATCCTTGCGCAGCCACCGGACATGACACAGCTAAATGTGATGCTGCTTTCCCAATTCCCTTCTCCTTCCCCTTTGCCCCCCAATTTTCTCTTTTCTGATCCCTCTTTCAAATGTTCATTTGAAGATATACTTTTTACTGGGATTAAAACAGGGTTTGATTTAAAATTTTCACTCACCAAACAGAAAAATATTTTACTAGAAGGGAATGGTATTAAGGAGAAATGATTTTTCCGTGTGCCCCCAGGCCTGGCATAGACAGGATTTGATTTGCTATGTTCAGCTGGAATCTGGATTGATACGCAGAGATGAGAGGGGGTGTTTAATAAAATTTACATTTCATTTTCTCACTTGACACCAGTCTCCCGTCACTCAGGGAATTGATGGGAATGCCGCAAATAACTTGTGTCAGAATCTAGTTGGGGAAACAGACTGGGAAATGAGAAAACAGAGGGAAAGAGAGAAAAGAACAATCTGGTTATCTGGTTTGTTTTCGTCTTGTGGTTCCAGTGATGGGAACAAATCCATTGTGGCTGGAGGACTTGACAGCTGGCAGCCTTTACAAGGAAGGAGCCAGTGTGCCAGTGGGAAAGTGGGGAGGCATCTGGGAACTGACATGACCCAGCTGCCCGCAGCAGGCAACCATGCTGTTGGGGGAGATTCTTTAGATGGGAAGGAGAAGTTTAAGTTCTAGAGGACTGGAAGCGATTTCTGTCAGCTGAAAAGAGATCAGGAGATCTCCAAGCAAAGCAAGAGAAGGGGACTAAACACCCCTTTTATTCCATGAAACCATAATGTCTATATCAGTTTTCTATTGCTATATAACAAATTACCACAAATTTAGTCACTTAAAACATACCCACAATAAACACCACTCAATCTAAAAAAAAAAAAAAAAGGAAATCCCTGCCATTTGCAACAACATGGATGGACCTGGAGAACACTGTTTCAGTGAAATAAGCCAGACCTGGAAAGAGGAATAAGGTCTGATCTCACTTATCTGTGGAATATAACATAGTCATCCTCATAGAAGCAAAGAGTAGAATGGTGATTGCCAGAAGCTGGGAAGAAAGGGAAATGGGGAAGTGATGGTCAAAGCATACAAGTTTTCCATTATGCAAGGTAAGTTCTAAAGATCTGTTTATTCAGCGTAGTTCCTACAGCTAAAAATACCACGTTGCCTACTTAAACTTTTCTAAGAGGGTAGGTCTTATGTTGTGTTCTCACCACAAATAATTAATAATAATGATAATAATAATAATAGGGTGGGAAGAAACTTTGGGACATGATGGATATTTCTATGGCCTCACTAGTGGCAATGATTTCACAGGTGAATAGTTATTCCCAGACTCATGGAGTTGTATACATTAAATATCCATACAGGTTTTTACATGTCAATTACACCTCAACAGGATGGTTCAAAACCAAAAATATAGCACCCATGTATTAACTCTCAGTCTGTAGGTCAAAATACTGAGACAGCTCAACTGAATTTTCTTCTTAGGGTCTCACAAGGCCAAAACCAAGATGTTAGCCAGGCTGAGCATTTATCTGGAGGCTTTGGGAAAGAATCAGCTTTCAAGTTCATTCAGGCTATTTGAAAAATTCATTTCCTTATGGTCATAGGACTTAGGTCCCTGTTTTCTATACTAGCTGTGGGCCACTCTTAGCTCTCAGCGGCTACTTGGATCCTTTACCAGGTGATCTGCTCAATTATCAAAGCAGCAATGATACACAGATTCCTTTCCATGTTTGGAATATTTCTGACTCCCTTTTCAACCACCAGTCAGAGAAAACTTTTTTTAAAGGGTTCATGTGATTAGATTAGGCCCTCCCAAATAAATTTCCGTATATTAAGGCCAACTGATTAGTAAGCCTAATCAAAACTGCAGTATCATAGGGGCGCCTGAGTGGCTATATTGATTGGGTGTCTGACTCTTGATTTCAGCTCAGGTCATGATCTCATGGTTCATGAGATTGAACCCCCACGTCAGGGTCCCTGCTGGCAGTGCAGAGCCTGCTTGGGATTTTCTGCCTCTCCCCTCTCTCTGCCCATGCTCTTTCTCTTTCTCAAAATAAAAAACCCCTGCAATATCAATTAGCCACTTAATTTAATCATGGGTGTGACACTAGATAACAGAAAATGGAGGCCATCTTAAAACTCTGCCTACCATATCAGGGTAGACAGGAATGGTTGCTGAGATTAGCTGGTGATTTCTGAGAAGCCTGGAGATCTAGAAGTGTAGCAAGCAAGGCATTAAGTCAAAAGATATTTATAAATATCGTAATCGTGTCTTTCCTAAGAAAAAAACAAGATATAGAAGTTATACTTACTTTGTATTGATCAAAAAGATAATATCAACTCTAGTTTGGCACATTTCTCAGCACTAAGTCAAAGTGGTTCTTCTTTCACTAGAGTTGATGTGATAAGCAAAGGAGGAACGTAAATAGCCTTTGGAAGCACTGGTGGAGGATTCAGGGATATCTGGGCAGAAAATTCAGTGTTGGGTAGTCAATCAGTGGCCTGGAGGGGTAGGCATTGTATGTGATAGGCACATCCATTTTTTAAATAATGTTTTTATTTATTTATTTTTGAAAGAGGAAGAGAAAGAATGTACAAGCAGGAGAGGGGCAGAGAGAGAGGGAGAGAGACAAAGAATCCGAAAGAGGCTCTAGGCTCTGAGCTGAGAGCCCAAAATGGGGCTCAAACCCACAAACCACGAGGTAATGACCTGAGCCAAAGTCAGACACTTAACCAACTGAGCCACCCAGGCCCCCCTGGTAGGCATAGCCTCTTGACCTCATGGACTTCCTTCCTATGTCGAGGAAGGCATCTAGGGGTGGGGGGAAGTCAAAGTGGAGCTCTCTACAGCACAGAGCCTGAGGAAACTCTTCTTCACTGACTCTAAAGGCAGTATTGGCTGGAGTGACATATATCTTTGATCCACGCTCTATTTGACACATGAAGAAATAAGAATATTTGGAGGTCACTTGCTCCATGATCTTCCATTATATTCATAAAATGGAATTTATATAATTTATATAGTTACATATCAGAGTAGGAAAGTAGTATTGAACCATACCTTTAAAAAGCTCAACAGAGTACAATGATGAACTAATTGTAATATTTACTGATATTTTTCTAAGCATTTATTTTTTCCCTAATCCCTAATTTCTTCATATATGGTGGGTATCCTTTCATCTAGCCCAGTCTAAGTTGAAATCACTTCTACCATGTTTTTAATAACATTTCATGTGTTTCAAATGGTTACTAATTATTCATTCAGGTTTTTATTTCTTCAAATGTTCAACAGCATTAATTCATTCACTGACCAATCCATGATATAGGGATAAGTAAATCTTCCAGTCCAATTTATATATGTCCCCCTACCTAAAATGTCTTTTTAAAAATTTAAACCCTATTTTCCTAGGTCTCACTTAACTTTTCTTTCCCTATAAAGCTTTCTTTCCTTATTTCAATTATTATTATCCTCTATTTTCAGTGTTATTGTAAGTATACAAGAAGACTTACCTATGCAGAGAACTTTCAAAGTGTTTAAAATAAACACTTGGAGAAAAGATCTTATGGTTTTCCAACATTCTTAGATAGAAACAAAACTCAGATTGGTTTCTGATATCTCCTCAAAAACACTAAAGTCAGAAAGTATTGGAATGATAGTTCCACATTTTGCAAAGAAAAGGTTGTGATTCACATTTTTTTATACTCAGCCAAATTGTCAGTCTGAAAACCATTTCTAAGACAAATGCGTTCAGAAAAGATACATCCCACTTAGCCACATATTATTTCTCAATTCTGTAAGTAAAAAAAACTGGGAAGACTCAACTGGATTTTCTTTTTAGGGGCTCAAAAGATTTTGGAACAAAAACCCAGTTTTGAGCCTTCACTCTACTGCTTACTGAGAAAGTATGTTTAGTGACATAGAGGGAATCAAGGAGTGGAACCATTACAAAGGCCAAGGGAGAAAAGTGGTTCAAGAGAGAGGAAGAGAAAGGTTGGGTTAGATGCTCCTGAGACGTCACATAAGATGAAGATAAAGAATCATTCTTTAGAAATGACAATATGAAAGTCATTGGTGATTACCACAAGAGTAGTTCCTGTTCTGTAGATGGGTCAGAAAGCATCCTGGATTGCCAGGTAGTATGAATGAAAACTAAGGAAGTAATGGAATGTGTGAACAAAAATCTTCTAAACAATTTCGCTGGAAAAGGAGTAGAAAAATGAGAAAGAGAACTGAAGGGTCCTATAGCATCAAGGAATATTTTCTTTTCCTTTACTTTTTTTTTAAGTGGGGTCTACTTAACTATGTTGGATAGTCATGGGAATAATACAGTAGATGGGGAGAGATTGATGACATTGAAAAGAGAGCTGATAATTGAGGCAGTGACATCCTTGAGAACAGAATGAAGATATGCAGAAAAGAATATTAGAGAAAAAAATTGGTATTATTAGACTTCTAGCCTAAATTTGTAGCACTTCTAGAGTTGTCTAAACTATAGATAAACACCCAGGATTATTTATTCATCCCCAAACTTAAGAAAATTTTGGAGCATCTTATTTCTCAGACCATACTCATGATTTGCAAATTAAAACCTACAGTCTTTTGACTTTAGGCTCTATCACAAAACTGACTCTATGAAATCTGCCTAATAAGTATGCTTTGATAGCTGCTTTCAAGAGTCAGCCCTTTGTGTTCAAGGTCTTAATACCATGTGGTGTGGGTTTAGAATAAGTTCTTACGGAGATGGGCTGGAACAAGTCCACAGTGGCACTGATCCAAGGGAGAGAAACATACTCTTTGGTGGGCACTTCTCAGTAGTATGGGCATGTTGTTGGGTCTACTCTTGACTTAGAGTAAACATTTGCTTCCCCACTGTTTCCTCCATATGCGTGGGAAGGTGGCTCTTTTATAATTGAATCTTATTGAAAAATGCCAAGTCCATATCCATACACAAATTTTCCTTCTAGGTTCCTCAATAGATGGGACTCTAGATATTCCAGGGATATTCTGGTGAGAACACAGATTTGTTAGCAATCTAACAACTGTCTATCAAGGAACATTCCTAAGCTGGAGGCTTTCTTTCCTTTTCCTTTCATTCCTCTTTGGCCTCTCCGGTCCATTCATCTTCCACTCTACTCTCTTTTCCTTCTCCTGTATATAGAAGTCTTCCATCCAGAACTAAATGTATTTTCTATAAGCAAGTTCTACTATTGGATAAAAATGAAAGAGATTGCTAACCTCTGATCAATCATAAGTTGCAGAAAATAGTTTTTACAATTTATTTTACTAGTAACAGGCCTTATAAAAACATAGAAATACAAAAAGATATAAAATTTGAAGTGAAAATCTACCCATATTCATGCTCCACTCCCTAAAGGTAACTATTTTCATCAAAACTTTGTTGCTTTCCTTTCAATAATTTTTCTATACATAAACAAACTAGAGGTAAAGGCATAATAAATACACACATTGCTTTGCAATTTGCTTTGTTTTTTTAGCCTAATAGTATAGCTTGAATAATTTTCTATATCAGCTATTCTACTGGATAGGTGTGCCATTAAGTTGAAATTTTAGAAGGAATCAGATACAGTCCAAAAAAATTTCCAATTTTGCCTGGACCATTGCAAGAGTTTGCTAACTGACTGTTCCTTCATCTATACAGTATAGAGACAGGTGGCCATTTCCCACATTTTTCAAAAGAAAATTGAATCTCTTTCCCTTTGTTACAGCCACTAATATTGAAATAAAATATATGGTGATAGTAATAAATGAATCATCATTTTGAGACTGAAAAGAAGAAAAACAATTCTTCGAAACCCAGTAAATTCTAGAGAGTCTTCCAAATGCATTAAATTAATATTCTATCTCACAAGAGACCAGATTGATGGTCTTTTCTTGAGTTGTTCCAAGCAAAGAACCTGGTCTTTTTTCATGTATAAATATAACAAATGTTAGAAGAATATTTGTAAACACGCAAATCTCCATAGTCTACCACTTAGGCCTCATTTAATTTTATAAAAGTGGTTTATCCCTTTTAAAAGATTACATTCAGGAAATGTGATTCATCTCTCAAATATATCTGCAATTAATCACAGTCCTATCACATAGGTTGAAATCAACTGTGTTCTACAGCAAGTAGAGTAATTCCTTCTGCTTATAGCTCCTTCAGAATTGACACTGAATACATTATAAATTCTGGAAACAATATATGGAATAAATGCATGAATTTCAAATGAAAGAATTAATTAAAATCCTTTACTGTTATTGACATGTACAGTTTTATAGAAGCTTGGATGAATAATATTTGCATGTGATTTACATTCAATTTCCCCATACTCATTTTTGCATACAGTTTGCATACATTTCAATGTATAGTAATGTCATACATTTGGATTTAGACTGCTAGATGGAAGGGAGCTATTGACTAAATAATCTTTGAAAGGTCTGGGCCTCTTAGTTCTCAGCAGTCTCATTGGGCAACGATATGGTTAAATCTGCTGCAAGGTACAACTGTGATCAGACTGGCTGAGTCAGTCACTCTGATAGACATGAAATTCTGTCTCTGGTATCTTCTCTGAACACAATCCCTAAAACTTCAAGAGATGGTGGAAACTACCCTCTCTCTCTTTATCCTTCCCTCTCAATTTTAACATCCAGAAATATTTCCAAATATTTTTGAACTCTTTAGAATTTTAATTTGTTCACTATCTTGGGGGAAGAGAATCTACCATATATAAAAAAATCAGAAATGGGAAGCAGGAAGAGATTCTTTGAAATAACGAGAAACATGACACTTTTCAATTATTTATTTCAGTAAAGAGTAAGGCTTGTTGCTGCTGGGAAATATTTTTTGGGCCAGCCATGTTAATGGTCTGAATAAGTTTAGGGTTGGCTGATAGTGGTGCTTTATGTAACTAGCTCATCTCCAGACATAAATGAACCAAGAGATAACTGTCCCATTTTCTGAGGAGAAAAAGAGGACTGGCTTAATTATGGATTAGAGGAATTTAACTAGACTCTGAGATTCCATGCCATATGCCAGAGCCCTGCAAGTTACTCTGGATATTTCTGGCCACTGTTCAGGCCCAACGAGTCCATTTTGGCTTCAGAGATCCCAAGCATTGCCAAAGGAGTTTTATGGTTATAGTTATTCCTAAACAGAGGGATAGGATGAAACTTGCCTTCCAGAAATATTAGTCTTTTGGCACATGGAAGATTGGTAAGAAGCTAGTAAAGGTTGGGAGATGGGTAAAGGAGTAGAAATAACAGCTGATAGCTAACTGGGATGGGTGAGATAGAACATGGAGTCTTGGTTGACTTCCAGATTCCTAGTCTGAGTGCAGTGATGCTGTGTATTGTGTTAAAGCAAGCATGAAAAGGAGGTGTAGGATTTAAGGCCATGTTAACTTTTTAGTGGCTATAGGATAACCTAGTGGGAGTTCTCAGTAGGCAGCTAACTATATTGTATAGAGCTCAGGAAAGAAATCAGGGCTGGAATTTGTGGTGATAAAAGAAGTCACCAGAATGAAAGGGAGAATATGTAGATAAACCCACAGCAGTAGTCCTAAGACTATCAGTTTAAAATTCTCAAGAGTCTTAATTTCTGAAATGTTGTTGTAGGAAAACTCAATGTATCTACCACAGATTGCAAATATGAATAACCTCAAAGATCAGAAAACTACAAGAAAGGTTATAGCCAGGACTAATTAGAGAAGGCATAGTCTGCCTAAGCCCATCAAGTTATGTTTTCTTTGTTATGCTTTTAAACACTAGTAGTCCCCAAACAAAACACAAAAAGGACTTACCCTGCAGAAAGCCAGTTTGTACCTCCAGAGTAACTTTCTATAGACCAGATTGCCCATCAATGCCCTTCTTAAACACAGATAGCTTGGATTCCAATTTCTTGGTGAACATCAGTCTTGATACCTAATTGTTTCTCCCTCAGAATCCAATACAGTGTCACCTTTTCTGGGCAGCTTTAAGGCTTGAAATGTCTATAATACATCTAAATAGACAAAAGGCTGAGAATGTTCCCGACAACTCATGGTAGGGTCAAAGATACTTTCCCATTGATGCCTTGGAGATGATGACTTTTGGCCAGTACCCCCTCTGGGATTTGTTCCAGGGCATCATTATTTAAAATTCTGCAATAGAAGAGTATGTTTCCTTCTTCTAATTCAAACATAGGACAGGCTCTGAATCTTTTAGAGATTGGAAAATCCTGTTTTATATTTTGGGAAAAGCTGAGAACAAGTTGTTTCTGGAAGTTCTCCTCACCTCAGCTATCTTTGTTTTACATCCTTGGAGCATAAAGCCTTTTGGATCCAGAGCCAAGGACACAACCAGGCTGCTTAAAGTGTCCATTCATTTGAATACTTATAAGCCCTCTGTGAATGTATGAATTAGGTGAAATTGCCTTTAACATCCTTCCCCAACTTGATAGGAGTTAACCTTCTGCTCTAGTCTTCATTAGAACTCATAGTACATAGGCTAGAGAGGCTACCCGTGATATAATCTCTTCCCTCCTTCATTGGGCAGCTGTATACATTATCTTCTCCAAAAATCAGTGCTCTGAAAAATGAGTTCACTAATAATCTGCTTGGGCACATGGTCTCCCCATATAGTTTTTTTTTCCAGTTGTAAATTTGACCCAGCGACTAACAAAAAGAACCATTTTTAAAAATATAACTTTGGTCCATGGACAATTCCCTTCCCCAAACTGTTTTTATATCTCTGTCCTTAATTAAACTCTCAACAAAGCCCATAAGAATATCAATTATCATGTACCTATCACAGCTGTTCCTGAATAGTTTCCTGGTGGACTGAATGAAGACAGAATGCCTGGGTAGCATCACAAGAGGCTTTCTTCTCCTGGGAAAGCCCCAAGCTGCCTCCTTCCTTGCCCAACTGGCTATGCCCCTGCAATTGCTGCCTCTCTTGTCTGAGGTCTGGGCAGAGCAGCAACTGCTGATCTTGGCCTGCCAGCTGGTATCTGACCAGCTGCTCTTGGGCCTCCCTCCAGTTCCCAGCCTCCTGCAGGGATACCTGCTGAGCAGAAGAGTCTGGAGCACAGGTGTGCCCCTGGGATGGGACGCTGGTAAGACGGAGAGAAAGAGAAGCAGCCTCATCTCGGCGGCCACCCTCCTTCTGGACATCGCGTCGGCCAACCTTCCTTCTGGACACACCATTCAGTGATTGGTGGGGGAGATGGTTCAGTTCGTCCACAATCACCTTCATCTTCATCTCTGTGGGAGAAAAGAAGTAGGGGAAGACATGGATTTAGTTCTCAAATCAGTTGAGACCCATCACTTTATACATTAGCATTCCTGAAAAGGTAAGGTCGATTAAAGAGTGAGTTGTATCAGCTTATTGATTTCCAAATACCTTTAGAAATGTATTTTTTTCCTAAAAAAACAAAAAACAAAAACCCCCCAAAACAACACTGCAGGGGCGCCTGGGTGGTTCAGTCAATTAAGTGTCTGACTCTAGATTGTGGCTCGGGTCATGATCTCATGGTCATGGGATAGAGCCCCCGCATTGCACTTCATGTTGTCAGCACAGACCCTGCTTAGGAGGATCTGTCTCTGCTCCTCCCCCACTCGCGTGCACACGCTCTTTCTTTCAAAACAAATCTTTTTTTTAAAACCTACTGTATCCCATGCCCAATTTATAATTATTTAATACAAATTTGATATCATTTCCCAGGAAGACAATTTTTATGATATAGATAAGTCAACAAGGATTTCTCCTTCTAAGTACAATGGCTTAAATCCAAAAATCATACCACAGGCCTTACTAAGCAGGCCAACTCACATTTGTATTAAGAAATTTGAGCTCTAAAAGCCAGTCTTACCTAAAACTGTGGTTTTTATGACAAATTCACAATCTGAATACCTTTGATTTTATAAAACATGAATATAAACATATGTAGAGATAATATAGACACATCAATAAACATGTATCCATATGAGTGTGTACATGTATGGTTATATAATAGTGGAAGGAGAGAAGAAGCACTAGACTGGAGTCCCAAAATCAGGGTTTAAGTTTCCCTTCTCTGCTAGCTGGCTCTGTGACTTTCATCATGTCTCTTAGCCTCTCTGGAGCTCAGTTACAGAATTTCATATTACTCTCATGTGCTAATTAACAATTTACTAAAATGTATTTCATTTTAGCAGTCTTGTTTTAATTATAGTTTTCTTCCCTTGACATTTGTATTTTTTTTTCCTATTCAACAGAATTAATCTTTAACCCCAAAGAGTACAACATTGGTACTGGCCATGGTAACAGATGATCTGGGCACTTTTGCCCTAATCTGTCCCAATTCTTTGAAGGATGTATTATATAAACAATAACACTTCTAGCCTTTAAGATGTGATCATGCCATATGTGAATGAACAAATCTACCATATTGCTTGGAGAATAAGTAAATGATGATGAACTAGAGTTAGATAGAGTTAAATACAATTAAATAAAACATACTAAAACAATTGTTTATGTTATTAAATATATGAGAGGTGGCCTGTACAAGTGATATAGCAAAGCAGCTAAGAATACATACTTAGAATCAAACAAATGTGCTTAGATTTCCTGTTTGGTCCCTTACTTGCCGAATACATGTGCAGACTGTACTTACCTTCTGTGTGCCTCAGTTTCCTTATCTGTAAAAAACAGTTGAATTGATAGTATCTACCTCATAGGAATGTTTGAAGATTAAATAAGATGAATCATGCTAAGCACTACCCATAATCTGTGATGTAGTAAAGATTAGATAAGTAATAATCATTATAATTCAAATTGCTAATGCTCAGATAGTATGCATCCCTGCCAGGCACTGTTCTTAATGCTTTACATCCATTCACTCACGGAATCCTAACAGCCACCCCATGAGGCTAGTCCCATTATTGTCCTCATTTTACAGATTGAAAAACAAAGGTACAGAGGGTTGAGTTACTTGCTCTACATCACAAAGCCTCCAACTGAGGATAGGAAATTCAAACTTAGCTAGCCTGGTCTTTACCATCTAACATAATTACTTAATATGATTCCATACACATCGTTTTTGACTTTATCTATGGTTTACCTTAATAAAATATAGCCTAAATTAATAGCCTTGTGAATATCTTTATCTCACACAGATGGATACATTATACAAATTCACTTTAAAATAAGCAAACATGCACCATCAACAAGAGAGACCCCAGATGTCTAACTTGGAAGGGTCTTTTTTCCCAAGGTTGCCTACATTTTGTATATACATTCCATTCTCACCTATTTTCTAAAATGTCAGCTCTAGATTTGTATTTATTTGCCAAATATCTTGGTTGCTGAAGGTCTGAAACATTTTCATTCCGAAGTTTCAAAATTGCCTCAGATTCAATATCTCAAAAGAATGAACTTGTCAAATTCTTCTCAAATTCTACTCTTGTATTTCTTTAGCCCTTTTTCATCCATGCAGTCCCTTTTTAAGTGCTCCAACTAGATTGTAGGAGGAATCATTCTGAGCCTCCAGAGATTCTTCATTGGAGAACTCATCTGTTTTCTCACTGGTTTATTCATTCGTTCGTTTGTTCATTCATTCATTCATTCATTCATTCTTTTCTGAGCACCTGCTATATGGTAGGTCTAGAAAAACAGCAGTGAACAAGAACTAGTCCTAATATCTTGGAGTTTATACTCTAGTAGTGGGGACAGACATGAACCAGAAAATGCATGGAGCCTGTACTAGGTCCTATGAAAACAAAGCCCCTGGGAACTTCTTCCCTGGTCTCCAGGGGCTCAAGAAAACAGACCTCTAAGCTATTTAAAGTAAGAGCCTAATAATAAAGTGTGTATAGCAGGTGTGTAAGTGAAATACAAAAGAAGAATTACTTCATCCTGCCTGAAGAGTTAGGAAGACTTTACAAAGGAGATAACTTGGTTTTGAGGGAAAATATGGTGGGAAGACATTTCAATATACAGTATGGCATATGCAAAGGCAGGGACCAACAACAAACAAGATGTGTTGTCTGAAAATAGCTTTGGACACTGAGAACTGAGGTTATATATATAGATGTGGATGGCGCTGTAGGGTGGGGAGTGTTAAAAAAAGTTAATACTTTAAAGAGGCCATAAATAAAGGGTCTTGAAAACTCTACTAAGGAGTTTGGATTTATTTCATAGATGGGGAGGTGATTTTGGAATAGGGCAGTGACATCTTAATTTCATCTTGGGAAGAACAGGCTTTCTATGATGAAGAAAATGAACTGTGAAGGAGGTCAGTTGAAAGGCTACTGCAATAGTCTGAGCAAGACATAATAAAGAACAGTAGGCCAGGGTCAAATATGTTGAAGAGCTGAATAGACAGATTCTGAGTACAAGTATAACAGTGGTAGGGAAGGGAAGGCTAGTATTTATTGAACATCTAGGTCAAGGACTTTAGAACTATCTCCACTTAGAGATGAGAGGTTAGAAGACAGAAGAGATCTTATAATCTAGATAAAGCAAAACAAGTGTATTTCTATTGCATCAGAAGAAAACAAAAAACATATTTAGGTGCCCATGAAGATAAACCAATCAAAAATAAAAATATTCCTCTCATCTGTATTAATACTGGTGTCTATCCAACTTCCTGGTGGTTGTAGGGGCTAATGAATTTTTCTTGAATGAATACTACAAATATAAGGATGTGAATATATTTTACATTTCCCCCAAGAAATTATAGGCTTCTTGAAAACATGGGCTTGCTCTTACTTTCCTTTCATCTTTTATAGAAATTATCTCATTGTTAACTAAATACTGATATTAGTTTTCTTCTCTGTTAAAAGAAATGTTCAAGAACGTGGGAAGCTTTTTCAGACCAGGTACTTGTAAAGTCATTTACAGAAACAAAGGCCCTAATTTCACATTCTGTCTAGTGCTCCCTGTATGTGTGTGTGTGTGTGTGTGTGTGTGTATGTGCGTGCACGTGTGTACTCTTGCACATGTGCTCAGGGCAGGTGGTAAGAGTTCAAGTTTTGGAATAGGACAAACTATTGAACCTATGTCTGGGTTTAATAGAAAAAGTAATTGAACCTTTGAATTGCAGTTTTCTTGTTAGTAATATGGGATAATTTTGTCTGCTATCTCATAAAGCTGTCATGAAAGCATATGAGTTACAACATGTTTTGGCACCTTGTAAACTATGAGAGACCCTATAAACCTCAGCCTTTCTGTTGTAGTTATTATTGTGATGATGATAATGAAGGTGATGAGTATGCTTTTTGAAAACAATGCTTGTAATGTTTAAACTAGTATGTACATTAAATTTCCATGAAATACTCATATGGATGATTCTTTTGTTTCTTCCTCAAGTCACCCTTGTCATCGTCATCATCATCTTTTCTGACTTTGACACCGTAAAGTCCATATAGCTGAGTGTTCAAGTCCAATTCTTTTCAAGTACTTTATGTACACATAGTGCTTAGTCTCTGGCTGCATCCTCCTCTTAGCCCAAAAGTCTGAACTCATTCCCCTAATTACCTCATCTCCCACCTGCAAGAATTATCTTAAAACACCCGAGGCCTGAAATAACTTTTCATCATATCCTTTAACATTTTCTGCCTTTTATTCACCTCTCCAAATGCCTCACTTCCTTCAGAAAGTACTTCCTAACTCATGTGCTCCTTATTGTCACAACATATTATGTGTCGAGGGATGTTTTTGATCTATTTCTTATAAACATTAAGATATTATGGTTCAATTTAAAAAACAATTTTAGGGCACCTGGGTGACTCAGTCAGTTTGGCTCATACTATATTGATTTATGCCTCAATATTTGCTAACTAGAGTTTCTCATTTGACTTGGGCAACAGCTTCTATCATTGGTCACCTTTCCTTCTATGACAGTCTCATCTTGCTATTGGGATGTTGAGTTCCTTCCAGGAAGGAACTTTTTGTGCCATCAACCTTGTCTCCATACTATGCCCAGTCCTGTGCCAAGTACTGAGCTTGGTATCATCTCCATAATTATTGCTCCCACTAGGAGGAAAAGACATAGTTCACTGAGATCAGCAAATAATGAAAGAACAAGAATAAGAAATTGTCAGGTAGAAGCAAACTTAAAAAAGGAAAAATAAGGCTTTGAATTTTTATCCCTTGGTAAAACCAATACCACTTCATACAAGAGGAATCAAACACTACAAGTCACCTATTTTGAACTCATTGAAGATACTGTTATCCTGTTTTTGAGAGACCTTCATTGGAAATCTGTTCCCCCTTGTTCTTCAAGTCTGCATCTATTCATAAAAGACTAACATGAGCGTATCTTTCCTTTGCAGGCCCCAAAACATTTAAAAATTTCCCATGAATTATTTACATGGAAGTTCCAATCAGCAACATACCTGACAGACTCCCTAGCCAAAATGAAAGTGCACTGTGTAAAGGTGCCTAGGGATGCTGGCCGCCTCCCACTGTGAGGTTATAGACAGAACTAAGTCAGCGCACATTATATGTCAGCGCTGACATCAGAAGGAATCAGATCCTTTGATCTTGAACCTCCACAGGAAGCTTAGATCTCAGACAAATTAGATAAAAAATGAATTTATAGCAGATATGTGTCCTAAGGCATTCAGCTGAATGTTTGGGTTTTAGGGAAGGAAGAATAGTGAATATCAAAACATACGAATTGGCATGTCTCCCCTCTACCTTCACCTTATTGGTGAGTCTCCATTAAAATGGAAAGATAAGATTTCAAATTGTTCCTCCATGCCACTTAGAGTCCCATTGGTGGGTTTGATCAAGCTTCTGGAAAAATGGGATAAAATACAGGAACATATATCCCTTCTCTATGAAAAGGAAGAGACTCAGTATTTTGGACCCTTTCAGATTCACCATAGTCAGCTATAACTTTTCCAGCTACTCATAACCTCTTTTGTCTTCCAAAACTTTCTGGGCAACAAATATACAGTTCCCATGATTGTTTTAAATTTACGTGGGTACTACTCACTGGCTTCTTTTGCAAGGGGAACATTAACAATGAATCTCTCCTCACTCTCCCACTACCCTCACTGCTCATATTTTCCCAACCCAGTCTCCATGTCTTGCATTTTGTGTTGGATGACCAGGATTCAGCATAGAAGGTTGAATATAACCACATGGATCTTGGAGCCTAAATAGGGGCTGAGGCAGAGAGATAGACAACTGATAAAGCAACATAAAGAATGTATTCCACCTTGGTTTCTGATTCGTCAATCAGGGCAACAGTCCTGCCCACATATTGAAGAAGGTATATGCAATAATTCAGATTCATTAATCTAGCTTATTTGTTTAAGAGAAAAATTCTCATATTTTTAATAAGAAATGCACTGTAAATTAGAAGGTATGGAAATTTTAAAAAATGAGAGGAAAAATACTTTTAATTCCATATTATATCATGAGTATTTTTTAAAAAATATTCTAGCAATGGATATGTTTTAGTAAACCTGATGTAACTCATTAATCCATATGGAATTTACTTTGGTATGTTTTTTGAAGGGTGAATCTAGACTAACAAATGTTCTAAATAGTCAAATTTACTAGCCCTATTTATAGACTAACACTTGTTTTCCTTTGTTTTTATTATCTCCTTTATCATATATTACATTTATATATCTAATATCTATATCTACATCTAATTGAAGTTATTTGCACTAATATCTCCATATATTCTTGTGTCGGTATTATACTGTCTTAAAAATAGTAACAAATAATATTTCTCCAGTTGAGCTACCCATCCCCACTGCCATAAGATTAATTTATTATTAAAAAACTGGCTTTGGGGGTACCTGGGTAGCTTAGTTGGTTAAGTGTCAGACTCTTGGTTTTCGCACAAGTCAGGATCTAACAGCTTTGTGGGTTCAGCCCAATATCAGGCTCTCTGCTGACAGTATGGAGCCTGCTTGGGATTCTCTCTTTCTGCCCCTCCCCCACTCAAACCATTTCTGTCTTTCTAAAAATAAATAAACTTTTAAATTTTAATAAAATTAAAAATTAAAAAATTGGCTTTGTATCATTGATCTGTATTTTCTGAAGAACTTTAGAATCATCTTATGATGTTCTACTCAGTATAAAATGATGGCAGCTGCATTAAAGCAAAATTAATTTAGGAATTACTGATTTATTTGCAATATTAAGTCAATCTAACTAGAAACACTGTGCAATTCCCTATGTAGTCAAGTCTGCTCTTTAAACTATGCAATAGAATATAGTTCATTTTTTATATAAAAGTCCAATATACCGCTTGGTAAGATTGTCTCCCAAGACCGCATATTCTTTAGTCACTATTATATAATGTTATTTTTGCATCGACCAACATAATTTTTGAGTAAGCTACTCAAGTTGTTTATAAATTATAGCATTTAAGGGGTGAATCTTTTATTATTAAACAATTATGGCATCTGCAAACAATCATATATTTTCTCTAACATTCTCTTAATTTTGTTCTTATATCTGTGTTTCCTAGCATTCTAAAATATATGTTATAATGTTGTGGTAATGAGTTCTTCATTTTATCTTCATGTGAGTAGTACCTCTTCTAATATTCCCTTGTTAAACATGATATTGGATCTTGGTTATAAAGAACATTGGAACTCTCCATCTTATTTAGCTGAAAGGCTCTTATCCTCAGTATTTTAAAAAATACTCCCATTTTAAAAAGTTTTCTAAAGGAATTAAGTGCTAGATTTTATTCACATTTTTAAATTAGAAGATGTTCATATCTTTTTAATTATATGACATGGGCATGCTATTTATTAATTTCCAAATATAGTTTTACTTTCCTGGGAACTTGGGACAATTTGTGGTCCTGAGCTGTTTTGGTCTTCCCTGCTTTTGGACATCTTGAGGCCACCTCTCTCTTCCCTCTCCCTGTCATTCTTACAGACCTGTACTTACAAAGGTAAATTGACAGTCTTTTATTTTATTTAATATTCATAAAATACACCATATATAGTCAATAGGACCCTAAAGTGGTAGACCTAAATCCCTGCAGTTAGTGGTTATAGTCACACATCCATAATATCTTGCCATTTTTACATCAATTTTCAATTCCAAGCACTGGGAACATAGATTTCTCTCTCTCTCTCTCTCTCTCTCTCTCATACACACACACACACACACACACACATACATACACACACACGTGGCCAAAGACCAGTGATGTTCCAGAGAAGGCAGCACTGGGGTCTATAGCAGTAGTGGTCACACAAAGACAGGCAAGAGCAAGGAAACCAAAGTGACACTAGAAAGCATTCTGCCCAGAAGTAAGTAGCCACATTTTGCCTGTTGGTAGGACCCCAAAGATGTACAGTCATCGTCCAGTTGTTAATTTTGTGAACCTAAATAAACTTTTTGCATCTCTTTTAGAAAAGATAAGGGGCCTTTTTTACAGCAGTTGAAAAAACTGCTGGAATCAGGGTTCTCTAGAAAGGGAGAAGGGCAGGAAGGGATCTCATTTCATCTTTGCCTTCATCATTCACTCAATAACAATAGTTATAAGCAGTATAATATCCTAATGCCCTATGGTAACAGTGCTGCTGGAACTAGAAAAGATATAGAATTTATTTGAAAAGATCTGAACATCTATAACTATATTATATATAAAAGGTTAAGTGAATAAGAGGGAAGTATTATAAAAGTTAAAAGTTGAGAAAAGGGGACTATTTCTTCTAGCTAAAGGAAAGAAACAAAGAAAGAAAGAAAGAGAGAGAGAAACAGAATTTTATCTGGGATTGAAAGGAGTGGAGACTTTAGGTCTGTGGGTACATTGGAGAAGGTCATTTTGAAGCTGGGAGAACTAAGTTGCGTATGGGAGGGAAAAGAAGGACTGAAAGAGTGGACATCTATAACGGGTGTATTAACTAAGACTGAACTGAAGATACATCTGTGAAACAGTAGGGGAAAGTAGAAACCAAAGATGTTGTAGTGGTGGTATTGGTCAAACTTGGGTGGTAGTGGTCAGACATGGTAAGCAAGGGCACAGCGGGGTATGGGGAACACCAGGAGGTAAAGAGAGCTCTGAGGTGTCTCACCTGGGAGATCTACTCCTTGTTAACCAAATTAGGGGAGCAAGGGAACAGCTGAGAAGGAATGATACAAAATAGACCTTCAACAGAGCAAAGCTAGACTCCCTCCCTGGCATTTCTGTGAACCTGAGTGTGTGCGAACCAGACAACCAGGCCCTTAGCAAATGGGATTTGAAACAGTGTGATATGATTTAGGAGCTTGAGGGACTAAACATGTAACATAAGATAATGATATTCTTTTCTCTCTTGGGGCATTCTCTCCCATCCTTACATTCATCAAATATATACTGTATATTGTAATTGCTTTACACTTAACTGTTTGTTGCCTAGAATTGTTCTTTCATTTTCCCCAAAATATTATTCTTGTGTCCCAACCAAACTGCAAACTCATAAAGGGGACCAGATATCACCTCTTTGCAACTAACTATACAGAGAAGATCTCATAAAGTACTAAACAAATATTTACACATAAACAATTTAATATATATTGGGAGACATAATCTAACTACATTTATTAAGCCACTCCGGCATCTCTCATCTACATGTTACAAAGACAAATAATAGCTTCTTCTAGGGTTTCTCAACCTTAGCATTATTGACATCTTGAGCCAAATAATCTTTATTGTAGGGTGGTCATATGCATTGTAAGATGTTTACAGTATCCCTAATCTCTTCTCACCAGATGCCAGTAGTATCTCCCCCTTCCTGTGACAACTGTGACAACAGTGCAAATGTCCCCTGGAGGTAGGATGACCAACTGTCCCAATCTGTCTGTGATTGAGGGAGTTCTTGAGACACAAGGCTTTGATTTTTAAAACTGGGAAAGTTCTGGGAAAATCAGGATAAGGTGGCCACTCTATTTGGGGGCCAAAATTAGCCTCTCAAGAACCACTTGTCTATGGGAACAGACAGCCATCTATGTATAATGAATTCTTTAAAAAAAACAAACAAGTAGTACCATAGAGGCACACATTTAATATTCTTAGAACCCAAAGAGGAAAGTACTCATTTTCATTGAAGTAGGAGGGACTGCAAAAGACTTTATGAAAAAAATAAAATAAAAACATTTTTCAGCTAGTGCTAAAAAGCTTCAGGAGGTTTTAACAGGAGAAGGTAAGTAATCCAATTGGGAGAAAGTGTGCAGGCAAATGGATAGTAAAGTTTTAGACAAATCTGAGGGTGAGGGAGCTAGTGTAGTGAGTGTGCGCAGTGGGTAGGAAGGTGAATTGCAAAGTAAGGTTACAAAGATAGGAAGGAGTCAGGCCTTGGAAGCTTTGAGTCTTAAATAACAAGAAGAACCAACAACAAATAACACATATATATTACATACAATATGCCAAGAATTGCTCTGCACATTTAGTGATATTGACTCACTTAATCAGCACCACAGCCAAAAGTGTAAGCAGTATTATTAGGGCAACTCTCCCAGTGAGGGAGCTGATGGGCATAGAGAGGATAGTTGGCTTCCTTGAGGCCACAACCAAGTCAACAGAAGAGTCAGGATTAAGCTCAGTCTGACTGACTCCTGGCTTTCATTCTCTGAACTGTCACATTTTCCTGCCTCTCCAGCTAACTTGGGAACTCATTAGATCTGACTAGCAGAGTGACAAGAATTTTAAAAACTGGCTCAGATGGCTCTATCTGTCTGGCTGGTAATAGTAAAATATGAGAGATAGATGCACCACTCCCTTCCTCCCCCAGTGAAACACTCCAACACCCCTATTATATCCATACAAATTTTGGTAAAAGCCATAACATGATGAGTTTACAGTCTCAATCTACTGGACAGTGGAAATGCTCAGTTCCACCAGCTGAATAATTTTAGTGCTATAGTAGTGCTTAGTAAATGCAGTGTGCTTATGAGAGACACAGCCAATCCCTTTATTCACAAAGGCCAAAATTTAGGAGAGAGAAAAGAGAAACTAAGTACCACGGAAATACTGAAATAAAACCAAACTTAGTTAAAGCTAGCAACAATTAGTTGTTTTGTTGCTGGTAATAATTTCTGAAGAAAATAGGAGATGCCTCATTACTTGCCTTGGAATTGATGCTCTTCAGATTTGGACAAAGCTTAGGAAATAAGGAAACAAATCCACTATGATCCCTAGGGGAAGATTTGGAGAAAGCATTTTTTCTATTTTTAACCTGGATGTCCTAATAAAATGGCCTTTGATACTCCCGTCTCTTCAATCTAAACTTTTCTGCAGGAACCCTATCACTTATCTCATTCCTGATAATTTATTAATAAGCCACCAGATAAAAAATGTCCCTTAATAAAACACCCAGGCATTGTGAACTGCTTAATGTAGTTAATTTAAGTAGGGTAACCGAGATTCATGTAGATAGCCATATTAGATTAGGGGGAGATTAGCATCACTCTTGTTGTTTGCTTAAGAATGCGGCTAAACATGTTGTTCTTCGCAGTGCTGAGTTCAGATGAGCATTTTCCAACACTTATCCTGAATTGTATGCAATAATATGGACAGGATGTTTCTAGAAACCAAACTTAAAGTGATCTTAGATGGAATCTAGAAAGAATCCCCGTCCTATTCTCTCTGTCTTCTTTCTTCGCACACGTACCCACTCCAAAGCTACTTCTACCTTCTGGCATAGGTCCAGGCTGAAGTATGGCTGGCTAATTTGTTGGGACATTTCTAAAAAATAATTTAATTTCCTCCATGAGAAAAAATACAAACAGATAAACAAACTGATATTCACACACACACACACACACACGTGCATACGCGTGCCAGAGTTCACTGAACTAGTTAGAGGTAGAATAACATTGAACTACTATATTTTAGCTAAACATGGTACTCAGAAGCATCAAGATTCATATTTCTTTTTCAAACAGAAAATATCATGATAATTGGTTCTTCATTAGAATAAATAGAAATATTATTCTGTTTAGAGTGTATGCTTCAAAATATTTCAGATCCATGGAAATTTTATGAATATTTTTCATCCACCATATCCAATTTGGCAAATCCATCTTGTGCTCTACCCACTGTCCTCCTGTTTTCTGGGTCTTAGAAGGACAAAGGCAAAGCATTGGTCTGAAGTAAATGCTTACCTTTCCTTTGCTTGGCACCAATTCGAATGGCAATTTAGAAATATAAGAAGCAAAATCATCTAGCATAATGTACAATGTAAGCAAATAATGCATCTTGCTAAATGTATAACTAAACAACAAAACAGAGCTTCACAGAGCTGACTCGTTTCTTAAGTGTTGCATATTCAATCTAATTTGCATAGTTGGTATTTGGCAATGCCACTGTCTTATTTCCCAAATTCAATAATGTTGCCAGACTGGCAGCTTTGCAATAGCTAAGGGAAAGATTATATGCCTATATTTTGGTTTTCCCTTTCTCTATGTAATCAATTCAAATGTTAAACCAATTATCATCTACTAAGAAAAAATTATAAATGTCAGCTTGAATAATTGGTTAATAGCTGAGTGAATCAGCTGAACTTGTGTACTCCTGTGCTGGGGTGTAATTTCCTTGAGAAGAAGTAATGAAGACTAAAAAAGAGGCTAACAACTAAATTGATCCAAGAACTAACAACCATGGGGAGAGAGAGGCCACAGCTCATCCACAATGGGTCTCTCTTGTGGAAATCATCCCCACTGTCCAAGCTTACCTTCTCCCATCATGGCGTCTTCCTTTTTAGTCTCTACTTGTGATCCTTGGCATTTGGATGAGATTTGGATATGATTCTTTTGATCATTAGTCTGGAATTCAGAAATATCTTCACTTTTTGTTTCTAGATTAATGAAAAAAAATGTGAATGTTTCTGGTTTTTTAGATAGAATACATTTTTCATTTGCAAACGGGCCCTAATTGTTAAGGGGTTTCTCTTGTATGCCTTCATAAAATGATTCTGATATACACATGCAATAGAATTCATATGATGTATTCAGAGCTTAAGGAATAATGAAATACAATCCCATATACTGACCAGCAACTTTAAGGTTGGCTCAGTAGCCATTTACACGTTGAAATAAATTTTGATCTATTGGGTTAAGAGGATACTATAAAATTACATCATGTGCCTTATATTTGTGGTTCACATGATAGTTTTACTGGACAGAGTTGGTATGGAATGTTACAATATTCATTTTAACCTTTTATTTTTAAATAATGATAGATTCACAGGAAATATACAGGGAGGGTTCATGCACCCTCATCCAGTCTCCACTGTTAAAAACCCAAATAATTATTAGAGTATGATATCAAAACCAGGAAATTGACATTGGTACAATCCATACAGCTCATGAAGATGGGGCTTTTGACTGAAGACTTCGACTATATTTTTAAATGTTTTATTTATTTTTAAGAGTGAGAGATAGAGAGAGGGAGACACAGAATCCCAAGCAGACTCCAGGCTCTGAGCTGTCAGCACACAGCCTGACACAGGGCTTCAACACAGGAACCAGGAGATCATGACTGAGCCGAAGTCAGACCTTCAACTGACTGAAACACCCAGGCGCCTCGAAGACTTCTATTTTTGACTGATGAGATGTTTATACTCTATCCATTTAAAATTATGAAAGGTTTCAGACCTTGAAACCAGAAGGCAACACACGCACACACACACACACACGCACGCACACACGCACACACGCACACACTCCTTTAGGTTCTAAAACAAAGACCAAAGCTTGCATTCAACAAATCACAGGGGACAGGATAAAATCCCATTCTTCTTGAGAAAGACAAGGTATCCTTGAGTTTACTTGCAGTTTGCTCAGCCCTACTATGACAGGGAGAGAGGGAGAGATATCATCAGGCTGATGCTTGGTTCAAAATATAGGGTGCATCCTCTGGAGCCTCCCTTCCCTGGTATCTCTCAGAAATCCAAGCACTGTAAATCTTCTAGTAGTGTTGCCATACTTCTTTCTCTGTCCTTGCTTTATTTTGATTTTCTCTGTTTTCCTCACCTCTTTTGTACTCATTCTTGCTTATCACTTTGGTTTCCTAGCACCTCCTAATATCACAAGTCCACTCATTTAATGGGGGGTGTAGGGGATCTGCCAGTACCTGGTCTGCCCTTCTATCTCTCACACTCCAAGAGCAGAGTAGAAAGATAGAAAGAAGACTCTTTTACAGAACTTCTTTCCTTCAGTGATTCTCCATATCTCCAGCCTACACAGAAAAGACCTGCTTCTGGAAAAATGTCCAAGAATGTAATTTCCACACTACTAGAGGAAAAAAAAACCCAAAAACACCAAGCATTCTCTTCCCTCTTTTGAATGAGAAGAGAACATTTCCAGCTGATTCTTGAACTTACTTTTTGGAGGATTACCTGGGCAGGGGAATGTAATGTTTGAGAGAGTGGGGTCTCAAGGCAAACAGGCTGGCTTTTTCCTGATTGTGTCACCTTGGGCAAGTTAGTTAGCTGTTGTGTGTCTTGTGCTCCATCTCCATAACACAGACATAGTATTTAGTACCTACTTCATAGGGATGCTGTGAAGATTAAATAAATTCATAAAGTACTTAGAACCTGGCCCATAGTGAATATTCAATAAATATGAGCTTTCACTATTCTTGCTATTATTATTTAAGATTAGGCAATCTTTGACTCTACTATATGAGCTGGATAATTTGATTCCATGTGGTTTACTAGGTTGCAGTTTCATAAAAATTTCTCTTTGGGGGAAGAAAAAGAAATGTTAATATTGTATATATGATGACATTCCTCCCTCCTCCCCCACCTATATTTTCATGCAAAAAAGAAAAATCTACATACTTCTGCTTTTACTTTTCTTAAACCAACAGCACACCAGACAGCATAGAGCCAGCCATGAGGCCAATGAGCACAGGGATGCAGCCAAGATGATGGTTGACTTCTCTGACCTAGTTGCAGGTGAGACAACAAATGACTTTGATCGAGCTGTAAAATTGGCCCCTGTTAAAAAAAAAATCCCAATAATAATACATTAATCAGATATAAGATGCCGATAAGATAAAAATATTGTAGAAGAGATATGTTTACAATACCTGCCACTTAGTAGGTTCAATAAATATGTATTGAATTAAGTAATTAAATGAGCCAATAAATCCAAGATTTGCATTTCTAAAGAACTACAAGAATCCAGTTCCAACAATAACATACAATTGTTCTTTCCAATTCTGTCCATTACTGATGGGGCATTCTTCCAATTCTCCCCTTTTATTCTCAGACTTACCTTTTCCCCCAATGCAAAATTTCAGTTTCACTCTTATGTTCCACTAATTAGAACAGAAATGCTCTCAGCTCTAGAATGTGTGAAACTACTTGCTCTGACATATGTATCCTATTTAAAAAATGGCATGTCACATCAAAACAGGGTAACAGGGACTCCTAGCACAGAACCAAGAGAATTTCTAATGTCCATGAGAATTTTGTTATCTGGAAAACTGGGAGTAGGGCAGTGGCAAATAGATAGAGGCACTTTAGTTATGAAGATGGGGAAAAACGGGCAACTTCCTTTAGAGACAGCATCTTTCTAAGAATTCATCTCAAATCCTTTAATAGACTGAAAAATTTGGTTTTCACTCCATTATTATTTTTGAAATAATTTTGAAACAAAGCTTTAAAAGTTCTAAAAAATTAAAAGCTGGGGTGCCTGAATGGCTCAGTCAGTTAAGCATCCGACTCTTGGTTTCAGCTCAGGTCATGATCTCATGGTTCGTGGGTTTGAGCCCCACATTGAGCTCTGCACGACAGTGCTGAGCCTGCTTGGGATTCTTTCTCTGCCTCTCCCCTGCTCACACATGTGTGCACTTTCTCTCAAAATAAAGAAATAAACTTAATAAAGAAATAAAAGCTTACCTATACACAAAAAGATTTGTATATAAATGTTTATAGCATCTCTATTCATAATCACCCAAACCAGGAAACAATGCCAATGTTTTCAACACAGAAATGAATAAACCAACTATGGTTTATCCAGACAATGAAATACTACTTAGCCAAAAATTAGGGGAGAAAAAAAAAAGAAGAAATAAAAATAGGAAATGAGGACATGAGAGAAGAAGTGATAAAAGCAGACAGGCAGACAATGGAAAGAAGAAAGGAAGGAAGGAAGGAAGGAAATAAAAGAAAAGAGAGGGAGGGAGGAAGGAAGGAAAGAGAAAGAAAGAAAGAAAGAAAGAAAGAAAGAAAGAAAGAAAGAAAGAAAGAAAGAAAGAAAGAAAAGGAAGAAAGGAAGAAAGAAAGGAAGAAAGAAAGAAAAAGAAAGAAAAAGAAAGAAAGGGAAGGAAGGAAGGATGGAAGGAAGAGGAAAAAGAGGGAAAGGGAAGGGAGGAAGGAAGAGAAGGGAGTAGGAGGGAGGGAGAGAGTGGGAGGGACAAAGGAAAGGAAAGGAAAGGAAAGGAAAGGAAGGAAGAAAAAGAAAGAGGGAGAAAGGGGCTCTTAATAAGAAAGTAACAACTGGTATGAATATCATCAAAGACATTACACTGAGTGAGAGAGGTCTATCTCCAGAGGATACATACTTTATGATTCCATTTATATGACATTGTAGAAAAGATCAAATTATAGAGATAAAGAACAGATAAGTAGTTGTTAGAGATTAGTGGTAGTGGGAAAGGAGAATGTGAAAATTGAGGAATAAAATAAGGGAGATTATTTGGAAATATTCTTTTTTAAAATTTTTATTTATCTATTTTTGAGAGGGAGAGAAATGAGTGAGCTTGCACGAGTGGGGAGGGGCAGAGAAGTAGAGAGAGAATCCCAAGCAGACTGGTGCTGCCAGCACAGAGTCTGATGCAGGACTCAATCTCACAAAAAAGAGACCACAACCTGAGTCTACATCAAGAGTTGGTCACTTAAATAACTGAACCAGCCAGGTACCCCATTTTTTGGAAATTTTCTATATCCTGATTGTGCTGGTGATTACATGAATCTATTAATATATTTGAATCCATAAAAACATATACAAATACTGTATATTATTTTTAAATACAAAAATTTTTAATTTTCCCTGTAATTTTGAGGGTGATAGATATGTTCATTATCTTAATTGTGGGGTTTTCTTGGGAGTATTATATTCATCAAGATTTATGGAACTTTATGTTTTAAATATGTATGGTTTCTCATATGTCAATTATATACCTCAATATAAAAATGAAAAGTTAAAAAAAAAAACCTTGTCTATGGACATGTTAGTTCTAACCAATGATTTTTAAGTAGTACATTTAAAACAAACCAACCAATACCAAACTTCTGCTTTCATCTAAATAACATAGGCAAAAATGAGTTTTTATTTTCCTACACTAGAAAACATTCTGTTTTTCTCTGTTGTGCTTTCCTTGGGCTGAATCTGATAATTTGATTGAAAGTCACAGTCAGATTTTTAGTCTCATGACTCCTGGCTGACTTGGTCCCAAAGCTACCATAACCAAATTAGCTAGAAATGGTTCTCTTGTGTGTACATCTTATACTTGAGACATACTTGGCTTGTTTGTTATTAATTAGTTGCTTTTTATGAGCATCTGAATAAGATAAATCTAGCCCAGAGATGGGGGAATAGATTTTACTGAGGATTTGCAGAAGTAAAACAAAATTCCTCATTCTTTTATCCATTTTCCAATGATTGCTCAGTGATTGTTTACTTTGGTAAGTGGGTAAGTTACTGTTCTCATTCTGAAGATATTTACAAGCTAGTAAAGAAAATGAGATATATGTATGAATGCTTGTAATACAAGTCAGAATGTGACACGTGCCAACAGAATAATGCCAATCAGTGGCTCTGGAAGGATATTTTCCATTAATGTGGTCACGGAAAGCATCTCAAAAGAGAAAGTATCTAAGTGGGGCTTTGAAGGCTGAACAAATAAGGCAGAAAGGAGAAAAAAAGCAAATTGTTTAGGAAATTAATGCTGAAAAGCACTGGGAATTAATGCTAGAAAGCATTTAAGATAAATTTTGGTAGGCAGTCAATGTCAGCCAAAAGGCCCTTGACTATATTCTGAAGGCAATGAAGTGTCCCAGAAGGAAAAACTCTGAGGTGGGAAGTGACATGAACTAAGTGGGATATAGAAGATCAGGCCATGGTAGTGTTTAGAAAACAAAGAATGGCAGGGGGTCTGAAGTCAGTGGCACTAGTTTATAAGCCCAGAGAAATACCTGGGTCTAAGGGTAGAGCCCACCAGCAGCTGAACATTGCAAAAGTGTAACCTTAGATACAATCAAAACGTCCTCACTTACTCACAAACAAATAATTGTGCCAATGGTGTGCCAAAGTTTTCTACACTCTGAAGATACAGTGCATGGGGCGCCTGGGTGGCTCAGTTGGTTAAGCATCCGACTTCGGCTCAGGTCATGATCTCACAGTTCATGCGTTTGAGCCCTGCATCAGGCTCTGTGCTGACAGCTAGCTCAGAGCCTGGAGCCTGTCTTCAGATTCTGTGTCTCCCTCTCTCTCTGACCCTCCCTGTTCACGCTGTCTCTCTCTCTCTCTCTCAAAAAAAAAAAAAAAAAAAAAACCACATTAAAAAAAGTTTTTAAAAAATGAAGATACAGTGAACTGAGCAGAATTCCTGTCCCTTAGGGGACAGAGCACATGGGCAGTGGATGAAAAAGCAAATGCACTGATACCCTGATGCCAGGTAGCAGTAAGTGCTGTTAAGGAGACCAGAGTGAGGCTAGCAGACAGAGAATAACTGGAAATGGACAGGGTTGGGAATGGTGGTGGCATAGACTGAGTGATGCAGAAAAAGCCTCTCAGAGGAAGTGACATTTGGGAAGAAACCTGAGTGGAATGATGCATTAACCCTGTACATTTCAGGAGAAAGAGTATTTCAGGCATGGACATGGCAACTACAGCAGAGTTTCTCTGGATTTGGTGGCAAGGAGCATCCTTGGCTCCCTAGGTCTCTTTTTAGTCCAGCAGTCCCTGAGAACCGCCTAAGAACTCCATGGCTCCAAGGAATGGTCAGAGAAAGCACAGCTAGACCATGGTCATGTTAATGAATGGGGAAAGGCTGAGTGGGAAGTCAGTAAGATAAACACATGGAAACCCTTCACTCTAGGCAGCATCTCAGGATGTTCGGAAATGAAAAAATGAGCTGGACGAGTCAGCATATTAGATAGACTTGTGAGGATTCCATACACATTTGGTCAGACCTAGCATCTCAGTTCCTCCATTTCTATAGTTCTACAATAGGAGTAATGATTTATTCTTCTAAGATAGTTGTTTTCTATCTTCCATATGTTCTCTTATAATGTAAACTTTGTAAAGCTCACTCTGACAGACAGACCCTCACCTCATAGACTTGGTTTTGAAAATTATAAAGAATAATTTAAGGAGAAATGCTAAAGAAAAGCTTCTCAAGAAAATCTCTCAGTTAGCCTCTTTTACAAGTTAGGGTGAAACCTAAAATAAAGTAGCAATCTAGTAAATGGGAACACTATAGCCGGCTCAAAATCACAAGTGTTACTGAGATCCACCATGTTTTACATTTGGCTTTATAACTTCCTCCTTAAAATAACCTTAATGAAATATTTAGTTAGTCTTGGATAACCACAGAGGAAATTAAAGACAAAGGACCTTTAAATAATCAGACAAATCTGGGACAAACTATCCAACTCTGTACATGTTACTCTTCAAAAGATATACTTGGGAATTCCATGGTCAAGAACACTGAACATGTATCTCCACAAAATTGTACTTCTAGAAGGACACTTTCATAGGTACTTAAAGGATATCTGCCCTGCAAAATTAAAATTAAGAATAATATACTTGACCTCAGAAGGTATTCCCTTTATGTAGAAAAACTGTCCAAGACTTAGAAATCAGGGAAAAAAGTGATTACAGATCTTATCAGTGTCATACAGGCCCATTCAAGGTTAATCAAATTCTCTAGAATATAGGTTTTTTTAAAAAATATATTTAATATTAATGAGGCCCAGTCTTGTTAATTTGTAGAAGATTGGTAAGCTGTAAATGATTTTAGTCCAGTAAATATGCAAATGATATCTGTAGACATGTAACCACAAAGGTTACAGCTTTATTGTCCTGTATCCAATGTGGTAAACTCATCTCAGCTAGCTATGTAATCGATAGCCCTCAAATGTCCTTTTTAAATGCTTATCTTTTTATTGTGGTACTCTCAGATGCTCTTGAAACCAGCTTTGCCACCTTCCTAGTACTCTCACTAGTGAGTTAAAGAACCTCTTGACAAACTCTCATTCACAAAAGCCACATTTTCACTTTTTGAGAAATATACTATAACATTTTGAATTCAAGTTTCATGAGAGAGAATATGTGGCCCTTACTTAAACATTTGTGGTTAGGCTTCGGATGTCTCACATAAAAATATGTGATTTCCCTGGCCATCTCCATTAACTAACTGGTTTACATCCAGTAATGATTGTTCAAATGTATTATAAACCTTTGCATTATCACACCTGTGCATTTACTGATTTCCACAGTTGGACGGCTTTATTTTTTTTTAAATTTTTTAATGTTTATTTATTTTTAAGAGAGCAAGGGAGAGTGTGAGCAGGGGAGGCTCAGAGAGAGAGAATGAGACACAGAATCTGAAGCAGACTCCAGGCTCTGAACTGTCAGCACAGAGCCTGATGTGGGGCTCAAACCCACAAGCTGTGAGATTATGACTGAGGCTCCCAGGCGCTGCCCAGTTGCATGGCTTTAGTATCAAACTAATTTTCCTGCCCCAAATTAATAATTGATTATAAATATCTATTTGTTTAGTTCAAATGTGAGAGCATTTTTAGAATTCTTTTTGATGTTCTCTTAGGTATTTTTTCTGGTAAATATACAATAGTAAATGGAAGAGTTAAATCTTTTTTTTTTTCAGTGGATTACTCTGTATCTCTGTTAGAGCTTCATATTTTAAAAAGAGGATGTCAAAAACTACATTCTCAAAAAAAAAAAGGAATCTATTCTCACTCCTCTCTATAGGAGGAAACTTGGATCTACCATTCATAGGAATGTGAAAGGAGTGTTTTTGCATCGACTCATTTGAAGTTTAATTAATACATTACCTACTTCATACTTATTAAGTAGTATTAGCCTATAATAAAGCAAAAATTGTCAAGAACACTTCAGAAGGGAGAAGACTTCTTTTTAAAGTTTTGTCAAGAACCGGAGCATATAAGCAATTTACATACACCTGATACCTGTACTTCTCAAGTTACCAGGATTTTGGAGGCCTGCGTGGCTCAGTCCATTAAGCATTCAACTCTGGATTTTGGCTCAGGTCATGATTTCATGTTTGTGAGTTTGAGCCCCATATTAGGCTCTGCACTGACAGTGTGGAGTCTGCTTGAGACTCTCTCTCCTTTTCTCTCTGGCCCTTCCCTGCTCACTCTCTGTCTCTCAAAAATTAAATACACTTAAAAAATTTCTTTAAAAAAGTATAAGGATTTTGAATGGGTATGGTTGTCATTTATGGAATTGGGGGGATGCAGTGGATGAGGAGGGCAGAACTGAAAGATAAGATTCCATAATACTTAATATCTCATGACTCTCTTTATTATCAATTAAAATTTTCTAATACCCAACTACATGCCACTACATGTCATAGAGATAATAATTAAAAACCCACCCATTCAAGGTGAATTTTAACAACTAGAAGAAAATGTACCTTTGGATTCTTCTTCACCAGAATTCTCCTGAGGCTTAATTTCTACATGTGTTCTTGCTTCTCACACCTTAATGATATAGCCAAGTGATTTTTTTCTCTAAACTGTGATGACTTCTTATTCATGATAGGAGCTATTCCCATTATAAAGGAGAAGGGGCTATTTTTTTTTTTAAAAAGAAACAGATAGTAAAAACACACTGTGCTGAAATTACCTGGAGGGGAAGTGACAGTAAAAATAAAGTGCCAATTTGACCCAGAGATCAAAACTGCCAAGTTGGAGAAGCTCACATAACCATCTTGACTTTCTGCCTGAGTACACCCTACAAACATAGGAACAAAAAGTAAATGTTAGTTACTTACTCAAGAGCAATTGCTTCAAGTCTTCTCTAAAAAGAGGCAATTGGACAATAACGGAAAAAATAAGATTTAAAGAGATAAATCCATCAGGCTTTTCTTATATGTCTTAGAACCAAATAATCCATGGGGCACCTGGATGGCTCCATAGGTTGAACGTCCAACTTCAGCTCAGGTCATGATCTCACAGTCTGTGAGTTCGAGCCCTGCAAAGGGCTCTGTGCTCACAACTCAGAGCCTGGAGTCTGCTTCAGATTCTATGTCTCCCTCTCTCTCTCTTCCTGTCCCCTACACACACACACACACACACACACACTCACTCACTCTCTCTCTCAAAAACAAATACACATTAAAAAAGAAATTTAAAAGAAAAAGAACTAAATAATCTAAGATAAAATAATAGTAAATGAAAGTTTACTATGCCAGACTGTGCTTTATATACATCATTTTAAATAAACTACTAACAACCCTATAAAATATGCTATTATCTAGGAAAGAGATAATCTTATGAAAGGTGAAATTACTTGCTAGGGGGGTTATAGTCCCAAATCTGCCTGATTTTAGTGTTTGCATTCTTAACCACTACTGTATGTTAACTATTATATCAATAAATGTCTGTCAAGAAAGAAAGTCTATTATCTTACAGGTAGTCAGTTTCTAGGCTCTGCCTCTTTTCTATTCAAGGGATCTGTAGTTTATGTGGTGGTAGAGTTAGGCCAATAGAGCAGGACCACAGAAATCTATCAAATCATGACTATTAAAGGCTATCCTGATTTAGCAACTTAGATCGTCTGGACTATGGTTTCCATGAATAAAATGCAAAAAAAAAAAAACAAAACAAAAAACCCACCAAAGTTTACATCTTCTGACAACAGGCTATCCATTTATAAAGTGAAAGAAGGCAACTTAACTCAGGATCACATTCACAGTGCCATTAATTAGTCTTCTGACTCCACCACCCTCAAATTACTTTGCTAATTAACAGCTGCTATAGTTCACTCTGGAAGTGTCACTATGATTGATATGACGGACAATGAGTTAGGAGAGTGGTCTTAAAGTTTATAAATTGGTTTGAGATCTTTAAGGCTGAAAGGTATCATAAAGATATAATATGCTTAGTGTTACATTTTTCAATTCAATTGCTTAATCCTTTTTGTGAAAACATTGTCTTTCCTCATCAATTTTGCAGAGCTAACTAAAACTACTTTTTCAAAAACATCTTTTCCTTCATCTCTTCAGCATCCCAAAATAAATAAAATGCCCAGAAAAAATGGAAATAAATAAGCCAAGCCTCAAATAAATGATAGGCGCCCAAGATAAATGCAGTTTATACTCTTTAAAACCTATATGCATCAAAATTATGGTCAATAAACTCTTGCAAACAATGAACTGCAGAGTACAGATGTTCAACATGAAATCGTTTGCTGCAGTTTTTCCTTTGACAAACGTCCTTATTGTTCCCATCTTTGGAGGAATACAAAGCAGCATTTAATCGAAATGTGTCCGTCGAGCACAGTGAGTCTGCCTCGTAGAACAGCCGCCAAACTGCCTAATGGTAAGTGTTTTAGCTCCAAATGGGTTTGCTTTTGTGTTAAATACCAGCTTGCCTCAGAGATCTCTACAAAGATTCCCATATATATCTATGATATTCTCAGATTTGAAGCATATGTGCCCAAAAGCTGAGGCAGTTGCTGCCAAGTACAGTACATTACTCCAGGGTTCATCATATCTCTGGAATGGTAATTGTGAAATATACAAATGCCATCGACAGGCTCCCTGATCAAGCTGGTAGAAGCAATGTACTGGCTGAGGGAACTTGGGATGAGATGGGGTGCTGGCCTTGAAGCAAGATTGAAATTCACTACATGACTTACCAGAGAGTGTTACCTGAATATGTTTCTACAAGGGTATATGATTTCCAAAATCCCTTTCAGCCCCAATTTTCCCCCACGTCTATCCCTATCACCCTGATTACACTAGCAAACTGTTACATTGTTAATGTTGAGGCTTAATTTTTTTAAATATTAAGAACATATTTTTTCTACAACTAGGATCCATAATTAAATATTGAAGGGTCTATAAGACCCATAAATAATTATCTTTAAGTATACAAATTTGCTTTTTTGTTAATAAGTTATCACGTTCTTTTCATAGAGGAGGATCCACTGAAACAAAAGAACATAAAGTTAAATTACAGAATAAAAGATTTAGACTAGACATATTTCTCCAGGAAATACTTAGAATAAGTTAGGTAATCCATCCCAAATGGTTTTGGTTCCACTCTTTCTAAAGTTAAAGGGAAGTATTTCAGGGGCACCTGGGTGGCTCAGTCAGTTAAGCGTCTGGCTTCGGCTCAGGTCATGATCTCACGGTTCGTGGGTTTGAGCCCCGTGTCAGACTCTGTGCTGAGAGCTCAGAACCTGGAGCTTGCTTCGAATTCTGTGTCTCCCTCTCTCTCTGACCCTCCCTTGCTCACATTGTCTCTCTCTCTCTCAAAAGTAAATAATACATTAAAAAATTTTTTTTAATTAAAAAAAGAGAAGTTTTTCATGATGGCTTCAAGAGATACTTTCACTCATATGAAAAAATGTGTTTTGGTGATGTGGGCATCTAAAAACACAAAACTTCGTAAGATTTTTTCCCTTTTATTACCTATACAAAAATGTGTGTGTAGAAACAACCTCCCCTCATTTCTCATACTTTCTTAGTGAATCTTCCAAGGAGGACAATGGTGACAATACTAATCCAGGTGAGTAAGCCAGCTTGAGCATGACATTGTTAATTGAATAAAATAGCAAACAATTTCATTCATTTTACATGGTCACAATATGATTCTAAGATAGTCACTGAGGATATCTTTGGGATAACTGAAATAAAAATAATGAAGGTTTGGGGGAGGGTGCCAGGAGTGGGGCAAAGTAAAGCATGGGGATTGAGTAAGGTATGGTGTACAGTAAGGTATGGAAGATGGGCAAAAGGGAGCATGAGTAAGGTAGTGGGCATAGGTAATATATGAAGAATGGTGAGTTATGGAGTATGAGTAAGTACAGAGTATTAGTAAACTACAAAGTATGAGTAAAGGTCTGAAATATGAGTAAGGTAAGGAATATAGGTAACTGAAAATATATATACATGTAAATATGGTTATGACAAGTTTATGTTATATATATTTTGCCATAATATTAAAAAGGAATATGGGCAAGGTACAAACTATGACTAAGGGTATGAAGTATGGGTAAGGCATGGAGTATAAGTTGCTTGAGATGGGTAAGTTACAGAGTATGGGTAAGGTATTGCTATGGACTGAACATTTTTGTCCCTCCAAAATTCAAATGTAGAAACTTAATCACCAGTGTGTTGGTATTAGGAGGTGGGGCCTTTGGGGAGTGATTATTATTAGCGCCTTTATAAAAAACAAAAACAAAAAAACGTCCAGAAATCTCTCTCTCCCATGTTGTCATCTGAGGACACAGTGAGAAGATGGCCATCTACTAATTAGGAAGCGGGCCTTCACCAGACACCAAATTTGCCAGCACCTTGATCTTGGACTTCCCGGCTCCAGAACTATGAGAAATGAATTTCTTTGTTTATAAGCCACTGTGTCTATGGTGTTCTGTTATAGCAGCCTGAAAAGACAAAGACAGGTATGGAGTGTGTATAAGGTGTGAAGTGTGGAAAAGATATGGAATATGGGTAATATATGGAGTAGAGGATAGGGGTAGGTGAGGGTAATTGACGTACAAATTACTAGAAAATGAAAAAAGCTGAAAATTGATATTTTTTGACACTGTTGTCTTAAGATCAGAAGGTAAGTGAATTACTGTTATATCTTAGGAATTTCATACCAAAATGCCAGAAACAGTGAAATGGCATTGAAGAATGGACAGAATGACATCATCAAAACAGGCAGTTGAAAACTACCTCATGTGGTGCCTGGGTGGCTCAGTCGGTTAAGCATCCAACTTCAGCTCAGGTCATGATCTCAACATTCATGAGTTCATGCATCAGACTCTGTGCTGACAGCTCAGAGCCTGGAGCCTGCTTCGGATTCTGTGTCTCCCTCTCTCTCTGCCCCTCCTGCACTCATGCTCACTCGCTCTCTCTCTCTCTCTCAAAAATAAACATTTTAAGAAAATAATAAAAAGTATTTTTTAATAAAATAAAATTGGACTGTACAAAGAAAAAGTGGACTCACTTTTCAGCAACTCTTCTGTTGCTCAGAAGAGTAACAAGACTAGAAGTTTGAGAAAATTCCACAGCACAGGCTGAAAAGATTTAGTTTCTTAATAAGTAAGGAGATAAAGTAGGGAATTATTAGTCCAAAATAGTTGAAATCCAACTTGAAAAGATATAGCAGGCAAACTTATAGCTCTAATAAGAAAAGAACAGAATGAGACATGCCTGAAAACAGTAAGAGTTTTGAAGCTATGGAATAGCTAATCATGAAATGTCAGTTACCTCCTCAAGAAAATTTTCAGAAGGGACTAGTTCTATTTTCTGGAATTGATGATGTGTAGCTTTGCAGGAAAACAAAATGTGTACACTAAAACAAAAACAGTGATGTAAAAAAAAAATCTGAGATTATAATTCATGAAGAATTACATTGAATGGTAATTCACTAGGTTGGCAATTTTATGATAACTTTATAGGTTTCCTTTTTAAAAGACAAGTAAGAATGAAAGAAGAAGCAGGTGTTCCATACCAGATGATAGTAATAGTTTAGGTCAAAAAATAAATGCAACTGGCAGGAGAGGCAAGATTTAGTATTTCTATGATGCACTTTTCCCCATACATTTTAGTATTTCATTTTTTTAAAGAATCCATGTGAAAGAGCTTAGGCTCATAACCAGGTTAGAGCAAGAAATAAAGGTAAAGTCATGGCTTATTCTTGGAAAGCAGCAATTTTATAGATAGGCTGATATTTTGAACTGGTGAATGAGTCATTTACAAATTTGTAAAAAGCCTTAAAGACAACCGAAAATCAATAGAAATGTCCTAATCAATTCATGAGGTATGGAAGGAATCTGATAAGCTAATTTTTTAAGAGTTATCAACCCTCTAATTTTGCTTCTAGTTGTGCCTGTGCTTCTGATGTCATATCTATGAAATTATTGCCAAAACCAATGTCAAGAAGATTTCCCCATGTATTTTTCTTCTAGGAGTTTTATAGTTTCAGGTCTTATTTTTAGGACTTTACTCCATTTTGAGTTGCTTTTTCTGTATGGTGTAAAATAAATCCCCAACTTCACTCTTTTCCATGTGGATATCCAGTTCCCCAGCACTATTTATTGAAAAGTCTGTCCTTTCCCCATTGTGTATTCTTCCCACCCTTGCTGAACATCAGTTGGCCATATGTGTGTGAATTTATTTCTAGGCTCTCTATTCTGTTCCATTGATCTATATGTCTATCTTTAGGCCAGTACCATACTGTTTTAATTACTGTAGTTTTGTAATATACTTTAAAACCACAAAGTGTGATGCTTTCAGTTTTGTTCTTCTTTTTCAAGATTGCTTCGGCCATTTAGGATCTTTTGTGGCTCCATAAAAATTTTATAATTGCTTCTGTAAGACATGCTATTGGGATTTTGATAGAAATTGCACTGGGTCTATAGATCACTTTGGCTAGTATGGACATGTTAAGCAAAATTAGCAAGTAGGATTACATCAAACTAAAAAGCTTCTGCACAGCAATCAACAGAGTAAAAAGGAAACCTACAGAGTGGGAGAAAATATTAAGCTACATGTCTCATAAGGTGTTAATTTTTAAAATATGTAAGAAACTCCTACATCTCCATAGCACAAAAACTAATAACCTGAATTTTAAAAATAGGCTAAAGACTCAAATAGACATTTCTCCAAAGACAACCTACAAATGGCCAACAGGTACAGTATATGAAAAGATATTCAACATCAGTAATTGTCAGAGAAATGCAGACCAAAACTATAATGAGATATAATTTCACACCTATAAGGATGGTTGTTATTAAAAAAAAGAAGACAGCAAATGTTGGTGAGGATGTAGAGAAACTGGAAGTCTTGTGCATTGATGATGGGAATGCAAAATGGTGCAGCCAATATGGAAAACAGTATGGACGTTCCTCACAAAAATAAAAATAGAGCTACCACATGATCCAGCAAGCCACATCTGGGTATTCATCCAAAAGGATTGAAATCAGTATCTCAAAGAGATATACAAACTCCCATGTTCATTACACTGCTTCATACTAGTCAAGGTAAGGAAACAATCTAAATGTTCATCAACAGATGAATGGATTTTAAAAATGTAATATATGCATACAATTACAAAACAGCCTTAAAAAAAGAAATTTGGAAATATGTGACAACATGATAATCCTTAAGGACATGATGCTAAATGAAATAAGCCGGTCACAAAAGGACAATTCCATTTATATGAAAGATTCCATTTATGTGAAGTATTTAAAATAATCAAATTCAAAGAAACAAAGAATAGAATGGGGGTATTTCTTTAAATTTTTATATGCACAAGCTCCAGGAAAAGTAAATGAAGCCAGCGGTGATACTAGGACTGAACAGGAAGGCAACAGAGGACAAAGAATAGTAGAGAGGGGAAAATACACTAAAGCTGCTCTGGGTCAGGTGCTTTGCATTTGCCATTGCATTTATGCTTCATAACATCGAGAGTGTTTCTGTTTCCTCATAGAAACCACATTATGTCTATGACTTGCTCCCTGGGCCAGTCCCTGGTACTGTACTAGAACCATTTGTCTGGGGGATATGCCCTTTTTCTTATACCATATTGAGGATACGGGTATTACAAAAATGTTCCTTCATCATGCAAGAGAAGGAAGAAGAGGAGGTGGTTCCTTAAGTATTTACTGCCTGCCAAATCTTTCGTTTTACAGATATGGCACTCTAGAATGGAGATAAAGGAGATCTCTTCCAAATTACCCAACATATTGACTATTACTGACCTTACTATGAATTCTCATGGTTGCAAACATTTTCTTGCAGATGTAGTACCAACAGGTCTCTGAATGTCACAGGTACCTACCTTTCAGCATTGAATCTGATGTCCCTTCCAGGGAAACAGAAATGGCCCAAGGCTCTGACGGAGGACCCAAGGACTCTATTCTCTGATTCTGGAAATAGAAAAAGCAAGGTAGGGGGAATTGGATTAAGAAGAAAATTTTGGGAAGTTATCTAAAACAGAAAAACAATTCAGACAGAATCTTTTATGAAACACATAATCAGCGGAGACAAGCAAAGGAAGAAAAATGATAAATATTTTCTTTCTTATGTAAAGAACATACCAAAATTAGCTTATCAAGAAAAGAGAATGGATATTATAGCAGGAGAAGCTGGGGCGGATCAGTGAAAAGGAGAAAGGAAAGCTAAGTTTATAAAAGAGGAGAGTGGCATTATGTGTTAAAGTTTCACAAGGAAGGTACGACTGAGAGAAGAGAACAGGACCAAGCTGGCCAAGTGTCAGATTACTTCAAAAAGGACAGGTTTCCAAGTGTGGACCACAATCTCAGGGCCCTCCTCCCTGTGCAGACAGGTCAGGGGTACCTTTTTACAATAAAGAGTAGAAAGCTGATTTAACTATCACATTTTGCTTCTTTCTCCCCATGACTTTAATAAATATTAAAAACAACTAGAATCAGAGGGCATGGACACTAAAATTAGAATTAGGCACAGATGCGTTTGTTGATGATTTACTTAACCACATATAAAAGAAATCCTTTAAAATAGCATAAAGCTATAATGCAGATGTGACAGCATAAATTCCTTCATTAGCATATGAAATGACTTCTTGGAGAACACTAGATTTCCAGAAGATATGAGAGACCTGCTTCAAGAATTTGTTTGGAGAGGAAAAGTATCAGGATTTTATTTTTACTCTTAATCACATTCTGGACACTCATAGAAAGTTGAAGGAAGCCAGGTGTGACATGGAAGGAAGATGGCAAAAGGGCAAAAGTATTGTTATTAGATGTTCTCAGTGCAGCAAATACTGCATGGGGCACTCTGTCAATGTGTGACATGGTGGGGAAATCTAAAACATGTGCCAGATATGACATGCTCCCAGCTCTAAGGAGATGTTGTTACTTGTGAACCAGTTACCTGCTTATCCAGAAAAACGAGCTGTGGTTGCACTCTAAGTTCCTTTCCCACTTCTCCATCTGAAGGCTGGACCACAACTGAGAGAGCATAGGGCCGAATATATATCAAATTTCCAGTTTTAAAACTGCTAGTATTTCTGGCACGTGTAGACAAAAATAGAATACATCCATAAGATTACAGATATCATGGCAGTACCTATTTCTATAATGCATTATTGCCAGTGAAAATATTTGCAATTGCTTTTGCTTCTAGAAACTTTATTTAGGAAACATGACCTTATAACCAAAAAATATTTATATATTTATTATTTATGCTTGCTTTTAGCATTGGTAAGGGATGGACTGGGTGTGTGGGAGGTGTGGGGAGAAGCAAAAATTATGAGCTTAGATTTTATCATCATTCATTAATATCAGTCCCAAGAATGCCTTATCAGACTAAAATATTTAGAAGGTATGGATATGTTCACTACAATGCTCATAAACCAGCTCTCCCCGCAATGGCTCTGATTTGTAGTGTTTTCCAATTTTTATGGTATAAATACTTCTACCATGGCTGATTCCATAGTACCACGATGATGTCACTGGAACAAATTGGAAGAGGTGCCTGACAGCAAGCTCCAGCAAGAGCACTGTGTTACTTGGAATAGCTCGTTTAATCCTAACAACAACCCTTTCATATTTACATTCTCCACAGTGTGCTTGCACTAAACAGGCTCAATAACTGTAGAATTAATTGATTAATTTATTTTAATTGAATGAAGCCCTCAGGGAGAATAATAACTTAAAATTAATATATGCTGAGCACTTACTGTGTACAGGTGCTATTCTAAGCTTTCCACATATAAAACTGTTACATCTTCAAAATGACGCTGTGATGTAGGTATTTCTACTTAAAAATGAAGAGACTGGGGCCCAAAAGCTTACATGACTTGCCAAAGGTTTCACAAATGGTTAAATGTATGATCAAGGTCTAGAGCACTTAACCAATGAGCTATATCGTTTTTTACCTCTTTCAAGCACATGAATTGCTGATATGACTTAGCAATAAAATTCAATAAATATAAAACAAAATGGTTATGTAATTCATGTTACCTCAAGACATCTTTTTATCAAAGTTTTGGTGTTTTTGATGACCAAGATAGCTTCATTAAAAGAACATTATACATTATTATCTTATTAAGCCTATTGTATACTATGTATCACGGCCATGCAATAGATTTCTAGCATTGAATGGAGATATATAGACATCATATAACACATACATTACCCTAGTATAGAGCATCCATTGACTTGTTCTCCAAATAGTCTAGGTGAGGTCTTAATAAGGCTTTGATTTGAAAAAAAAAAGCATCCTACAATCAAATGCTTATAAGTCAACTACTTTATTCCATAACCCTTTTTCCTCCCTCTTATCTAAGGAGAAAAAAAATAAAATATTTATTTAACATGGCAGGTGTATGTCAGGTAAAGATGACAATTAGTCTGCAAAAGAGAAAAGAGTGGAAGAGCAAATAGAGTGGATCAGGAACCATGAAGTTTCTGTAAGAAGCACTTTCTCTCTCCCCTGAGAATCCTGAGAAATGGGGACACAGTGGGAATATGTGGTCCTAAGAGTCCCTTTTGGTCATCTACCAGTTAAGGCCCTGACCTCTGTGCTAGAATCACTCACTGGGAATTCAACATATGCCAGCCTAATCTCATTTATTAGTTTTCTTAGCCTGAGTGGGTAAGGATCCTTTTTTTTTTTTAAGGGGAACAATTTAAATCAGATTTTTAAGATCCATGCTATTAATTCTATCCTTCCATGGGGCCCAAGTTATTGGAAAATTCTACTGGTGTTACGAGATCCTAACCCATTTCTTAAATACTTTCTCATGTAGGATAGGGTGCAGGCTAGCAATGTGGTTAAAGAAGCCAAAAGACTCCACCAAAGATCTTAACATACGTACAGTGATGACTAGAAACGAATAGATAGGAACCACCGGCCTGAGCACCCGCTGAAAGGCCCATCCCTGACACACTTTAAAGTTTATTGTGAGCAAACATCTCTTATTAAATGTAAACAGCATCTTACTGGAGGTCAGAGACTTGCTGCTACAGAATATCCCAAGGTAATACCACTTTAAGCTCCACATAAACTCTTAAGCAGTTTCTATCCTAAAACCTGACCGTAGGTGGTACAGTTTTTTACGATATGTTATAATAGTGCAATAAATCTGTTAGCTTAAAATCGAATCTCCGTGGCCTTTTAGAGAAATCATCATTAAATGCAGGGTCCTGTTAATGATGCCATCGAAGTGAAATTGTTTAATCTGCTAAGGGGGTGAAAGGTCACCAAATGAATTTTTTATAATACATCAACTTGACACGCAATAGGGAAAACTGTAATAGATAAAAGCAAAGGAAAAGGGCACTGTCTTCTTCTGATAGGTCAATAGCAGCCAAGAGAGTCACTCATCCACTTTCCTTTCACGATGGGGCTCCTTTTGCATTTAATATGGACACCCAATTAATACCTCAGCACCACAGACAACCTCATTTTAGGTGACTTATAGCAATTTCTCCCCCTTCCCTGAAATGAAAGTGATCACAATACATCATAGCATTGTGCGAATTAACGTTAATTGATTCAAGTTACCAAGCAATGATGGGCCACTTATATAATCTAGGCGTTATTGGGTGCTAGAAGGGATGGAGGGAAGATTAGATTCCAGTGTCCGTTGCTGTGACGACGGGAGTCACCTGACGCCTTGTTAGACAGTTGTAAGGTTCTATTGCTGGCCCCAGTGGGGTCGTCAGTAAACTGGAGTGATGTCCAAACATCATTATATGCTGCTCCGATATTAAAGCAAAGGGATTAGCAACTTATTGCAAGCAACCTGGATTTGTCATGGTGCTGTCGTTATCCAATTTCCAACTGCTAATGTGACTGTAGCCTGCAGGCAGACGGACCTACAGCCAAACTTTAAAAAATGGGGGAGGAGAGTTTCCTCTAATCCTCCCCATTTTAACCGATATTTAACAGCTTCCAGTACCCAGTCAGGTATGTGGAAGAATTTTTTTCCCTTCAGTTCTTAAGTACCAGCTAAAAAATAAATAAAGATCAAGAGAATACAGACGTTTCCCAGTTCTGAGATCACCACTATTCACTCTGACTCTTGCTTTTCAATCTGCCAGATCTGAAATGCTTCCTCTGTAGAGGAGGGGATTATTTCTATTTGCATGGCAAACCGAGCAAACAAATCCTACTGAAAGCTGGCCCTGGGCAAGACCTGTGAGAGCAGGCTGAGGGCAGGGGCATTAGAGATACTACCTTGTTCCTTCTTCAGACTTTGCCTCCTCAAAGTTACTGTCAGGTTCCTATAAAAGTGCCCCATGTTTCCATTAAAAGTTTCAGATGTCCTGCATTTTCAATTATTCCTGTTTTAAATAGGTTAGACAGGACAGAATCTATAAGTGCCATGAGGGGGCCTGAATTCCAAAGAAGTTTGCAAGATTTCATATTCTGTAAAAACAAAGTAAGCTCTCTAGTTAACTTGGTTTATCAAACATGTTAACCCTTCTACTATGTACAAACATTGTTCTGGGCACTGTGGGATGTGCAAAACTAAATAAAACACCATGACCTCTGCCCCTCAGAAATATAGCCCCCCTCCCTCCTCTGCCATATAGTGTATAAGGCAAGAATGACTTTCCTGGCTATCTCTCAGAGGATACACATACCATTTTACTTATATTTCATAGTCCTTATGCTCCCTATTAAGATTAGCCAGATGCCTTTAGCTGCTGTCAAGTACTAGGGAGAGAAGAGGGAGGAAATGTCTTATGATCTGACAGTTTCCTTCTGGCACTATAACATAGTGGTTCCAAACCTTGTATTTTGTAAGCACCCAATATACATGTTACTGTACTAACACTATGGCATATCAGTACCCACTGTGTACTTCCTCTGCTCTTAGGTCATTACATGCTTCTGGAAAGCTACTACCTATCTTGGCCTGGCCAATTTCAAGTTCTGGTACACTCCTTAGTTGGTGTGCTTACTGCTATGCTCTTATACTTATTATTAAACTCTTGTGGTTCTTTAAAGTTATTCATTTTAAATTGAGATTTGAGTAACCCTAGGTATAGATGACGGCATGCCAGGAGTAAATAAAGGCACAGAATAAACATGGCACTTCTTCCAATAAGGTCAATTCAATGGTTAAAACCTAAGTATTTTAGATGGAAAATCATTTAAAGTAATATTTTATAATAAATGTATCATGACTGTCTTATCTGGGATAATGAAAACTCTGGATGCATTCTTCAAGATCACATACAAACTGTTCAAAATGTCCTGTTTGCCTTAGGGTGCTGTAGCAGCTTTAGTCTGATCAGGAAAACAAGACCTAAGATCTATATAATGGGAGAGATTTAATACAGGATATTGGTTACACAGGAGTATTAGAATAGCAGAGAAGCCAAACAGGCTACATTTTACTATGTGAAACAAATACTTGATGATGACTTACCGTGCATAGGCACTCTTGGAAATATACTAGTTAAGTTCAAGTGTTGACCATCTAATAACTATTACACAGATGAAAATATAGTAAAGTTAATATAAAGTTAATTTTTGAAAAACTAGATTAATGGTGAAGCAGGTTCATGATGAATCAATTTCTTTGTAATATATAGAATGAGATTTCAAATAACATATTCTTATTAAATAGTTCTGCAAATGCTTGTTTTACCTACCATGGATTTTAAATCTCTAGATTTTCATTTGAGCCATATAATTTTTCAGACATAATAGCTATTCAATTAATGTCTGGAAAATAAAAGACATTGAAATGCAGGCTTTTATGAGTCCTTATTATATTTACCTACAACTTGGGGATCTGTACACAGAAATCTTAATTACTTGATTTTAAGGTATCATGGTTTAGTTCTGGGGTTTGAACTACCTGTGGATCGGAGTGGGGAACTGCTGGATGCAGACATGTCAACAGCAGCAATGGATTATAATTAACATCCTGTTTATAAGGAAAATTGTAGAAAAATATAACTTGCAGAAGTGGAGTCAAAGATTTAGTGGTCTGGGGCCAGTTAATGTAAGAACAATGGTCCTGAAGGGTATCACTGAAGAAACAGGTTATGAAAGAAATGATAGTTTTAATGATGACCATGAATCATCAATAAAAAATGTAAATGGTCCACATTATTTCCCATTCAGTAAGGCTGGATAATATGTTTGTTGTTTTTGTTTTGTTTTAGTTTAAGAGATGTTTAAGTTTAAGGCTTTTTTAAAAATGTAATGATAAAAGGAACATTTTTTAATTAAATGTAAAGTTTGCCTATGCAGAACATCTCATTTTCTCACAAAGCCACATATATGAAATACCATTATGACAATTTTGTCATTCACTTAACAAAGCAGAGAATTTGTATTGTGGTGGAAAGAAGAAATAGCATAGAAACATTCTTCCATGGAAGATCTGTGGTTTTGCCATGAAGGAGGAAACAGACAGGCTGGCAGTACAGAAATCTCTTCCAGGATGAACATTCTGCCAGTCTTGGGAAGAACATCCCCCCGTGTTGACAGAGGGATTCTGTTCTTGTATACTATGGACAGCTGGTTCCTAGACTGCAGGTGACCCAGGGTGTGGAGAAGTTACACAAGAGAAGATGCTAAATGAGACTAACAACAGACTTGTTAGTCTTACCAATGGTCTCAGCTAGTTCTCTTCTCTATTTTATGTCTGCCTGGAAAGTGCTACTCATACAGAGTAAGGGAACTTAAAAAGGTACTAAGCTGATAGACTCAAAAACACACATATGTACACTCCTCCAGTGTCTTGCTCACCTTCACTAAAACTGTTTTCAGGAGCCAAGGATCATGGCAATGTCATAAACAGAGAACTTTATTGGAGACAGCATATTGGGTTTCTATTGCTACATAGAAAATTACCACAAACTTAGTGGCTTAAAATAATACAAATTTATTATCTTTGGGTTGTGGGTCAAGAACCCAGACAGGCTTGGATGGGTTTACTGCTGGAGCCTCTCAGGAAGAATCCACTTCTAAACTCATTCAGATTGTTGGTGGAAGTTATTTCCATGTGGCTGTAGAATGGAGGTCCCTGTTTCCTCACTGGCTGCCAACCAAAGTCCGTTTTCTGGTTTTTTTTTTTTTTTTTTCATATCATCCCTTTCATCTTAAAAACAGTGACACCTTAAGTCCTTCTTACACTCTCTACCTTCCTATTCTGCCATGCAGGAGAAAGCTCTCTTCTTTTAAGGGCTCGTGTTATTATTTGGGCCCACCTTCTCCTAGGGTCAACTATGCCACGTAACATAGTGTATTCAATGAAGTGCAATCTGACCATATTCATAGTTTCCTAGGCTAAGGGCAGCACAGCATTGGAAGGCCATTTTAGAAATTTCGCCAACCAAAAATAGCTTTGATATTTCAGTATTTAAACTTCCATAAAAGTTACAGATGTGTTTAATTTTACCGTATGACAAAGAATAATATTTAAAGGTGTTTTTAAATTTTTTTTGTAATGAAGCAGGGGAAAGGGAGAGAGAAGAAGAGAAATAAAGGAGAGAAAATCAAGAGAGTGAAAATCAAGTTTCTACTGAAAGAAAGGTAAGGAATATAATATATGTCTTGCCAGGACTCCAGATAAAGGATAAAACATATAAATGTGACTCCTGTAGAGAATGCCCAGTTTAAAAAGCCAGATTGAACTTATGGTTATCTCTATGCCCTCTACTCTACTGAAATTACTTAAAGGATAAAAATAAATAAAAAATGGTGCAAAACCTGGGCATAAATGGTGTAAACTAACAAATAAAAAGAAGGCAGGAGAGGAAAGAAGTATTGACAACAGAGGTCAATGAGGTTTTGGAAGATGGATAACAGGTTCATGGAATTGACTTAGACAAGCAGACAAAATTTAAATCCAGATGCCACTAGAAGAGGATAGAGACCAGGCCAATTCACTGTATATTATTTAATTAAAAAGTAGAGAGCACTCCATTTCTCTCCCACAAAAAGAAGTTGACGGCTTTTTGAAAGCTGGTGGTACTCCCCTTAAAAAGTAAATGCCCACATGCCCTCAATTTGTTGATATGCCTACAAACCCATTAAGTTAACAAGAGTGAACCTCTCAACATCCTTGGTGCTTTTCACTGAAAGGCATGTGTCCCTTTACTGATTCTACTCTCTCAAGGTCAGTTCATTAGCTTGTCAATGGCTCTCCAGTGAGTTCAATGGAAGTCCCAAATGACACTGATCAAAGTTGAAAGAAACAGGGCTGGCCTGAGGCCTGCACAAGGCTTCAGGGTTGTTTAGCATATTGTGCAAGTCTTAGGACCATGGGAAACCTTGTTAATTTTCATTCAGTCCCTTAGGACAAGGCATTTTTCATTCTGCAGAGATTTATTCAGACATACTCAAGAAGCAGCTTTTCCTTATCTTCAGAAGATTTTCTTTTTGCCTTATGTTTGGAAAATCTCTCTTAAAATACCAGAGGGACAGAGAAAGATGGAGGAATGGAACACATCCCAACAGAAAATCGATGCTATAATATACATGTTCAGCAGTTTCTTATTAAATCAGAAATATCGGAGTCAAAAGTGAAAACATGATGGCTATGATGGATGGTGGGCCATAAAGGTGATCTCTGAAGCTGTCTCACTTCTTCATAACTGAATGATGTGCCCCACATATATGTATGTGTACCTGAACTTGTGCTGGTTCTACTCTCTTGGCTGGGCTTCCTCTGCTGTACATCCATTGCTTCTGCTCTTTGACTTTCTCACCTTCTAGGTAAAGGCTCAATATTCACAGAGTCTTTTTTCATACATAGTATAAATATCAGTTTTTTGGGGATGATGAGCTATTAGAAAAGCTCAGAATTGTAAAATCTAAATAAAATGTAGCAATGGGCTGGCCCTTTTCCTCTCTAATCACCTACATATATTTGTAAGAACTCGGTGGGATCTAAATGAAAGTGGGCTGAAGAAAAAAAAATTAAACACAGGCTAAGATGCACTGGCAATTTCTTTTCAGATTCTTAATTCTTATATTACAATGCATTATGTTATAATGACATTGATAACATGATGAAGGTTTGGTGGTTGTTAAAAATATCCAAGATTTAATAGATTTCTGAACAATCATGTGACTAACAGTATTTTTTAAATTCTGTAACAATTCATAAAGCTCTTCAAGTTTTCTTTTCATATCTTCCATACATATTAATGTGCTCCCTGGAAGAGGAACACCCATTTACATTATAAGTCAGGTAAAATATGACACAAAAACACTAGCTAAGCTTCCATTTGGATATGTTGCTCTGTGTATAAAAAGGCAGTCAATGTATTAGTTAGATATGCCTAATGATGTGAAGGTATCTCTTTTTGTTTTTGCTCTTATTTTATAGCAAATCCCACATCCATTGAATATGGCATGTGGAAGTAACTAATATCCATTAAATATCAATTGTTTATTTATTAGCACTACCACAAATAAGATGACAAAGCAGTAATAACAGAATAATCTAAAAGAATATGAATGTTCTAAAATCTCATTGAATAAAATAGATCAGAATCTAAATAATTTTATCTATTTCAGGGACCCAATATCAACTGAAACTGTGCATGGGTTAGGGCTTATTTTTCCAGTGATGGTGACAATATAGGGAATATCTATGTTGCTCACCTCTAGTCCTCTATAACCAGCAGCATTTATGAGATGGTTAGTATTATATATATTTCTTAAGCATTACAGCAAGTTCATCGTGTCTCTCAGTCTGGGGTATCATTTTTAGTTCTTTTGCATCTGCTAAAAATTGAAGCTTGGGACCCTAAAAGTCTTGACCTTGTGACAGATATCTTAGATACACTTGGGCTGCTCACTTTGACTAACACAATGTATAAAATTGAGAGTAATTTACACTTGGTTTACCTCATTGTGCACTTCCCATGCTTCTTCATTTACTAAGCGCAGAAAAACATTCAGGTAAATTTACATCTGAAATGTCTATTGAACAGAAATCTGGTGGAAGACTCCAAAATACAAGCATTTAGAATCAGTATAACATGGCACAAAGGAAGTTGCAAATCTTACACAGCTCTGTGCCATAAACATAGTTGACAGCAGTGATAGCCCTGCCTCATACAATTTGAGAAAGGCATCCTTTTCATGGCTTTATAATCCTAGCTTAAATAAATCCCAACCAGGGTCACTGAAGTAGTCTCGTAAACTCCTAGTCATCCTCCCAAAACTTTCCTAAATACAAGTCCCCTCCCCAGTCCCTGTAAGAATTATTATCACCCTCCTCTGGGATTCAAGATTTAGCTTATAGTTCTTTGGAGTTGTGATAGGTAGTGTTTTTGTCCCTTAAGCCAAAGATCATGCCCATTTCACCTTAGCCATCCAGGAGTCCCAGCCTACTACGTAAATTCATTTCATGTATATTCTTTCAATAAAGTAGTGAACAAATGAGTTGAAAACAGTTGTTTTAGAAAAATTTCTTCCTACATGCTTTTCATTTAAAGGTACCAAAATATAACATCGTCAACCATCCAAAATATAGAATAATCATGAAGAACATAGATTTAATTAGAAAGTCTTAATTGAGAATTTATGTCTATAAATGACTCCCTGAGTTTTTATTCTTAAGGAGCAGACAGATTATGTAACTCAGTGGAAGTAGATTGACATTTGCAATAGGCACCCTAGAAATCAGCCCTTGTTTAGATGTTTTTATAATTAGTACTTACCCATAGCCAGTGATTCCCTTTGACTGAGTTACCAGTAAGGCCCCAATAGTCGTATTCAGAACATTCTCTAGTACTCCAGTTTGTTGAGCAGTGATAATCTGGTGAGCCAAATTTTGTAATTTCTTACTTGATAAAGATGAAATCAGTCCAGTGCTCCTTATTGTTGCCAGATCACCAATTTCAATGACTACTACTTTTGAGATAGTTTCCATAGTGGTTGGTGGCAGGACACTATATGAGCTTGTTTCCATCATGAGAGGTCTACGTTGACCAACTCTGTAATGACTGGCACAAGTTACAGTTGGGCAATTGCGCTTTCTCTTTGCTTTATTGTCAGCAATGGCCTTTAAGGTTGCTTTATTGCCAGGTATCTCATGAATAAATCTGATTTGATTTTGGCTAACTTGTAAGAAGTCAGTTAGTCTTTGGAGGATGAGGATTTCCCAGCCTTTTTCTAGGACTGGAAGTATCACAGTGAAGGCCAAATGAATGGAGATACCTGAGCGTATTTCAATGGGCTCCTGTCCTTGTAGGACAACATACAAAAGGTTATCCAAGAGGCTGAAATAGTTGGAACCAGAAGACTCATCCAGCAATGAGGAAGTTGATTGAACCAGAATAGGTGGAATGAAACTTTCCCCTATGAAAACACGGGGACTCTGTAGTTCATGGTAGAATATAGCTAAGAGAAGCTTGGAGGTATTTTTGTTCCCCAATAGAAAAAAACGCAAAACTTGGGGAGTCTGGTCCACAAAGCACACCTTGGTGATTTCCCTAATGGGTAATATGGAATAGAAAGTAGATACAGACCCAAAAGTAGAACAAGGGGTACTGGCATTTACACTACTAAAGGTGTCAACGAAACCATTAGTAACAGATACAACTGGATATAACTTCCGCATTGTCCAAGTGGCATCAGCATTGTCAAGAATTAAGATCACTTGGTCAGTTTGTTTGCAGATGTAGCCTTGTATGAGAGATCGGTATGTGCATTTCTTTTCTTCTCTAAATGTACCTATAAAATAAAGGAAAATAAGTGATATTTAAACCACAATCTCTCAAAGATTATTTGCAATCCATCACTCTTATTATCATCTGTAACCTCATGAAACATTTATTGAACTTTTAAGTGTCCTAGATACTGAGTATGTAAAGCAGTCTGGGTAAAATATGAAAGGGTAAAATATGTTACATCACATGTATTATTTAAAGGTAATAATGGACATAATAGCTAGGTGAAAAAAGAACTGAATAAGTAAAATTATTATGGAAAAGGAATAATCACTAAGGCCTCCATAATGGAAAAAGGATAGGGGAGACGAGTGTAATATTATTTAAATCAATGAAAAAAGAGGTAGATTGAGGGGGCTGGAACAGAGATTTTTTAGAGATGTATTAAAATTGAAGAGGTATACTGAGTCCAGACTGTGAGAGAGTTTAGATTTCAGACTATATAATTTTCTCATTCTCTCTTTTTTCTAAACATGAAGAGTAAAAACAATACAAAAGGAAAAGAAAAAAGTAGCAATTTGGGGAGTACTGACATTAAATAGAGCCCAAGTTGAGGATGATTGGGGCTAACCAAGACATTTAGAGAAACAGCATTGTCCATTATTCCCACCATTGCTTTCATTTTTTTTAAAGGAGACTCCATGCCTAATATGGGCTCAAACTCACAACCCCAAGATTAAGAGTTGCATGCTCTACTGACTGAGCCAGCCGGTCATTCCATATTCCCACCATTCCTAATCCTCCTGCCTCTGAACCATGAGTAGTTCTTATTCTGAGTCCACACGGATAGTTTAACTTCCAACAAACACAATTCCTTTAATGTAAAAGCAATACTGACAAAATTATCTTGTATTATTTTCAAGATATTTTAATTTGCCTTCAAGTACAAGGTCATCAATTTAGCCTAAGGATTGGAACAAAAAAAATCAAAATATTAGTAATGGAGACTGTACTACATCTGGGCATGATCTAGCCTCCTCCTATATCCTTCCTTCCATATATGTGCTAAAGCTGCCTATGATATTAATGAATTTAATTACCAAAATGTTGGGCTTTAGGAGTAGGCCACATGGTATACTTGTGCCTCAACAATAATAGCAACAGTAGTCAAAATTACAAGTCAGTATTTCAAACTAAATCATGAAATTCTAGCATACCAAAATGGGATTAAGTGCTTATATTACAAAAGAAGAATTGTGTAAAAGCAATACCATAAAGTTCTGCCTTACAAATTTAGAAAACAAGTAAAGCAAATCCAGAGTAATTAGAAGAAAGAAAATAATAAATGTAACAACAGAAATCAATGAAATAGAAAAGAGAGAAACAAAGAAACAAAAACAGAGAAAGTAAACAAAGCTAAAATTTGATTCTTAGAAAACATCAACAAATTGGTTAACTCCCTCACCAGACTGATCAAGATAAAAAGAAAGAGGGGTGCCTGGGTGACTCAGTCAAGAGTCCGACTCTTGATTTTGGCTCAGGTCATGATCACACAGTTCATGAGATCAAGCCCTGTGTTGGTCTCTCCAATGACAGCACAGAGTCTGCTTGGGATTCTCTCTCTGCCCCTCCCCTGCTCATGCTTTCTTTCACTTGCTCTCACGCTCTCTCTCAAAATAAACAAATACACTTTAAAAAAAAGATAAAAGCACAAATCATGAAATTCGGGGAGGAAAGGATGACTACTACAGATCCTACAAAGGTTTAGACTATTACAAATTTCATGCCAACAAATGCAGCAACTTTGAGGACATAGACAAATAGAAAACAGACACAAGATAAAACAGAAAATTCAAATTTCTATAATTCTCTTAAATTGAATTTACTAAATTGAATACTAAGGGATTAATTTAAATAGAGACTTAATTATCAAATATAAAGACAATGCTCACTTTTACATAATGTGCTTTCTCCCTATGGTCACATAATATGGAAACACTAATGCTAAATCAAGAATTGTTTTCAAAAGGATAGCACCAGTATGAAGGGAATTAGTTGCTTGATCTTAACAGACATGGAAGTTGTGCCCTGAGATTCTGATACAACAGTCTCTACTATAGATACATCCTTTTCAAATAAGATAGTTAGGTAGTTAGGTGGACTTCCCTCATGAAAAACCCTTGAATCGCACTAGGTTCCCTTTTCTAGATCTTACAGCTCACTTTCCTTGTTTTAATACACCTTTTTCCAGCCATGTTGATTCCTGTTGATTAATCATTCACATTCCATTCAGATCTGGTCTACTATAGATTTCTGATTTTGTTCTCCCTTCTTCTGATCAGGAGATATATTGTCTTTTAAAGTGATCTCTACAGGGGCGCCTAAGTGTCTCAATCGATTAAGCGTCCAACTTCAGTTCTGGTCATGATTTCGTGGTCTGTGAGTTTGAGCTCCACACTGGGCTCTGTGCTGACAGCTCAGAGCCTGAAGCCTGCTTCTGATTCTGTGTCTCCCTGTCTCTCTGCTCCTTCCTTGCCCGTGCTCTTTCTCTCGAAAAAAAAAAAAGAAAAAAAAGTTAAAAATTTTTAAAAAATAAATAAAATATAAAGTGGTCTCTACAGATTGCCATATTTTTGGAAGTGTCCCTAAATAAAATAATCACTCTCTTAGTTGAAATGATTCTCAATCATTCTCTGCTATTAACTATATGTAGTTGATAAATTACATAGACTTAGTAGGCATCAGTGTCCGTAAGGGGTTATTTCTCAAGACCAGGGACTATATCTCCTATTTAAATTACCATAGGGCTTAACACCCCACCTCAACACAGTAGATGCTTCTTAACATGTATTAGCTGATTGATTTGTAATGTCCTTTCCAAAAACTCCTTTTTTTTCAAATAATTTTTATCTATTCTTGCCAGGTATCTAGTTATAGGATTATTATTTTATAGCTTGAATAAATTTTAAACCAACTTACGACAATAACAAAAGATACTACAAAACATTGTGAGACTAATATATGAGATAGCTGAATACTTTGAGAAATCCATCTATTTTCACATGAAACCATAAGGTTGAAATCATAGCTGATTATATTTATATTAATTTTATTATGTTCCTAAATCGCATCATTGATTTGACCCTCAAAGGATTCTGTTGTGACAAAGCATTTTTTTCTTGACTAATGCATTAAATAAATATACATGTAGAAACATGAGTTTATTTATTTCTATTCCTGATGGCAGGTGCCTTCCAAACCTAAAACAAGAAAATGGGATAATTTATAATGCAATTCAAATATTCTTTTAGAGTAATAAGGTATAGGAGCTATACTAGTAGAATGCAAACCTTCAAAGTAGTCCAGTGATAGAATTCTTTTCATTCATTTATTTATTTTTATTAATGACTCCCAGAAGCTAGTTCACCAAGAAGGCTGGACTCCCAAGCCATCTATCTCTACCCTCAGCATCCAAAGCTCCCTAGTCCCTTTTTCAGCAATGACACTGGAGGTAACAGAATATGACTAACAACCCATGTTGCAGGCAAGATCTTAAGAGGAAGAATAGGAAGAAGAAAAGAAGGGTTTGAATAAGGAAGGGTCAGAGGAAGGTTTGAATGCACAAGTTCAAGAAAGCACCCTCTGTGCTGAACATCTGTGTTGCAGAGTGTATATACACATTGGAGAATCCAGGACTCAGGCCCTTGAGCAAGCTCAGGAATAAGATGACAAATAGAAGTCACTGTCGAATTTTCATAATCTGTTGTAATTTTGTGTGAGTTAGATTATGAACCCCAGAAACCCTGGCAAGAAGTTTAATAAACAATTTGCTGAATTTCTTGTGCATGCTTAACTTGTTAACTGGAAGAAGATTTTATCACTATGTCACCTCTCTCTTCACTGTTAGGGGTTACCTTTTTGTTATTATTAAGCACTGTGATGTGATTAAAGATTAAATGCCAGGCACATATGGCTACCCAGATATGCAGGAATTGTTTATTTAAACTTAGTTATCTTCCTTATTCAGATTAACTAATGCAATGCCAATTATATGAATTGTTCTTATTCCTAATGTCTTCCTTTTTTATATTTTGAAACTGTGTGTGAATATCTTACTATAAAAGGGGCACATGCTTTCTAATGTCTGAGACATGTGGTTGGACACTACACTATGACCTTCATGAAGTCAGTAATTAGTATTTCCTAAGTTAAATAAAAAGTTCATGAAGCATTCGTTATTATAAAATATTATCCCTATGCTTTCCTTCCCATACCCCATAAAATGAAAGACATACCCATATGATCCAATATAAGTATAAAGAATATTTAAATTATTTGTTTCAGTTCTTCTTGACAAGATATAAAACAAACAGGACACATTTTCTTCAAAATCAAATACCCTACAATTTTTGCTATCCTAGGAGTAACTCTATAAAAATCTATAATAAATAATATATTAATGGGGAGACTTCGTGGCTCAGTCAATTGAGGGTCTGACTCTTGACTTTGGCTCAGGTCATGACCAGTCATGGGACTTAACCTTGTATGGGGCTCTGTGCTGAGCATAGAGCCTGCTTGGGGTTCTTTCTCTTTCTCTTTCTCTCTCTCTCCCTGCCCCCAACTGCCCCTCTTCCCCTCTCATGCTCACTCTCTCTCCCTTTCTCTAAAATAATGATGATGATAATAATAATAATAGTAATAATAATAATGTATTAATTATATTTTAAGGCTGTCCAGCTTATGAAAGAGTGTATTTCTAGCCCACATCTCAGAAATCAGAGATGAATCTCATGTTTCTTTGACAGTAGCATGAGAATGATGACTGGAATGTGATTGGCCCACCTCTTTGTAAAAGAGATAAAGCTACACACAAGTAACATTGACCCACTGGTAAAATAAATTATTTACGTGGTAGATACATTATTATAGTTAACTAGAAAATTCTTCTGTCTTAAGGAGGTTAAAATAGACAAAACCAAAACAATTACACTAAACCATTATATAGTCACCTCTGGTACTATAGGCTCATTTCTAGTAGGAATTTCTACCTTAGAGTTGTGACAATAAGGATTCTATACAAAGTAAGTGCCCTATGCAAGCTTTAAGGTAGGTTCTTTTAAAATAATTAATACTTAATTTTATTGAAGTACATCAATCTGGCATTCAAGATGAGATTGTAAAAAGCAGCTAGTAACTAAGTATAATTCAGAGCTTCATAACATGTACTAGCAAACAAAAGTCATATTGTTGTGTTTAGACACTAGCTGAAATTGTGTGGATTAAGAGAGGACCCATAAAAAGGGGCAGACTGGCATTGGAGAAAGTGGGAGAATGACAGAGTAAACTTGAGAGGCTAATGGAGAACAGGGTCCCAAGACTTTTAAAAACAGGTGAAATATGGGAGGTCAAAAAACTCCATGTCTCCTGGAGCAGAAAGGAGAACAGAAAGTGTTTGTACAGGTAGAGATGGAAGACTGAAAGCACTCATCTGCTGGGACATGTGAGGCAAGACAAGGTCATCAACTGGAAGTCAAGTGTGAGGATGTATGTTAGGGGCTGGCGATGCATGAAGAGAAGATAGGTAGAATGTTTGAATATTGACAAAATAATGTGAAATGGTTACTGTGCAAGAGGGGTGGACCCAGTCTTTCTGTATTTTAGTGCTTCTACAATGCTGGGGAACCAGTCTGTAAAAGTAGATACAAAATTGTGAATTCAAAATAAGTGAATGCTAGTTAAGATGAGAAATAAATGTAAATCTCATAAATATCATAAACATGATAAAATCTAGGGAAAATTAATATTAACTAATTACCCAGCATATCACTATATTACTTTTTCCTAGTTTTTCTTGCACACTTCTGTGTTGCTTTTTTATATTAACAATGTTGTAATATTTTCTCCAGGAGGGTAGAAAGGTAATTCAGTCTTGCCTTTAACCTGGATGACTGACATTTATTTTCTACCATTAGTAGTTCAGAAAAGTTACTTTTAGCTTCACAACTAATGACTGGTAATGCATAAATGTTTACAGTTGTTATCAAATGTAGGCAATTCCTTACAAAGTTTTCGTCATGTGTGAGAGCTGTAATATCTGAATAAATATTTATAAAGTAACTTTTGTGACATTGTCATTCAAAAACATACTTCTCTACTTCTCACTTTCTTCTCATGCCTTAGGATACATTCATAACACATGAAACCTAGGGGCTGCTCTCATATGTCACAGCATGGGAGAGTTGACACATGTGGCGAGTAAGGACTTTATATGGAAGTGAATTTGGAGATGCCTGGGTTGCTCAGTTGGTCGAGTGTCCAACTATTGGTTTTAGCTAGAGAGCACTAGCTGGGGAGAGGGGCAGAGGAGGAGAGAGAATCCCAAACAGGCTCCATGCTCAGCACAGAGACTTATGTGGGGCTCAATCCCACAACCCTGGGATCATGACCTGAGCCAAAATCAAGAGTTGGACAGTCAACCAATTGAGCCACCCAGGCACCCCCACGAAGTCAAATTTCTATCTGCATCAACTAGTCCAGGATTATCAAGCAATAAGCCCTGACACAATCAGCCCCAAACAGCTAGCACTTGATTAATAACTATCAACTTCCCTAATTTTCTTCCCATTTTCCAACTTAGCACAAAATGAAGACAGCCAAATACATGTCTCTAATCAATCACATAGGATGTCCCATTTCTAATTAGCCCACCTTGAATTTCACTGTGCCAACAACAGTATCCAATCACCATATATCTGAAGGCTTCCCTTTTTTCCACCATAAAGCTTTCTCACTCTGTCTTTAAGTCTCTGCCAAATGCAAGTGATGATGGTTAACTCCCTTGTTATAGAAAACTCAGAATAAATAGGCTTTGCTTGTTCTCATTTGGGTAGTCTATATTTCCACAGAAGTCAAGGTTTTGGATGAGTTATTCACCTGGATAAGAGTGGTTGCAGAGTTAGAATGGAGAAGGAAACTATGAACTAGTTTCAGTGGCTTTCAGGATGAAAAGCAGTGCCTACTATGTTAAAATAAGACATATCAAGTAGAGAGAGCAGGTAATGAGCCTAATGACATCAGCCTCAGAGAAGCAGGGGTTTTTACTTAGGGTTAAAGAGCACTCCATGAAAATATAAAACAGTTTGTTGACTCCAGTTTCAGAGTTCCACACGGTACCAGGAGCAAGATTTCGAGAAAGAGAGTCAAAGGTTGGGAGTGTCCATGAATGAATCAGGAAAGAGATGCGTATTCTGGAGATGTAGATTGTGGTGGTGGCTCAAGCAAGCAGGGATGCTAAAAAATATTGTACCCTGATACTGTCTAATGTGGTGTGCAAGTTGGACAGTATCAGAGGGGTCCCACAGATTTCACAGCTTGCCAGCGGGGGACTCTGGTTACTGCTTAAATAAGCCTCAGGTAGCCAGATGGCAATCATCCCAGGGTTGTTTCAGCTAATATAAAGTGGTTACTCAGGAGAGCTTCACGTACAGAAATATCTGACAGGAAGTCCACAGACTAATGGAAGTGGTGTCTGGAAGGGGGACAGGATGGGATAGGGATTAGAATGGCAAAGGAAGACTTACTTCACTACAAAGATGCCTTCAAGCCATAAGGTTGGTGGCCCTTCTTCTCTATTATTTCTTTCCTTCCTTCTTCCTTCCTTCTTCCCTCTTTCTTTCTCTTTCCCTTCCTTCCTCCTTCCCTAAAACTTCCTCACAGCAAGTTTAATTAACCCTAGTTCATAGGGAGAAAAAATGACTCACAATTTTGCCTCACATAATTACTTAGTAATAGTAATAAGGAAAGGGGGGAAGAGGAAAGTACACTGTAGACTTCCACCTATGCCTCTGGCAAAATTAAACGTAATCCAAATAACTTCATTTTGGATTTAGATGCAGGGTCAGCTGTGATGAGTAATACTAGCAAATAAGTGCTGTAATCATCAGGAGTTCTCTCCACATAGTCTAGTGAAAGCAACTCAAGAAGAGGTTTCAGTTGTCATATCACATGCTTGGTGAGAGTCCATTTGCTTTTTTACATTGCCACTTGGCCTTTTTAATATTACAGCATACTATACCAGAAGTATAAACATATAGCCACAGGGGCACCGAAGTGGCTCAGTCAGTTAAGCATCCACCTTCAGCTCAGGTCATGATCTCATGGCTTGTGAGTTCAAGACCTGCATCAGGCTCTGCACTGACAGTATGGAGTCTGCTTCAGATTCTCTGTCTCCCTGTCTCTCTGCCCCTCCCCCACTCATACTCTCTCTCAAAAATAAACAAACATTTAAAATAAAATAATCATATAGCCCTGGATTTAACAAATACCAGTCTAAAGATTGTAACACTGATTATTCAGTTTTCTAGCCAAACCTGGAATTCTGGTCTTCATAAAGAAGAAATTTTATTTTAATTTCTCCAGCACTTAGCAATGGCTAAAAGACTGGGTGGTTTATCAGTGTCTTTCCATCCACTTTCCTATGTCATCTCCAGAGTTAATCAATTCTAGTATTTTAATTTTGACATGAGGAAAAAATAAAGCACAGGTAAGCAATGCATTAGGGTCCCTGAGCTACTGAGCAGGTGTAGTTCTTAACTGTGGTAGAAATTACACAACACTTAAGAGAGAGGTGTGCACAAAGCCAGTAGATATCATCTTTCACTGCCCCAGCCACAGCTGACAAAAGCCCATGGTGACAGTCTACCTTCCTTTCAAAATAGTGTTTCATCATTTCTTCCTCTGGATTTCTTTCCTTCTTGCTTCCCTCAGTTGGGAAGGTTTAGTTTTAAGTAATGATTATCTTTCTCACTTGTTTCTGTCTTTTCTTTTCCCACCTCTCCAAATGGCCTTATCTGCCAGTCACAATTTTTGTGGTCTGCAATTCTGATCACTTTTAAATGAAACCCATGCTGGCTTTGGTAATCATAATGTCATTTACAATTTACCACTAAACACGTTTATTCAGTTAGTAGCACACTGGAGAAAGAGAACTCCATATGAACTCACCGTGAATGGTCTAATCTGATTATTTCCTCATGAAAATCCAGGCAGGGGTGCTTGTAAGAGGGGCTGAGAGGAGAAGGGGAAAAAAAAAAAAAAGCAAGGTCTGGCCACAGCTGATTTTCATAATCAATGGGAATAGATAAGTGGCACAGCCTGTCAGGGGAGGCCACCCAGTCACCCCAGGGCATTCCTCTCAAAAAGGCAAGAGTGGACAGGACTTAATAAATGCTGAGTGACCAGTGAGTATTGGCTTGGCATATGCTATTGTATTCAAGATGGACAAGCACAGTGATAAAGTCCAGAAGCTCTTCTCTAAGTGAGGGAAATTAGATTAAGCAGGTTGTATTTGCGTGTGCATGTGTGCACATGAGCCCTTGCTTTGTGTATACTTTAACATCCTAAAATATCCTAGACATACACTACGCTCCATCTACCTTTCCCTAGATTGGAAACCACAGACCTAAACACCAAGAAAGGAAGTAAGTTAGGTATGTCTGGTAAAGGAGGGGAAAGAGGAAGGTAGGGGTGTGTGTGTGTGTGTGTGTGTGTGTGTGTGTGTGTACGTGTACGTACTCAGGTTGCTTCCAGGGTTCTAACAAATATTAACTTTGTGTCAATATTTGTCCTTCCTGTCGTGAAATGAGGATTTTCCACCTCATTTCACATTTGAAAAGAAAATATGCCAAAGGGGTCGTCTTTGCTAGGAAAAAAAATTAAAAGAAGAGGAAAAAAAGAAACAACTTCTATCTTTTATTTAGAAAAATGGGTCAGAAGGAAAGGAAAAAAAGTATTTTTAAAATAAATGTTTTGACTCAAAGGCACATAAAATCCCTCCATCTTCCCCTATCAACAAAAGGGAAAAATTTATATGTTTAAAATTGAATGAAATACATCAACATTAATGATTTTTTTCCTCGAGGTTAACATCACCATTTCCCTCAATAATTTTTTTAGCCATTTTGTGATAGATTTCCCAATTCCTGGTACAGTAAAGTATAAGAGATTTTGACAAAAACAAAATATATAATCATTCTCTTATTTTCAAGAAATGAAAAGAAATCATTTACAATTCTTTTCTGTCAAACAACATTTACACCTCATTATTTCTAATTTAACAAATATGTATGGCCACAGATCAAATACAGTGTAGACAGGTTGAATTTATCCCCATTTATATATGTTGTTGTAGACCCTCAGGCTATGAAGAGTGAAACTCCAAAACCTCAAAGCTGTGTTCCTAAATACACAGAAGAGTAACTGAAATCTTGAAAAGAAATATTATAAAAAATATTTTGTTCATACTAGAAATAATAGACAAAAATTGTCCACCTCTTCTAGAATGGGGAATTCTAGTTAAAAGTTAAAAACAAACTTCAAAAAATAATTGCTGTGTGTTATACTTGTGAGGTGAATTTAGAATGGTGTCCTTATGCATCATAGATTAAATAAACATGACAGAAGCATAAGCTTGTTAACTTGGAGTCTAGAATTAGAGGTCTGTAAAGTCTGTTGAGTGATTACAATGTGGTAGTACTAGTCCCTATAAAAGAGATAGGGTAGATATGCTTGCATATACACTCACTGACACAGATATTATTTTATGAAAATGTAATTTGAGAAACTTAAAGTTCATTAAATTAAAAAATAAAGTTCAAGTCTGGGAGCTTCAAAATTAAGGTATTTCCAGGTTGGCTTTCATAATTTGTTGAACAAGTGGCTCTTAGGAACATAGTCTCCCCTGACATCATTCTAACTGAAAAAGACTGCACTCTTGTTAGAATGGTGATTGGTATGGTGAAATAGCTTCCAATGCATGGGAGTCTTGAGGGGGTGGAAAAGAGAAGTCCAAGTGTGGAGACAGTGGTACGGGACTAAAGATACTGCACAGGAGGGGCACCTAGGTGGCTCAGTCCATTAAGTGTCCAACTTCAGCTCAGGTCATGATCTCACAGTCCGTAAGTTCAAGCCCCGTGTCAGGCTCTGTGTTGACAGCTCGGAGCCTGGAGCCTGCTTTGGATTCTGTTTCTCCTTCTCTCTGCCCTTCCTCTGCTCACTCTCTGTCTGTCTGTCTCTCTCTCACAAAAATAAATAAACATAAAAACATTTAAAAAATAGAGATACTGCACAGGAACAGGAAACTGTTAGATGAGAAATACATACCTCTGCAGGCATAATGGGCAGATGGACTTCAGGGGCTACAGATCATACTAGGATTTGCCACAACTTCATAAGCAATCTCACCAGGGTTCTTGAACCTGCATCTATTTTCGATAGGAATACATTTCCAATCTAATCTGAGAAAAATGGAAAACTATATAAAACCAGCCATTACATGAAGCAAGGTTGCCTATAAGGTCTTCTGTGAAAGGTCTTTCTGTCTTTATTAAGTTCTTTTGATGAGTATTTCCAAATACTTGTTTTCTTTTTATATGAGTGTTACTTTGAGGGGAAAAATGATCAGGAGATAAAGTGATAAAATGACATTGAAGATGAGGGAAGAGCATCAGATTCATATCAAATAGACCCTTCTTCTGAATCAATCATTTTAAATAAAAAATTAATAAAGTCCATACAAAGTCCAGAAGACTATCTTTTATTATTTTACTATATTGAAATGTCATGTATATTTTGCTTAAAATTAGTGGCTTAGAAAATGTTTTTGTATTTTTGTTATTTGTTGCATTATGATTTGCCCTGCAAACACCAATGGGAATGTATGGTCTCAGTTATGACTTTTAACTCTTTGAATACTACAGTGAAAACAGCCAAAGCAAATACAAGGATTAAGAGATCAGGTTTTCTAGCCAGGGAGATTGGCATTGGACTTCCTAGCTACAAAACCACGGGCAAGTTACTTATCTTCTGACTCAGTTAACTCATTTATAAAAGGGATTGAAAATAGCACCCAATCCATAGGCCGATGGACAGGATTAAATGAGATGATGTATGTGCAGAGTTGGGAACAAACATGTGCTAATGAATATAAACTGCTACAGTAGCCATAATCAAAAAAGGAGTATTTTTAAAGATACTTTGCACTCTCCTTTTATGGCACTATCCTCATCTCAAACTAATAACATTTGCCTTGTAATCTGAAACTGCATCTAGAAGTGTTGCAAGCATTCATGATGAAAAATATTGAAAAGGCACAAGTTACAGATGAAGAAAATGCAGACATACTATCTACAATTTTAAAAAATATGTGCCTAAAGAAAAACACACATGCACACATACATGTCTCTAAGTAAGATATTTTTCCACCAATCAAGAAATCAATAAAAACTTGCAGAACTGAAGATGGTTTCAATGCTTTCATCTAATCTTAACTTTTCCTTCATTCCTTTGGAAATACTTTCCACTCCACTCCCCCTTTCTCTCCACCCTAGGATTTCTTTTTTGCGAGCAAACCTTGCCTGCCATCTTTGAACAAAGTGATGTTCATGGGTTAGATTAAAGGCAGGGGCAGCCAACAGTGTTCTTACAAATACAGGCTGAGCACACTCTTTCCCCGGAATGATAAACTTATCACCTCTCCAGCCCTCAGTTTGAAGCTGCAGTAATTCTGTTGGATGCCAAAACTAAAATCAATGTGGCTGGGCCATGCCCAGCTCTGAGCTGTGGCTGTAATGAGATTTGAATGGGAAGCCCCGGACACAATAAATCTGCGCCATATGTGACCATTTCCTGTGTCAGTTCCTTTCTCATAAGCAGTGGAGACTTTTTTTCCCCTCTCATGACCCCACACCATGACTCTGAAATCTTTCATGCCTGCTTATGGGCCTCGGGCTTTTTACAGCAGTTGTATAAATAAATGAATTTGACAGCAAACATCATAACAGTTAGCAGTAATGTGTGTTCGCCACAAGTGCCTATACTACTCACTGGAGAAATGGCAGAGGAAACAGCTTGTTTTGTTACCTAAACAAAAGTAGTTTCGTTTGACAAGTGCTGAAAGAATTAGTCAAATAAACTTGAAATCCACTAGGACTGTTTTTGCCAATTCTCCCTGCCAGTGAAATGTTCCCAGCTCCTCTGTCCCCATGACTCACAAGAGATAAATTTCCCTCTTTTATTCTGAGATAAAGATCTGGGCTGGGAATACAAAACCTTTGCCTGATATTTTATATTAATCTTCTTTGCAAGGCAAGACTGTCATGTAGGGGAACTCAGGTACAGCAAAGAGTTTCCAAAGGAACTTATGGCAGACAAGCCAAGGAAGGTGGTTGAGGTGGGTAGGAGGGGTGGTAACAGTAATGACCCACCCCGCTGATTACCTGGTGAAAGCAAACTGAAGGTTATGACAGTTTCCTTTTCCTTCACATTCCCTATATTTAAGAAACAAAAATCTCTATACCAGAAACTTGCTGAAAGAAAGGGAGTTATCATTTTCCCTGTATCTCCACAGTCCCAGGAAATGAAGTTCCCTATATTGGGAGAATTTATGGTCAATTTAGATAAGCACGAAAAAGCATAGATTTTTCTCAGTCATATGGATTGGCTGTTTATAAGTCCTTAAATTTTTCTGCTCCTCTATTGAAATTTCTCAATAACATCTCCATTATTCCATCTGTCAAAGAAAGATGTTGTAGCTCAGTGATTATTCCTATTGACTCTGATCCAAACTGCTTAGGTTCAAATCCCAGGTCTGCTGCTGACTCTCTGTGTGATTTTAGGCAAATGACTTACATTCCCTGTACTTTAGTTTCCTCTTTTGCAAAGTAGGACAAAAAATGATATGGTATCAAACTCATAAGGTGGCTGTGACAAGTGTATTTTAAAGGGCTCAGAAAGTATAGGATAAATGAGGACATTATGCCAAGTGAAACAAGCCAGTTTAAAAAAATAAATACTGCATGATAATACTTATATTTGTAATAGCCAAACTCACAGAAGCAGAGAACAGCATGGTGGTTGCCAGAGGCTAGAGGAGAAGGGGAAAAAAGGCTCAGAACAGTGGCTGAGATATAATAAGTGTTGTAGTTGTTATTATTATTCCAAACAAACTTGGATAATGGTCTGTTTAAAAACACTAGATTTCTTCTCTAGGATAGCTTGATCTTGGCCGCTGATCTGGGAAAAAAATTGAAAATGTTGGTTGGAAAACTGTAAGAACACCTTCACTGAAGTCAATTACAATTAGTTGCAAGATATAGTAGCATATCACTACTTTAAATAAAAATATCATCTGGACCTTGAAAATATTTTTTTGCGTGTAGGTTATCTTCATTCTTTTTAAAGTACTACTCTTTGTGATGGTCAAGTAACCATTACCTCTAGAACGTTCTGATACTCAACAAAAGTATCGGTGATTAGGGGAATAACAATTGAGAGTTATTCCCAACTAACAGATCTTAAGCAGAGTCTATGTTCTTCTCTATGTTTCTATCTTTTTAAAATTTACTTATTAAAATGGCTCAATAAAGTGTTTTGCTTATGTGATTATATTCAAGAAAGCACCTTTATATTTTAGAAGATATAGATTATAATCAATATAATAGAAATATTCAATATATAGAGAATCTACTACCTACACAATAAATTCCTAATATCTCTGTCTTAACTGACAAATTCATTTAAATATACATTTCTCCCTATCTAGTCAACTATTTCTATGGTGAAAGTCAGAAATGTGAATAAATTGAAGTGTTTAAAAATAAACAGACTCTAAGTTTTGCTCTAAGAGCAGTGCCTACAAAAGGAAAGAAGTGTGACAGCTGAAGGTAAAGAACCATTTGACTTTATAAAAAAAAGACAAACCAGGAGCAGGCAAAGTAGGTTTGGTTTTGATTTGTAAGGGTGGGTTTTGCTAGAAAACCAAATACATAAAGTGACATAATCCTATTGTAAAAACAGCTTTAATTCAGACTCCATGTACAGTAAAATAAACTGAAAATCTCATCTTATCATTGATTCCTGTGTACAGGTCACAATACTACATCTAGGAAACATCCCTGAAACTGGTCTATGAGTGAATAACTTTGTGCCCTAGGAACTTTACTGTTGAGGAATGTCATCTGACAAAATGTTTCTCTTGCTACATCCAAATCCTTTCCCAAGATCTGCTCCCAGGATGCATATTCTGATTCACCTCAGGAGTCACAAAGGTGAAGAATGCATGAAATGGACAACTCCAGCTATTCACACTCCACATGGCCATCAAGACTGAATAAACACAGAGCAGAGCCGCGTCCCCTTTGATTGGCCACTTCTACTGCCTCTTAATTAGGAAATGAATACTGCCACATTGTAAAGCCTGTTTTGCTGAGTTAAAGAGAAAACTGAGAAGGTAGAGAAATTCTAAAAGACCAGTAGGCTTAATCAAGCATTGTGGAGCTGTGAAAATAACCTCTCATCTATTTTTTCATCATTTTCTGGATATAGGTGTGAACACCTATACAGGCTAGGCTTATCTCAGGAAGTGACGAGCTTCCTGAGAATATTTCCCCATTCTCTTGTGGTTGAATAGAATCATCAGTTAGTCATCTATCACTGAGCAGAGGTAACAAGTGTCTCTATGGAGCCATATAATTTAATTGAAAGATTTGGCAAGCTTTAGGCCATAGGTCAAATCCAGCCCACTGGCTACTGTAAATAAAGTTTTATTGGAACACAGCCTATATTATAAACTACTGTCAACTCTGCTTTTGCACTGCAATAGTAGAGTTGAGTAATTGGGACAGAAACTCTATGGACTTGAAGGTGAAATTGGAAATGCTTACTGTTTGGCCCTTTACAGAAAATGTTTGTCAATCCCTGCTCTCAGAATTCTAAGTCTATCTTTGAGGCAGTGAGCAGCAAAGTACTAGATGAAGGCTTATCTCTCAGCCTGGGCCCCTGCCAACCAGAGATAGACAAGAGTAGGCAACAAATAGACCTTTGTTGTTTTAAGCTATTGAGATCTGCAGGCTGTGTATTATGGCATCCTAACCTATCTTACTCTGATGGATATAGCATCTTTACTATTATCATTGTATCTTTTTTCTGCACATACATAATATATCCTCCTTTAGGGAAGGGGGAAAAATCATAAGAGGACTTTGTTTTTCTTTTTCTTCTCTTTCTGTTTTTCCTTGTCCTCAGGATACAGGATGAGGACATAAAATGTTTGAGTTCTCAGTCAACATTTGGACTGGAATTTTTCCCTTTCTAAACATAATTTTTCTTTGTATAGCTTATCCCAATATATGTCTCATTTAATACCTGAGAATCAATCTTCTCTATTAAGGCTCTTTGAAACTTTGTCTCACCAATCTCTACAAACCTGCCTTCTTTGCCATGGCAGTATAAAGATGACATTTCCTCAATATATTATACACAGAGGTTGTTGAAGTAATTAGGGGAAACGATTTCCATAAGCCCGGAATTGGCATGCTGAAGTCTTTCAGAATGAGCTCTTGCATTTGGGCTTTGGCAGTTCTAATATGGGTAGAAAATGCATACGGGGCTCTACTTGCTTATTTTGCTGTGTTCAGATCTTCTCCTTTGGAGGAAAAAGAAACAGGTCCATTTTTTGGCAGAAAACAATGTGGTCTCTTTCAACCTCACAGAAGGGCAAGCTGACTGGACAGCCTGCCACTGATACTGCTTTTTGGAAGCAGGAAGTGATGGAGGCCATATGAGAGCATCCTGTTCCCAGTGTCAGCCATCAAAGGGAGAGCCAAGGGAAATCTTGTCAAGATAAGTGCTGGGATCTGATGGATAGGGACACTAGTTTGAAGATGGCAGTTCCAATTTATTTTCTTCTTACTCCTGGTGACCTTTGACAACAAACAGACTACACACCCCTCAGTTTCCTTCTCATACAATAGAAAGCCATATACATGGGTATTTACCTACAGAGAGATTGCATAAAAGTTAACTGCACTAATATTTAGGAAATACTACAGGGAAAGGTGACTTGAAAGAGGATGCAGCCACTCAAGCAATCTGCTCGCTGAAGGCAATAGATAGGAGCCAGGAGGGAGAGGAGCGGATGGCAGACGTGATTGGGTTAACAGATACAGTTCGGTCATTTGAATAAATAATTTGTTAGGAGTCTTGCAATTAAGATACTGGCCCAGGGGTTCCCAGGTAAGCCACTTCCAAGTCATCTTTCAATCAATGGCTCCCCTTAAAAACTGGTAAAACATAATTCAGCAAGGTGAAGGGGTTTTAATGACATTTGGAAACTCAACTTTGAGGCACAAAACATAACTGTATCACTGAGATGCACAATTGGCACCAAACATTCAGACAAAATGGCTTATTTATAGCAAAGGGTGTATACAAACTGGGAGGCAAAGTCGTGGCTGGAGATATAAGAACAGATACTGTAAAATATATCTACAGATTCCAACAAACACTATACACAGATTCAACATGGGAAAGCATAACTGATTAAGCAAAATTTCAGTTAACCATATATAAGATTTAAAAATTATTAACAGCTATGTGCTATGGTTTATATGCAGGGATACTTCATTTCAATTTGGATGGAGTCTGGTACAGAATCAGGAAGTCAATAGTCATCTAAAGAGTTACCATCTTTAATCTTTGCAAATTCAGGAGGTGGTGGTAATGAGAACAAAACAGGAAATGAGTATCATTTTCTAGCTTCTTCATTGTATAGTTCTGACATTTGAAGCACTGATTTAACAATATATTTTGAGATTTGCCATTATCCTGATAGTGACCTAGACGCTGGGAATATGTAGTTAAAAATAAAAGGAGAGTCACAATGCTTGCCTTCATGGAAATTCCTTAGAGTCAAGTTTCTATTTAAAAAAAGTGCCTTGTTTTCAGTGCACTCAAGGGCAATTTGAGTACAGATATCTGCCTTACTCAACTTAGTATGTCTTGCTTCTGTCCCAGTGCCTGACACAAAGGAAAGAAACATAAAAATTCTGTGAGTGGGTCTTATGTGCCAGGTACTGTGAGAGCCATTCAACATGTCTTATTTTACTTAGTCCTCACACCATGCTGAGGTGTCTTTTTATCACTTCCATTTTCCAAATAAGGAAACTGGACTTGAAACTGGACATAAAGGACCAAAAATGGCAGAGCCAGACTAGAAGCAGCTAGATCCCTGAGTCATCACCAGAAGCACACCTGCCAAGGGAGTTACCTAGCCTTCTTTAGGCTGACATGTGTGTGGAAAAAAAAAAGTTTTCCTTCTGTTGAACAATTGAGATTTGGGCATTATCTGCTAATTGGAGTTAATTACTCTGTGTCACACAATGTCCATGTTTTATATGAATAAATGAAATGCATAAGTACACAGACATAAAGAAGAAACAAGGCTAAGGTCCCAGTTGGTTTAGAAGAGGTATTAAGAGGAAAGGCTAGATGCCCTGACTTTCTGACCTAGACTATACTTATCATTTAAAGAAACTCCATTTAGCGTGAGTACTGTCGCCCTCTCTCTGAAGTTCACTGAGAATTGGCTACAGATGAGTTTGCCCTCTAGGTGATCACTTGGTGGCCAGCTCCAAAACTAATTTGGGTAGCCCTTAAAGATAGCTAAAAAACTGTCTGGAAGACAAGAACACAAGCAGCATAGCGCATGCCAAGAAAGAAAGTCAGAAGCTATAAGCACCTGGTTTAAACTTTGAAGAAAGTTTGACAAAAGGGCAAGGGCATATTTACAGTTCCTTAGGGACAGCTCAAGTGCTTTCTATTGGACCTGCTCTGTGTCAAAGGCTAATTTCCATCCAGTACAATACACCAAGTTAGTTATATGAATATTATGTTAAGAGAAATTCACACACTGGGTCAAAAGCAAAATTAGACCATATCCATCATTGGAGAGCTTATCATTCCAGCAACTACAAAATTCTTTTTTCTTGGAATCAAGGCTGATTTCTCCTGAAATAAAGGATTTTCCAGATAAAAGTAGCCACCAGTCTTTCAAGAATGGTTTTATAGGTTAGTAGGAGCTGCCTCCTGAGAAAAACTATACCCCATAATGCATCTGGCCAATTCTTTGGTGCCATTCAAATTGTTAGGGGTAAGAGTGGGAGAATTCCTCCCCTGTCCTATGAGACGATCATTTTATGCCCCAAAGCTTCAACCTCATTTTCCTATCTTAGTACATAATTACAATGTTATTATTGGTCATAAAATTAACCAGATTTTCCTCTCTTTTCTTTTCCTCTTCAGCATTTGACTCCATGACCTCCCTCCACAGAAAAGTCTATGGACTGATTATATGGTAAATGTAGAAGTATTTCCTTTTATTTGTTTAAAATTTTCCCACTGTTATTTCATTGAGAGCATACTTGCTTTCATATTATGAAACAATGTACAGAAAAAATAAAAGAATTTTTACCTCTCCTATAATATGTAAACATTTTTACTCCTGTATCTTATTGCTTCTAAGATTCTTCACTTTTATTTACCTCACCATCCAGAGATCCGTTCTGCATTTACATCAACCTGTGCCACATGGTTCGTCTTATAACTCGAGATCCTTTGCCAACTGTTCCCCTGTACTTTGTGCAAACTTCACCTATTCTCCAAAGTAACTTCTTTGTTCTAGCTAACATCTCTGGCAGAAAGGTTTTACTTCGAGGGCTGGTGGCAGTGACTGCTAAAGTACTGTCCTAGAAAAGATTATGAAGTCATGTAAGGACTTGGTAGAAAAGTGCAATGATAAGTCTACTGAGGTGAGGGGTGGTATATATAGTGGAATCTCAACAAACATGCTGTCAGGACAAACGTCACTATATCCGCTATGCAAACATCTCTTATGTGTTATGTGAGCTCTCCTTGTTGTACTCAAATTCTAGCCATGGTCCATTATCCAGAATTCTATCCAAATGCCATCCACCAATCCACATCTGATACTTTTTAAGCTTCTAAAAAGATTTTTCTAACATTCTTTATGTGCTGATCACAGGCTCCCTAAAGTCATTCCATAATTTGCTGTAAAGTTGAAATTCATAATCACTGGCTGACAAGAACCATTATACAATTTACTCTAAAATTCAAAGTGTTGTTCCAGATAGATGGCAGCTTTGGCTGACAACACCTAAATCTTACCTCGTCTGAATTTAGAAAGGCACTAGAGATTTAAGGTAAAATGTCTTTTGAACCATTGATTTATGCTTCCCTTGTAAGGAAGGATAATTGCCCTTTTACTTTGTATGTTAAGGGAATTAGACTTGGTAATATTTAAAAACACATAAAAACTGGACTTCTTGCAAAGAATCAGAGTGCCCTACCTCTAACCTCATTTTCTGCTACTTCTCCTCTTGGACACTCTGCTCAGACCACTCACCCCATCTAGGGCCACTACCAGGGCAGATGTCTCTGCTCTTTTCCCAGATAATCATGTGGCTCATTTCCATACTTCTTTCCACTTGGCTCATGTTTCCTCCTCAGTGAGGTACACCTCAATCAGCCTATCCACACACATGTTCTCATTGACTCTTACAACATTCTACATTTTAAAATTTTGTCCACAACACTTATTACTTTCTAATCTGGTGGATAATCTACTTATTTTTTATAGCTGTTGTTTAGTATCTCTCTCCTCTCAAAGGCAAGCTCCATGAGGGCAGGGATCTTTGTCTAGTTTTACACTCATACAACCCAACTAGCTAGAAGAGTACCAAAAACACAGTCCACACTGAGTAAATACTGAATGTTCATGATCTGTTCATTTGTAGCTACATTTCCTTTTCACATAGAAGGTATATATTTAAACTCTGTAAGTATACCTTCCTAAAAATGTTTTCCAGGAAGGGCCGGGTATCAAGGTTACCGTATGTCTTTCAGGTGTCAGATATGAACTTATATTTTCTCGAATACTCATTTTCCCTTTGTTTTCAGAAAAGCTGAGGTTCTTAGCTTCCTGAAATCCTAATACCACAAATGAAGACATAAGATATCTCATTGCAAAAAGTAAATGAGAAGGAGAGGGACAAACAGAAGCAAGGAAGAAACAGATGATTTCCAGTGCTTCCTCTGCAGAGTAGAATGAATTATACATGAGGCAAGGAGGTCAGTAAGTTAGGTGTACAATTTCATCAGATTGCCTGAATTGCAAAAGATTTCAACAAGAAGTAGAGGGTAAAAGGAGAAGAAGAAAACTTTTAAAAAATTGTTTTAATGCTTATTCAGTTTTGAGGGAGAGAGATAGAGTGCGAGTGGGGAAGGGGTAGAGAAAGAGGGAGACACAGAATCTGAAGCAGGCTCCAGGCTCCAGGCTCTGTGCTGTCAGCACAGAGACCAATGCGGGCCTCAAACCCACAAACCGCGAGATCATGACCTGAGCAGAAGTCAGACACTTAACCAATGGAGCCACCCAGGCGTCCTAGAAAAAAACTACATTTTTATGGTAGCTTTTAATATCCAGACAATTGTAAATCTTGCTATTATATGTGAATATAGATCCTTTTATGTAACATATATATTGTATGCATTACATGTTAACAACAACATGAAGGATAGTATCTTTACCCATATTTTATAGATGAAGAAACTGATGCTCAGAGAGGTTAAATAACCATAGACGCCTATCTATTCAGTAGCAGAGTCAACATCTGAAGCCATATTTTAGTCACCAAATCCATGAATTTTGCTACCATTTTACCTGCCACCATTTGCCCTTCACAGCAACAAGGCAGATATGCGAGGTGGTATTTCCATTTGCCTGATGAGAAAACTGTGTTTTAGACAGCTTAGGACTTGCCTAAAGATAGAGTCCTAATTGATCAAAAATGCTATTTCTCCTGACATCTTAGTCCAATATTCTTGCCACAACATGATGGTCTTTATGTTAGCTATAAAATTAATGTTTACCCACTAGTCACCCAAATAGTGGATGGCCTTATGAGTGAAAAAATCAGTCAGGGCCTGATTCTTCAATCTGTGTGACCCTGAAATTATTTTATATTTTCAAACTATGTGGTTAATACTCAACACATTTTAATTATAACATAGAGGGTAATTAAAGTATCTGACTGAATTCTATAAATAGTATTGCCTTGAGGTCCATCCACTTCAATTAACCAAAAAGCACCACTAATTAGCTAGACTTAAGCAAGGGCTGGTGCTAGGCAATGTGACCTTTTTATGTCACATGTCACCAAGATTACATTTTCTCTCTGATATACAAGTCATCGGTCACAATAGGCTGCCAGGATTTGACACCATGGATTTATTTGATGAAGTATGCAGAAAGCATGCCTATTGATTCATTAATTTCTATGCTATCTGGGATCATACTTTAATTATGTGTCCTTCTTTACAGTGTATCCAGTATATTACCATGTGGTTTACTAAACACAGCCCCACATGGAAACAAGGGGACTTGGGTTCTACTAGCACTTTTGCCAAAATCCATTGTTAAACAAGTTGCCTTGGCTCTCAGAACTCCAAACTTACATGGAGTTTAAATGATAATCTTAAAAGTGATATTAGACTAAATAAGTGATCATTGAGAGCCCTTAAAGATTCAGCACAAAAAGGATTTTACCACTCAGAGACCATCCCACTAGTCTCCACTCTAAAGGCTGGACCCTGGCCCTTTCATTCCTAAGGACCCCTCCATCTCTGACATCTAAAAAAAGAAAACTCATCCTCCAATCAAACCTCCTGCTTTTCAATTTAAAAAAACCTCCTTGTATTTATGCTCCTGCTGCATCCATTCCCTTACCTCACTGACACTTCAGTCTCGGTCTATCAGTCCTCTCCTGACTTCCATTACTCACCTAACGGCTACTTCCTCCCATCACTGCCTTGATCCTCTCTCTCATTAGCATTCTCTGACCTCCCCATCTCTCACTCTTCACCCATGTCCACATATAAAATCCCTGACTTTGACAAAGGTATGCATCCACTTCCATCACTTTTGCTCCTGGGAAGTTCAAGAACTCTATAAACAATCACAGAGCTAAGAAGAATAAAACCACCTATCCCTGAGAACTGTGTCATTTGATGCTATCACAAATACTTGATCTCCATCCTCAATCATGCCTTCGATGTTAATGAACCCTCTTCCATTCACATCTAGTGGAAATTTTCTTCTGTTTAAGTCTTCGGTGTTCCCGATCTTTCTACCTGTATGACCAAGTCATCGACTTTACAAATAGATTCAGGGACACAGAGAACTCATGATCCCACTTTTATTCTTAAATGTTTCAAATATTAACTCTTTTTTTATCTCCTCCTCATCTGACTCTCAGAAATGAATATCTTTCCTATTTCCCAAGCTAACCTCTACACAGGTGACCTCATCCCTGTCACCTCCTACTCAAAAACCACAAATGAGCCTCATCAATCATTCTCTGTTTCTTGGATCTTCAAACTTCTTTCCATAAACCAGAAGCATGTGTAATTTTCCCATATGATAAACACTGCTTTTCCTCTTTTCCTTTTATTCACAAATTCCTTGAAAAGATGGGTTTTTTTTCTTTTGATTTATATTATTATTTAGTTTTTCTCATCTTTTAGACAGGTCTCAATCTACTGAAATCTACATGTTGTCCCAATCACTCTACCAATACTATTCCCAGTGATGCTATTAGTAGCCTAAGCTTCAGGTCCAGTTTTAACCCAGTTGCTTTTTTTTCTGATTTAATTATATTTGCCATAATTACAGCATTTGTTATCACTGTTCTTAAGATGCTCTCTTGCCTTAATTTCTAGGATATCATCTTACCCCTGTTCCTCCTTAACATTATTGTTTTGTTGGGGGACCCTCTTTCATCCAACCCTTTAAGGGAAGGTGTTCTTCAGGATTCAGTTCTTTGCCTCCTTCTGCTAACACATATTCCCCCTGGACAAGCTCACACACAAAAGAAAGAGGGAGAGAGAGAAAGAGAAACAGACAAGAGAGAAACAGAGAAAGATAGATGAGAGAGAGAGAGAGAGAGAGAGAGAAAGAGAAACTTGGAGAGTATGAGAGAGAAAGATGCAGATCAATTATTGTGTTAATGGACCCTAAACTCATTATCTCTCACAAATGACAAAACTGTAGTGTCAACTGCCCTCTCTTTCAAGGAATTTCACACACACACTTCAAACACACCCACTTTACTGCAGCCCCTCCATGCTTCAATAGGAACTATGTGTTCATACCTACTTAAGAAATGATTAGATTTAGGGGACCCAGAAAGTCACTAGCTTACTTACCCCTTATCATATATAGAAAGTTATTGGGAGAGGTTCCAATGGAGCAGCTTCCAACACTTAAGCACTGAGCATGTGCCTAAGACCATGTGGAGTGGTTTTATAAGGATTATAACCTAAAAGTTTATACTATTTTTTCTCTCCATCTAAAGATGCATGTGGTTGCAGAGCTGTTCAGTGTGTGATACTGCATTCAGGACACATATGGGCAGTTTCGTTTAAGGTACTAGACAACAGTGGTATAGCCATACCTCCTTAGCTCACTGAAAACAATAACAACAATAAAAACAATAAAAACAATAAAAACAATAGTAGACTGTGTGGATGAAGTGCTTACAATGGGATAAACACTGCTTTAAGTGCTTTATAAGCATTAGCTGATTTAATCTTCATGGTAACTGTGGCCTAAGTACTATTCTTACTCCCATTTTATAGATGAGGAAAATGAGGCATATATGGTTTAAGCATCTTTTCCATTTTTAAGTAGCTTGAGGGAAGCGAACACTAGGCAGTCTGTTCCAAAGCCCATGTCCTTGACTTCTAAGCTATACTCTCTTGCTATGTAAGCACTTTGTTGTGTTTCTTCAAGTTGCATGGAGTGCTAGTTGCCAGCCATCCCTTCCCTCGCTAGTACCACTACACCACCTGGCTTTGCCCCAATAATTAATAGCTGCTATGATGTTTACTTTTTTCTTTCTCCTTCTCCCTGTTTTGGCTTGTTAGTTCATAACAAACAATGTCTGCAGATGTATTCCTTCTCAATCCCCCCAGAATCCTACCACATTCTGGTTCATCTTGGATCACCTAATTTCGCTGATCCTGTTACAAGCTACACATTACCTCTACCAATGAAAATAAGAACCACTTGAACAATTACCACTCTCTCCATATAGCCTTCTAAGTTTGGAATGGCCATGTAATTTATTGTTTAAACCAAGACACTCTTGAGAGAGGCTGTATTTACAATTATGCTGGGTCAGCAAGTGTGGGCTTGGGTTGTCCTGGGCAAACAGGCGGCATGGTCACATCACTTTAGACCCACAGAAGACACGATCCGGCTGCACAACCACATTGTTGCCTCAAAAGATTTCCTAGCTAACAGCTTCCCCACTGGCAATGACATCATGGCTTCTTCCAACAGCACTGACTACATGAGAAAATTCTTCTGGGGCCTTCAAATAACAACAAGCACAAAGAAAACAACCTTGCCAAAATTTTAAAACAGAAAATGAAGAATAAAAGAATATGATTTAAGGCTCTAAGTCTGAATAACCAATGGCAAGTAGACAGAACTGAATAAAAATGGACTTAAAAGCATTTAGTAATATTTCTTTAAATCAGCAGGGTTTAAAGAACAGAGACCTTTCTTCTTAAAGTCTTTCCAATAAAATCCTCAGTTTAATCTCAGCAAAAACACTCATTTCTTGTTAAATAAACATTATCTAATGAACAAAGGATTTTCACAAAATCCTTTCATATCTTGTTATTCTCAAGTATAAATTAAAGCTTTTAACTTGTCTTTTTAATGCAACCTCAATCTCAACCCTCTAACCTTTCTCTACAGCATTTAATACTGTTATTTCTGAAACATAAAGACAGACCACTTGCCAAAAAAATGATATAAAATGAAATCTTGAAGTTTATAATCTATTTAGATTGGTGGTGATCAAGAAATAGCTTTAACCTATTCCACCAGTTTTAGCATTCACTTCTATAAATCTTCAGCTTGAGCCAATGCTGCATTTACCTTGAGTCTCAGAAATCAATACTCAAGAACATACTTTCCCCTAGACTGTGATGTTGGTAACTGTGGCTATTTAATATCATTGGTTTAAAATAATAACACTATGGATATATGTGGAGATCTCTCAGAACTACATTAATTATAAATTCCTAGATTTTGTAGACACTGTAAGGTGTATAAGATTCTATTATGTAATAATGAACTCCAGAATGGAAATCTTAATTCCTTCTCTTTCCTGTCTTACTATCTTATATCTGCTGTGCATCTGGATGTGAGGAGTAGAAGGAAAATGGCACAAACCCAAAGTGAAATTGTGAAATTGGAAAAGGTTGCCTTTGATGGCTTTTGGTTCTTAGAAAAACAACCTCTCCCACTTTTGGTTTCCCCCAAGTATCTTCTGTTCCTACAGAAGAAGAATCTGTTATCCTTATTTGAATTTTGATGAAAACTTGTTTTATAAAATAATCTAGCATTCCCAGTTTCTATTTACAACTTTGAACTTTTAAACTCTCCAGGAGATTTAAAAGTCTATCTTTGAGCAAAGGAATTATAAGCACCAAGTTTCAAGCAGGGCTATGACTTTTAGGAAGAGGTTTGTCTCTGGTCTGCAAACCTTAGCATTCTGAAGCCTGATCTGAAGCCAGTTCTGCTCTAAGAATTTGACAGTGATGGACAGACCAAGTTAGCCAAGAATGGTTTCTGGTCTGTGGACCACAGAGGCATTACTGATCCCCAGGAAAGGGGGAAATGGGACTAAAACTTTTAGAAGGTTAGCTCTCAGGAGCAGCACAGCAAGATTCATGAAAGCCATCATAAACATCTTTTCACTAAGCAAAAATCTGCCCAAATGTCAGGAACCAAACCAAGGACTGAGATACTCAATCCTGCCCCCTATGTGCTCTCCCCCACAGCTGATTATTTATATAAAAGTCATGTTCTGGTTCAGAGACCCTACTATTTACTATATTATTATAAAAAGTTTATTTTTCAGATCCAGAATTCTGAGAGAGAGAGAGAGAGAGAGAGAGAGAGAGAGAGAGAAATCAAAAGGATTTTCTCCTCCAAAATCCTTCAAGTTTAAAGATCAAACAACTAAAGAGAGGATTAGCAAACTAGACCATTAGATGTGAAGCCGAGAACCTCAGCCTGCAGCCTCCAAGCCTGCAGTCGTGGGAGCAAAAGAACCCCAGCTAGTAGGACACGAGCCCCAGAAACTGTGTGCCATTGATAGTAAGAGATGGGGAAAAGCTGATGACTGATCCTTGAAAACTGTCTCTAATGGAGAGGAGAGGAAAGCAATGCATACTCGCCCAGGTTAAAATATGAGACTGGTAACAGTCTTCTTAATGAGCAGTGCTCCATGTGTGGCTAATCAAACCTGCTTCAAAATAATTGTAATGCACATCACAAAATTTGTGTTAGATTAACATTGCTTTGCAATTTGCTTGATTACCATAATAAATACTCTCCCTCTATGCTCTGAGTCTGATTTGAGAAGTCCCTAGGAAAATCTCCTCGATACATATTCTGTACCTACCATGTCCCAGGCACCGTGTTCGACGCTAAAAACACACATTTTCTTCACTTTATAGAGTGGGTTTCTCAACACCTTGGCACTAATGACAATTGGACTGGATAAATTCTTTGTTGTAGAGTTTATCTTGTACACTTAGCAGCATCCCTGGTCTCTACCCACTAAATGCCAATATGTACACTCCCCCAGACTCCAATTGTCACACAAAGATGTCTCTAGATTTGTCAAATGTCTCCTGGGGGAGGGGGGGCAAAGTTATGTCAATTGAGAACACACTACTGTAGAAGGATTCTTTACATACCTGGTCCTTAGGTTACTTACTGCTCATGTAACATAGCTGCCTTCTTACTAATTAAAAACCTCAGCTAGGATGCACCTGGGTGGCTCTGTTGGTTAAGCTTTCTACTTTAGATTTTGGCTCAGGTCATGATCTCAAGGTTCGTGGGTTTGAGCCCTGCATCAGGCTCCCCACTGACAGCGCAGAGCCTTTTTGGGTGGGATTCTCTCTCTCTCCCTCTCTCTGCCCCCCCCCCCACTTGTGCTCTCTTTCTCTCTCTCAAAGTAAATAAACTTTAAACAAACAAATAAACAAAAACAAAACTTCAGCTAGAACTCTGCTTCTAAGTAACAACAACAAATATTCTCATTGAGCTAGAATGCCTAAATTCTAACCCCTGAATGTTTGTGGAAGAGTTTGTCTGTCACCTAGCATTCATTTTTTAAAAACTTCTTGAAGAAGCTGTACCTGCTACATAAAGTTGCTGGCTCTAAAACAATGCCTATACATTTAACATCTATCTTGGAGATAGGCAGGTAGAAAAGGATCAAATTATATTGGCCATTTAAACTGCTCTATTCTTAAGAAATCAAAGAGTTATATTAGAAAGAAAATAGCGAAACATAACTGAAGAGTAATCAGTTTGATAACACTTGGGAAGATTTGGGGAATAATCTGTTCCGAGACCATAACACAAAAAGCACTGAACAGTCACCTTAAAAATATAGAGAGGCTCATTTCCTTTTTCTCTTATAAAATATGGGACTTGAATTTATATATATATCTCCCATTAGGTGAGATGGAATTTTTATCTAACAATGCTCACAGCCTCATAGAACAGAAAATCAAATCCTTGAGAGTTAGATCAAGTGTATCACAACATTCCTATCATTTGTGATCTAACCAGTATCATCAAATGGTCAAAATAAACTTAGCTTTTAAGAATATAAAAGAACTTAGTTGTATTACTTTGTTTCTCTTTAGCCCACGTTTCTCACCTACATTTCAGCAATGAGAATCAACACTATGTGAAACAATGGTCAATGCTTTATAAGGAAGATTTAAATGTCCCTCAAATGCATCAGATAATTACCTCAGCCAGAAGCAAGATGTTAGACTAGGCAGACTAATGATGTGATCTAGGATGGTAATTCTCATGGTTCTTAAGGAGCACAAACATCAATCATTTAATAAATACATGGTTTCCATTGGGCTCCAGACTGGGTGAAAAAAACAAAGAACATCTCAGCAGTGAGAAAATTGCCCAAGTTTTCCTGGCATATCAATACGCATGTCCCTTAAAGCAAGGCTATTTCTAACATAACACATTTCTAATCTTTCTTTCAAATTCTGTTATATTCATTAATGCCAGAATAAACACCAGAGGGGGAAATCTACATAACTAGGCAACACAATGATGGGTTCAAAGAAGATTCCAAGACTCTACTTCAAAATTTGTTTTTTTATTTAAAAATGTTTAATTTTATTTATTTGTTTTGATAGAGTGAGAGAGTGAGTGCCTGAGTGGGGGAGGCACGGAGAGAGAGAGAATCCCAAACAGTCTCCACACTGTCAACACGAAGAATGACATGGGGATCAAACTTATGAACTACGAGATCATGACCTGAGTCAAAATGAAAAGTCAGATGCTTGCTTAACTGACTGAGCCACCGAGGCACTCCTCTGCTTCAAATTTTGAGTTATTATAGGAGTTTCCTTCTCAACAATAGTATTTTATGTCTTTAAAAAAAAATTATACTAGGGGCTCCTGGATGGCTCAGTTGATAGAACACGTGACTGCTGATCTCAGGGTGGTGAGTTCAAGCCCCACACTGGACATAGAATTTAATTTAAAAATAATAAAAGAAAAAAAATTCTATAGCTGAATTTATACCTTTCCACCTTTCAGAAAACTATCCCATGGCTTCAAACTCATGGTCTCCAGTTGTGATTTGCCTGAGAAGTTACCACCTGATTATAAGTAAGTCTCAGTTGCTTAAATAATTATCTAAATCTTACAGGTTGAGAGATTTTCTTATTGCATTTTTAAAATATCATATGGTGGGTTTTGTTTTCTTTTCATACTCATTTACATGGAGTTCAATATTGTATCCACAATGAAGATATAAAACAATTCCTTCATTCCCCAAAACTCCCTGTGCTACACTTTTACAGTAATATTGTCACCATGCCCATACCTTTGGCAACCACTAACCTTTTCAGTGGTTTTATAGTTTTCTCTTTTCTAGAATATCACATGGCTGATATCATATAATATGTATCCTTTTCATGCTGGTGTCTGGCTCCCACAGGTCTTTGAGAATTACCTATCCTACATGCATCAGTATCAATATATACTGATAGTTTGTTCCTCTTTACTGAGTAGCATCACATGGTAAGGACTTACCATAGCTTGTTTACCCATACCACTGTTGAAGAGCATTGGGTTGTTTCCAGCTTTTGACTACCACAAATAAAGCTGCTCTGAACACTTGCCTTTAGGATTTAGTGTGAACACAAACTTTCATTTCTCTAGGGTAAGTAACCAGAAGTAGGATTGCCGGGGAATATGTCAAGTAAATGCATAACTTTATAAGAAAAAAAAATTTCCCAATTGGAGCTTCTATGTGTCTCAGTCGGTTAAGCCTCCGACTCTCGATTTCAGCTCAGGTCATGAGCTCACGGTTCATGAGTCAGAGCCCTGCATCAATCTCTGTACTAACAGTGTGGAGCCTGCTTGGGATCCTCTCTCTCCCCCTCCCTCTCTGCCCCTCGAGCACATGTATGCTATCTCTCCCCTCTCTCTCTCAAAATAAACAAATAAACTATAAAAAGAAAAAAACCCTGCCAAACTGTTTTCTAGAGTATCTCTGTTAGTTTTGCACTCCAACCAACAGTGTATGAGAATTCCATTTGCTCCACATCTTCACCAGCACTTGGAACTCTAGACTGGCAATTTCAATCTAAGAATGCTAGAATGCCTTTATTAAAAAAATATCTTTATCAACTGTTACAAGATAGTACATGCTTAGTATAAACCAACTAGTTCTCCAGTTAAGAAACAGCATTATTTTCCAATCAAGTGGAAAATGTAGAAAGTACATTTGAAACCATATAAGAGGCACCTTGGTGAGTCAAGTCTGTTAAGCATCCGACTTCAGCTCAGGTCATGATCTCACGATTCGTAGGTTTAGGCCCTGTATGGGGCTCTGTGCTGACAGCCCAGCCTGGACCCTGCTTCAAACTCTGTCTCCCTCTCTCTCTGCCCCTCCCCTGCTTGCACTCTGTTTTTCTCTCCAAAATAAATAAACATTAAAAAAAACACAAAGAAACCATAATAAAATGTTGCATTCAAACCATAAGGTTTTTAAAAATTGTATTATCTAATTTGTCAGGGAGCTCTAATGCCCCTGAACTACTTACTTAATTCTTTTTTGTGTCTATTCTAACTATGAAATGGACTCCATGCTTTTTGGGCTGCTACGGACCAGAGACACATTGGTTCAACAAATATTTGGTAAGAGATATAATAATAATAATTAACTGCATGAGTAATAAACCTAAAGATGTACATAGGAAATATTAGCTAAAGATGTTTTAGGAGAACTTGATCTCAGTTTGATCAGTGTGGGGTACTCAATCACAGCAAGCTGTGCTTTAATTCTAATTTCATAACAAATAATGAACTGACCAAGTGTTGCTGAAAAATTAGTACATATTAGAAACTAAAATATAACACAAATTGTGATAAATGAACAAAGCCTTTCAATTCCAAGCTTCTGGAGAAAGCAGATCAAGGATGCAAACAGAAAGAAAACCATGAATGTCAGTTTAAAATATCAAACCCCCTTCAATAAATGGAGAGAGCCATTTTAACGTCATCAAGTGCGAAAACTTAATTCTCATCTCTGCTGAAAAGGGTCACCAGACCCCATCCCCCTTTCCCCACACTTCTTTCTGTGAATGTTCTCTATCTTGTCCAGAGTCCCCGTTGCCATCTCATTATTAAGGATCACACCCGGCTCTTATTCTCTAACTCACCTGGATCAAGTCTGCAGCTTCCCTGTGTTAGACAATAGCCCATGAGGGACAGCCCCTGCCCCCATTTCAGACTCCTAATTCCCTGCACCCAGGCCCTCTGCTGGACCATCCAGAGAGGGAGCCAGACATTAATAGTTCATTTGTGATTCACTAAGGAAGGGATAATATGCCGGAACCATTTCTTCGGTGCGCACTTAACATTGCTCCCTTTGGTAAAATGCAGCCCATTACCTGAAAGCCCTGTGAAATTGGCGGGGAATTGAAAACCTCATGCTTATACAGAAGGCTGAGTTGCTTCTTAAGAGCTAGGCAAGTAACTCACAGAGGGCTCTACTGCTAACAAGATTCTTCAGAAATGAAGTGGCCTGAACATAATCAGTTCACCCTAATTGATTGCATACAGTTTATTATATAACTGATGGTTTTAAAACTCCACCCAATTAGTTTGTCAAACAGAGGTTAAATTCTTGACTGGTTTATTCAAACTAAATTTAGGCAAGATATACAATACAACCCACCTTTTTCAGGCAGTGGAAAATGCACTCTTTGAACAAGTAAAAGCAGCAAGGACTTCCCTGGAATCAAAAGGGAAGAACTTTCACTAAAATGCTAACCTTAATTGACCAAGACATTAATTACCTGATGCCATTCCTTTGCTGTGTAGTTACCTGATTTTGAGATCTTTAAAAATATTTGTATCGTTGATGTTACTAGTAATGCTGCATTTGAAATTACCAAATTAGAATTAAGTAAAAGCCCACCTCGTTGGCCTGATGTGTTAATTCAGAGAAATCACTTAGCTCTCTGAGTAATCACCTCTATTCCTTCACAGATAACCAATTTGTAATGTTTGGCAGAAAGTTAGGTCTGTCTGATGATTCTTGCATTGATTTCTGAGCATATTCCTCATAGCCCAGCCCAGCCATTTAAAATAATCATCAATATAAATATGTGTTTACATTGCATTTTTAGGACTCCATTGATGAAGATTCTAATAGAATAGGTCCAAGTCTTTTCCTAAAAATGAGCAGCTAGAGAAATAAATCAGATAACCACTGTTTACTCAGTACGTGTTGTGCTTTCAGCCCTGTGCCAAGTCAAAGAGCACACAAAAGAAGGGTCAGAGATGTAAGTGAGAAGTAATATTCACCATTTCATTGTCTAGGCCAGTGTTATAATGTTGCGTTAGGGAAATTTTTATAGACCAAGTGTTTCTTAAACTTATAAAGTATTTTATAGAACAGAGATCAGAAAACCTTTTCCTCTAAGTACTTTAGATTTTTTCAGATAGACGCAAAATTGAGAATATTATATGCATACTTACATAATAAGAAAGAAAACAAATTTCCACAATTTTTTATTGATGAGATTCAAAACTTTCAGACTTACCATGTCTCAGATAATATAATTAGTAAAGTAATGGCGATATATTTGATTTCTAAAACCTCAATAAAAAAATAGAGAATTCAAATATAGCAAATTTTCTCTGGGACTCAGAATTATCAGAAATTCATTTTTTCTCTTAGAGTTACCTTTTAAAAAAACACTTCAGGGCATTTTTTAAAATTAACTTGTTTTTTAAGTAATCTCTACACTCAATGTGGGACTTGAACTCACAACCCCAAGATCAAGAATTGCACACTCTACCAACTGAACCAGCCAGATGCCCCTAGAGTTGCCATTGATTAAATAGGTGTCAATTAAATATTTACTACAATTCTTTTCAAATTTGTGCTAGTTGATGAGGACATGAAGAGCAATGGTGCCCTAACTTCAAAGCACTAAAATTCAAGGGGATACCAACAAATAGACAAAGTACAATAATGGCATATAATGTGTGCTACAATAAAAGTATGTATATAGTGCTACATAAACATTTGTATAAAGTGCTATATAAACACAGATGGAGGGCTTATGAAAATATTGAAGTTTTTCTTAAAATTAAAATGTGTATTTCACCCTTGGCAATCTTAGTAATAAGGATATTGAACCTCCAGAATATTTAATTGATTAAGAATTACTGTGTTGCTTCTGAATAATCATTCTGACCCATTTTCATTGTATAGCTTTATAGAGGGGGACATTCCAGATAATTTTCCTGAGTTGGAAGTAACAATGAGGACATAGTCAAGAAGTATTTTATTTATATCCTGCATCCATCACAGCAAGTTTTCTTTTCTCCTGACAATTAAGATTCTGATTATGTAAGGACTCTAATTCATGGACAATTTTCCCCTAAAAGTCTCAAAAATGAAAATGAGGATTTATAAGAACAAAGAAATAGAAATTCAGATTATTCAATATAAATCCAAATAAGAAACAAGGAGAAAGTTTTAATAGTATTATTATTATTTTTTATCTTTCAAACTAATGTAGCATACAATAGGCAATATACCACCAAAGTCACACACTTATAAATTCAGAAGGAAACCAAAGTCTACTGTCTTCTCTCTCCTGGGGAGGCCTGTGGTGGATTATGACCTAACATGTGGCAATATGTCTTGATTGACTAAGTAGTCAAGAATCTCATAACATTTTCCTCTTCAGATATCAAACAGAAGATGACTTCGGCACCCTGTACCACACCAAAAGGCCCACCTTTGGTTTTAAATGCTGGAAAGCTTATCTGGCAATAAACACAAGACATAAAGACAAGGGTCTAGAAGTTAAGATGTGCTGCTATTCCTGAGGAACGTGGCTATTCACATCTCTGCTATGATTATCCTACTTTGGAGGGTGCTTGAGACATCTGCAAAGTTATTCATACATCAGAGTCAGGCTAGTCAGGCCAATCCTGATGAGAGTTAGTATTAACCAGATGAGAAATGATACCTGCTTTGCCTTTCCTTATCCTTCCCCTGACATCCACTTCACTCAATCCATACCTGCACAAAGAGAGTTCGCTCCACAATCCCTTCTAGCATGGAGCCTATTTTCTAGATAGGTAGATGAGACATAGACAGTCATGAAACTAAAAGAGTGATCCAGAAGAACATACTCTCCAAAGGCTGTACTGTGAAGGGATGTGGTACCCGAAGAGGATGCCAGAGCCTAGTGAAGGTGGTTCAATCACAAAGCACATCAGATGTTATGCTAATGAACCAAGAGTTTACTCTATAAAATAAAGGGAAGCAGGTTAACAGTTTTATGCCAATGTTTACAGATCAGATTTGCATTTTAGAAAGAGCACTTCGTGGTGCAAACTCTAGAATTATAGAGGTTTAAAGTAGCAAACAAGAGAACAGTACTTAACTGATTTAGCTCAGATAAAGGCTCACACCAAGGTGGTAGTGAGAAAATGAAAATGTATGAATTTAACAGCTCTTAAGGAGATACCTTTAGCAAGACTTTGGGACTGTATGAAGGAAGCCACTGAGAGGGCAAGGTGGCAAAGTATGACTACTAATTTGGGAGACTGTATATAGGGTGGAGGGCAGAAGATAAGGTAGAATGGAGATATCTGATAGGTGATTGGATGTGCAGATATGGAAGGGAGGTGAGCCTGGAATCGAGGTAGAGTTTTGGGACCCTGGAGTCAAAAGCCAGGGCACTGACAAGGTCAGGAGGGGAGAAAAGAGGGGGAAAAAGGTGGTTAATGATGCAAGTTTAGTGATCATTAACATTGGAGATATGGGTAGAGAAGACTTAGATGGAGAATTTGAGGGGGAGGCAATACCTGGAGCACTGGTGGCTCCAAAATTTCCATTCTGAAAGGATCTAGACCAGCAATCAGGTCAGAAGGGGGCTTGAACACTCATTTGCATAGTATTTGACAGAAGAATTGAGAAAATGCGATTGTCCATATCAAGAAAGGGGAACACTGCTGGATATTCTGTACCCACCCAACCCTGGGCTCACTAGTTCTTCTAGAACTGAGAGGCTGGAAAACCAGGGGAGCACATTCCCTTGGAAAGAAACCAAAGAAGGATGGGATTTTAAGAATCAGAGAGCAGGCTCAGAGTGAAATTCAGCAGAGATCCTATATGTAAGACAAAAATATCTGGTCAATTTACAATTGCTGATGTTTGCCAGGGTAATTTCATTGAAGTGATGGGGGAAGAAGTGAAAACAGTGGGGAAAGATAGAATGAGAAGAAAGAGTCAGTGAGGGCAGACTTCTTTTCAAAGACATTTCACTATGAAGAGATGGAGAAAAATATGGTGGTAGTCACAAGGAGATGCAGAGTCAAAGGGCCTCAAGAATAGTTTGAAGACACAAGTAAAGATTCTGTGTCAGAGCTACTTCTCAGAACCCCAAATGCTAGACCTGCAATGCCTGTAGTACAAGCTGATGGCTGCCCTTCTCCAGAAAATGTCTCTCCCACAGGGCCCATTTCCATCTAAAAGTCCACTAGCAAAGAATCATCTAGTTGGGCCTTGAAGGCTTTTTACTGGTAGCAACTTTCTATTAAAGTACAAATACCTAAGTAACAACTGAAAATGAGGCCAGGATAGATGCTTAAAGCAGAAAGAGGACCTGAGAAGGCAAATGCCAAAGAAAATCTTTGCCTACCTCACAGTTTTGCCTGAGTTTTCCCCAAATTCAGTCACTAGTAATGACAGAAAATTACATGTGTTCTGTAATGGGCAGAGTACACCGATTAATCACAGATGCTGTTTAGCTGAAATTATCCTCCACATTCTACATATGGAGAGGCATCATACATAGATTATCAATCTCTAAGAATAAATATTCAACTTAATAAACGTAATACTAATTTGGATCAAAATTATATCTCTTAGGAGATACAGATGACACTTAAAAATGTTAAATGCCCCAGGGTCAAACTTATAGGACTCAATTGTAATCTTTCCTCATTACAATCACAGAAATGAAGTAAGGATGTGGGGAAATCTAAATCTGACAGTGGTTACTAGATGACTTTTGAAAGGTAGCAGAATATGCCTCCTCAAAATATGCCACTTTGGCATATTGATTATTTTGAGCTGAAGACAAATTGAGAAGTAGCAGAAACAAGAAAAGCTCTCTGCATTCCCCCTTTTTGCCTAAAGGTAGGAGATAAATTTGTAAAGGTATCTTCCCTCCTACCAAGATGGACTGAAGTTAATCATCTGAGACTCTAGACCCCTATCAGCCCAGACATGATACCAGAGGAATCTACATAACAAACTTAACAATGTCACCCTTGTCTACCATTAATTTCTCTATGTATTTACCTTCCCACGATTTGCCATCCCTAGAAGTAAAGTCTCTTATTTTGTCTTGCTACTTTTCTACACAATTAGTATTCTTTGCTAAAACGCTACGGAAGCTCAAATTCTAACCACCCTTTTGTGTTACTCATCACTGAGTCCTCGATGCATAAGTGTGATGTACATGTTGGTAAACTTGAGTTTGTTTTTCTCTCGTTAATCTGTCTTATGTTGGTCTAATTTGCGGGACCCCAGTCAATGAACTTAAGATGGGTAGAATTTCTTCCTCCTCTGCACATTCCTCTCTTGATATTTCTTCAACGATTGAAACAACTCACTTGGATTTGTGTCTGTTGTGTCTGCTATCCCCATCCTGAGTTCTCCTTTAGATCATCGATCCTTAGGAAAAACATCGTTTACTCATACATTGAAGAAAAGTCATTCACAGTTTATGTATGCCCAACCTAATGAGGTGGAGTAATGGTGGGGTTCATGGGGTTCAGAACTGACAAGTGAGAAAGAATTCTTAAAGATGTCTTTGGTGCAAAAAGGTGATTTTATTAAAGCATGGGGACAGGACCCATGGGCAGGAAAAGATGCCCTGAGGTTGTGAAGAGTGGCTCCTTATATACTATGGGGATGGGGGAGGTAAAGTCAAGAGGAAGTTTCATAAAGGGATTTTCCATATGCTACAGACTCAAAAATTACTGAAGGCCTAGCTGTTGACAAGCTAAGGTTGTTTTCCCCTCTATTAAAGCATTAACACTAAGAAGTAGGAAGTTTCTGGTGAAATGTTTTGCTCTGCCTGCCTCAAGTATATGTCAGTGGGCTGGAGGCTATATGGAAATTCAATTTTATCTGACATTTCTGATTTGCCTTTATTCCCCACGTCACTATGGAGGGGAGAATGATGTTGGAGCTCCAGAAAACTGAGTCTATAGGTTTCTGGAGATTAGGCTATTGATAAGATTGCCTTTTTTCTTATAATTTACTGAGATTTTTATAAACTGATAGAGATTCTATAAGTTTAACCATTTGTTTTCTGTCCTCTCCTTTGTCCTTGGGCAGCCAGGAATGCCTAAGGAATGTCACACATATCCCACAGGGCAGTGGGAGGGATGGTGTTAGCCTGTACTTTGCCCTCAGCCTGCCCCATGCTCCCTCATCAAACCTATACATGTCCCTAGGTACACAGGAGCAACTGGAAAAAACCTACTTTTAACCTATATAAGAGGTATTGGAGCCCCAAGAAGGACCTTCCTTTCTACTTGCAATTGAGTGTCCTTTGGCATCTCTATCAAGGACAAATTCATACACCTTCTATAATTCCCATCTCACTCCAGGATTGGTCTATATTGGTAGAAAATGTGTAGCATGACTGGTAAAAGAGGGAGAAGGAGGAAGAAGAGAAGGAACATATCAAAGAAGAGGAGAAACTGGAATAGGTGGAAGAAGACTCATTGAACACCAGAAACCACTTTCTAGCTATTCAATCATGACACTCCTCCTCAATCTCTAACCTCTGTTCCATTTTCTCTCTAGTCCCATCCTTGGCCAAACTCTTACATGAAATGCCTAGGAAAGTGTAAATATGATTCTCTTCTGAAATAAAAATGAATTTGACTTCAATTATTTGAAAGTCAAGGAAGTACTATTACCTGCTATATGTGACATTGCCTTTCCCAAAAGCAACAGTTGAGCCCAGGACCCTGTCTTGTGCTCTGAGCTGTGGCTGAGTTGCTATAAGTTGAATTATTATTATCAAAATTATTGCAAAAAAGCTGAGGATTCATATGCTAACCAAGCATTGTGTAGACTGGAAAAGTAGTACTTGGCATCTAGACTCCTACCTTTTTTCAGATTTACATAGCTGCATGGTGATCACTAAAACATGTTCATTTAAAAGACTTGCTGAATATAGAGCTTTATGTCAACATGTATTTTTCCAATATTAATAGATAATTAAGAAATTATTCCTACTGTGACAGTCTCACATGTTTTTTGCCATTGAAAGTGGGGCAGTCCTGTGATTGGGAGTTACACTAAGGAAGAATGCTGAATTATAAATTCTGTCTGAAAAAAAAAATTGACAAGCATATTCATGCATCCTTTATACTTTCTGTTGCCTCATTTGAGATGTTCCTATTCTTGCATAAGGCCACCTCTAGCTCAAAGGGTGTCTTTTCTAAAAATAAGAACAAGGAACTCCAGGATTATGCAGTCCCATGCCAGGGAGGATGTCTTAGTGAGCAGAGCATGGGCTGGGGAGCTGCCTTGTGGCCCCACTGGCAATCTTGCATTCTTCTACCTATGCTATGAATCCTACATCCTCCTGGTTTCTCAAATAACCTTGCTCCTTTACTTTATGTCTATTGACTTTTTCTCCTGCACATTAAAACATGTTCAAGACTGCCCCTATTTTAGCAAACCCCATCCCCATTCCTACATCCACCTCTAGCTACCTCCGTGTTTCTTTCTTTTTCCTCCAACTTGCTAGGCTTCTTGGTAAAAGATTTTACTTTCACCATCTCTATGTACTCTCATTCATTCCTCAACCCACTGTTGTCTGACTTCCAGCACTACCATTTCTCTGGAATTGCTTATATCAAGATCAATGGTGAAGTCTGTGTTACCAGATCCAATAATTTCTTCTCAAACATTATTTTGTTTTCCCTAGTTGCAGCATTTGATATTAGCACCACTCCATTCATCTTGAAATACTGTGATTACTTGAATTTAGTTCTCTACAATATCCCAATGTTCCTCCTACATGTCTATCTATTCCTTCTTGGGTGCTTTGTGAGATCTTCCTTGCTTGGCCATTCCGTCAACACTGGAAGGCTCTTCTTACTCTATACACACAATGTTATTTAGGTCCATGGTCTTGGTTCCCATCTATATGATGATCTTCAAGCCTTTGACCTCCCATGTGAACTACAAAGCTGTACATCTAACTACTTATTATATATCACCACTTAGATATCTAGCATATATCTCATATTTAGCATATCCAAAACTTATTCTCCAAACCTGCTCCTCCAGGATTTGTTTTCAGTCAATGTCAACACCAGCCACTTAGTCGTTTACGTAGGGAAACTAGTTGTTTTAGGAAGTACCTGGAAGTCATCCTTTCCTCCTTTCTCTTCCCCATCTCTTACATTCAATCAGTCAACAAATCCAGCCAATTTCCCCTCACAAATATCACCGAACCATATATGTGTCACATCATCATCCCAGTCTATGCTGCCTCATTATCCCTCCTTTGGTCTTTTACCACCATACTGGATGGCTTGCTACCTCTCTTGCCCCCCATACAGATCTGATCCTGATACCCCTTCACTTGAAATCCTTTGTGCATCTGTCTTGACCTTCAGGATCTAGCCCAAAGGCCTTAACATGGATTATAAAATATTCCAGGAGCAGATCTCTCACATCTCCATTTCATCTTGGGCCATTCTCAGCCATGTTAGATTTCTCTTGATTCTTTAAAGTTTTGCAGTACAATCTCTGGCCTCTGTACTTTGGTACATATTGTCCTTCTATCTCATATTTTATTCCTACAATGCTTTAGCTGGCTAACTCATTCATCTTTCAGATCTCAGCTTGCCTGGAACTTACTCTAAAAAGCTCTCCTGATCACCTAGATAAAAGATTGATGAACTATGGCCCATGGGCCAAATTTGCCCATGGCTTGTTTGGTTACAGGCCTCATGCTAAGAATTGTTTTAAAACTTTTAAAGGATTTTAAAAGAAGAAAAAGAGTAGGGAGAGGAAGACAAGGAGGAGGAAGAGAAAGACCGTATATGGCCCTTAAAGCCTAAAATAGTGAAAACCCTTGCACATTTACTACCTGGAAAAGTTTGCTAACTTCTGCCTCAGATCACCAGCTGAGGGCTCCCTACTGTGTGTCCCTTAATACCCTGGACTTCCTCAGTTATCACAGGTATGCTTTACCTCAGCTAGTTATATAATGTCTCCATCTCACACTAGACTTTGTGGTCAGGTACCATGTTCTTTATCACACCATATCCCCAGATGCTGGACATGCTTACTGTATATCCCCAGTAAATATTTGTGAATAACCACAACAAGAATGAAAATAAATGACAGCTTCCATATTGCTGTGTCTACGAATAGACCATGGAAGTACTTTCAGGGGCATATGACTAGGACAATCATACATCCCTATGCTCACAGGACAACGATGATCTATGCTTGTCATCCCAGAAAAATGATTAGTAGTTCCCCTCTCTCTCTCCAAAGTGTCCCACTTTGGGAAAAGTTAGGATACTTGGGAACATGTCATAGGTCCTACTCCCTGGGAAAGAGAAGCTCCCTAAAATCACTGGAGCAGACACCACAGTGACCTTTGTATCGAAAGGCAGAACACTTCCTATGGGGAAAAGAATCATTGTAACACACAGTGTTCAGAATGCAGAAGAATACTCATAAAATACTGAGCTTGTGGAACACTGTAATTAAAAGAGGTTTTTATGGGGCACCTGGGTGGCTCAGTTAAGCATCCGACTCTTGATCTCAGCTCAGGTCATGATCTCATGGTCCCACTGTTCGTGGGTTCAAGCTCTGCATCAGGATTCTCTCTCCCTCTCTCTACCCCTCCCCTTTGCCCTCTCAAAATAAATAAACTTTTTTTAATTTTTTTTTTTGTGTGTTTTTTATTTTTGAGAGACAGAGAGAGACAGCGTGAGCAGGGGAGGGTCAGAGAGAGAGGGAGATACAAAATCGGAAGCAGGCTCCAGGCTCTGAGCTGTCAGTCAGCACAGAGCCCGACACGGGGCTCAAACCCACGAACCGTGAGATCATGACCTGAGCCGAAGCCGGACGCTTAACTGACTGAGCCACCCAGGCGCCCCTAAACTTTTTTAAAAAGAGATTTTTGTTCACTAACCTGGAGATTTGCCTAGTTTTTCCCAACATAATCCTTGTGTGAAAACACATCCCATATTGTAAGTAATAAACATTTGGAAATCAATCCAATTTGAATTTGGAACAGTGTAATTTAATTACATTTGGGAATATATTTATAACAAGCTCTTTTATTTTCCATGCCATGTACAGGTGAGTCACTCTTTGGGGGGGGGTGGGTGCATGGCTGGGAAATCAGCTATCTTAGCTAATCAATATTCAGGAATTGTAAAATAAGTTATTTTGGAATACAAAAATTAAGAATTGAAATTAACTTCAAGAATCATCTAGTTTAACACCCTTATGAGTATTGATACTGAGGGCAAGGAAAGCAAATGTTCCTATAGTGTATAAGGGTCCGTTGGAATTAGTGACAGGCCTATTGAAAGTTTTTCCCATAAATTTAAATAAAATTAAACATATCTAATAACAAAATATCATATTTATATTATACTCCTATTTTAATGATTTTGAGTAACTTTGGGATCTTCATGCCTGAGATTCATCTTAAAGAACAGCAGTCTATATTACACTTCATGTGCACAGGAAACATACCTATCCAATGAAAGGTATGAAATCTACATGTCTCCAAAATTTCCTTTTCCCTTCTCTAAATAGTGTTTTGCCACCACTGATCAGAGCTGCGGACCAAACTCATCAAATATATATTTAATATTAATACTATTAAATATCAATGATAGTATTTATTGAATATGTACAATGTTTTAGGCACTAAGCTTATATGATAAGCCACTAATATTCATAATATTATGAATATTATGATAATAACAACCAGATAAATGCCACTAATTAAAAAATGAGAAAACTGGAGCTGGGAGCAAATGACTTGCCCCAGATACAGAGCTGGGAAGTAATCTAGATGGGGCCTCAAATCATATCTGAGTTGACTCTGAATCACAACCCTGTAATTACCATTTCTTGAGGAGGCTTAGGTTGGATGACTCTGTATGCCACTTCAAATCCCCATGGTGAGAACTTTTTCTACAGCCACCACTGTGGTTCCCAGTTCCATGCAGGAGAGATCTATAGAGAAATCTACTTGCCTTCTGCCTCCGTGTCTCTCTGATGCTACTGCATGATGAAACACCTTGCATTCATACATGTGCAACCAGGAAATGTTTGAGTTGGGGTTACCTTTGACCAATCAGAGACATGAACCTGTGTCTTGTGTCTTCTCTCTTTGTCCATGGTTAGTATGCAAATACATTTCTTAAGGGTTTTCAGAAGGCATCACAAGATCAAGTATCTTCCCTCGTTTATTTCACTACTGCTGTCCCCCACTCTTGTTCCCTGGAATCACCTCCCAAATAAATAACCTATGTGCAAGCCTCTGTCTCAGGCTTTGCTTTCAGAGGCACCCAGGATAAGAAGGGGCCATTTCCCCCACCATCTGAAACCATCTTGTCTCTACTCCTGAGCTTTCTATCACTAGTATGCAACAGCTAACATACTTTATCTGAAGAGGAAATCCCCCGTCTCTGATGGACCTGACTTCTTCATTTCCTGTGAATAGCAGAGCTATCTGCATCTGTGGAGTCTCAGGACAGCATTCAGAATATTTGTCTACCTCTGCTGGAAGCCCTTCTGATTAGTCAGGCTCCTTGAGTTGGAAACATAAGGATTTATAATGAAAAAGAATCACACAGTAAAAACAGAAAGAATGAAAAGAAAACAAACCAATAAAGAACCTATCCTATCATAACATTTGAGGTTCTGGTATTTGCTGGCTTTGGAGGCAGTTCAAAATAAATGAAAGAAATGTGTATTTTATTAAATGCTAATATTTAGAAGATGTGAGGGTGGGGGGGGAGAAAGGAAAGATAAATGCTTCCAATCACATTTGCAAATATGAAGTATCTCCTAGCTTCTCCAAAATGGTTGGATGTTTTCCTTGCATTTGAACCACCTACTCAGCTTTGTAAATAATGCCGGGGACAACCATAAAATTGTGTGAAGAGTCGCAAATTTGCACGAGCAACCAGCCAACAGAGATGGGCACTGCACTGTGCTCTCAGCCTGGACGTAATATAATAACCAGTCTTTTCTGGCCAAGCTGCAGCTGCCCATCTGACTTCCTCCACAGGAAGAGCCTATTGCTTCTGACCTCACATAGATCTGCCTGTAATAAACTCTATCCTTTCCTTGCAACATCTGCTATTGTTAACATGATCTCTGTTTGTCTTGAAGTATAAATAGGCCCCAAATTTCAAGAGTTCAGAATACACTGAACCGTAACAGCATAGCTTCTTCCTTTTCTTCTTGGTAAGAGTCTTATCCCTCTCTTGGGTTTTGGAATTCATTTTAAGAACAACAATGAAATAAAGTGGAAGGATCAGGAGTACTCAAGGCAGTCAGAAATGAAGAGTTGCCCCTTGCTTTTGTTTTTCCTATATTTGCAGTAATACAGATTGACCTTCAATGTGAGCCATTTTCTGTATTCACTTTTCTCCACACGAAAGTTAACAGTTTGGGGCAAAAGAAGAAACTAACTTTATTATTAATTAGTACACCAAGTGTTTTGCAATGTTCAAATTTACCAATTTAAATTTTTGCTTGAGCAAGGTACTTCTTGTTCCTTATAATTAATATATAGTACTTGTTTTCAAGAAGAGAAAACAGATGAGCATTGGTCCTTTCCACCTATGAAGAATATGGATAAAGAGCAAGACACCGAGGCCTAACAGCCCTAGATTCTCAGCCTACACCTGCCATTAGATAAACTGACTTCACTCCTCTAAATCTCAACTTACTTATCCAGAAAATGGATGAAATGAGTAATTATTTCATAGCACTGTTAAAGTTGTAAATGAAATAATGCATGTGAAATGCTTGACAAGTGTGCTTAATAAATATTAGATGATCATGATTGTCCAGTAGGTGTGATTTTTATCTTCTAGTGAGACTCCAAAAATCTAACAGTTCAGTTTTCTGAACTACCTCAGATAGAGAGAAATCAGTTCTAGATGTATCTCCAGCTGAGGGGTTAAAACAAATAAATTGCTTAGAAGAGTACCTAGCAGGTTGTAAACACTTGATAAATGTTAGCTATTCATCACCATCACCAGTAATTTATCATTAATAATGTACAATTATCCTTAGTATTGTAATCAGTTTATTGAATGAAGTGGACCCAGCAGGTGCAAGAGAGGAAATTTAGTTTTTCTAACCAATTTTCATTTAAACTCATGCTGTCAAATGATTTTTCTCAGATCCAGAATGAAACCCTAGGTGGATGACATAGCTTTTCTGATTAATTTCACATATGAAAAATTGTAGTCCAATACAATCTCAAATTCTTCTGAACATGTCTTCCTTCCCTCAGTTTGGGTCTGCCTCAGGCTGAGTAATTCGTGACGGAAAAAAGTATCGTTGGCTTTGTGCCGCTTCCCTTCCTTGATTCCTCTTCCTCCACTCAATATGAAGCCCCTGGTTCTCCAGGGTTGAGTCTGGGGCCTGGGGTTGAGAGAGGAAAGAGCAATATAGGACAGAAGAGGTCTTCCTTTACCAAAACCATTTATACAATCTAGCCTTGATGTCATCTGACTACTGCAGATTTCTAAAACAGTCTTTTTTGAGTAAGGAGACCTCCTGTAGGTTCCACAGAGATTTATACCAAGGATCTACAGTTGCCTGCCTGGCATGTGATGCCTATTACTGCTAGCTGTTTAAGATTTATAGTAAGCCCTGCTGTCTGGTGTCTACCTCTCACTTGAGGTCACCTCACACCTCTTGGGTGGGTCTGTTAAAATGATGCACAATCGTCTCCCCTAACAGGCCCATACCTGGTCTACTGTTGGCCATCTTTGTTCAGCAAGCTGGGAAGAGGGGCCTTCTTCAGCATCAGCCACTTTAGCTCGTCTCTCACAGGGATACTCTTCTTCAGCATGTCCAACAGTCTTTGTCAACCTCTCCTGGTGGTGCTTTAAGCACCAGCTCATTTGGATAGACACATGAGGGCAAGTACTACGCTCTGCCCCTCTGTGAGAAGAGATGGAGAATTCATAGCACATTGAATTATCTACAGCGGGATCCTCAGAACAGTCTTCTTCCACCTCCCAATGAATATCCATCTTATATATTCTGGAAGCGCATGAGGGCTGGGCAGTCAGAGGCTTGTACCAGGTTTTAGCCATTTCCTTTTTAAGATCAACATCAGTTGTCTTACTCTGCACTGTCCAACACAGTAGCCACTCACCATATGTGCCTGTGTAAGTTTACATTTTAATTAATCACAATACAATAAAATAAAATTCAGTCCCTCAGTCTCATGAGTCACATTTCAAGTGCTCAGTACTCACACGTGGCTACTGGCTACTACACTGGACAACACAGATATTCAAAATTTTCATCGTTATAGAAAATTCCATGGACAAAAGTGGAACTCTGGCACCTCACTTTAGAAGGTGAAGTTTTTGTCATTACTTTTGTTGTTTTTGCTCTGGTTCTCAGGCCTTAGACCCTCTCCTGAAGCTATACGACAAGTGAAAATTCACATTTATCACTTTTTTATATAATCAGTAAGTAGATAGATTTTGACATCTGGATTCTGGACAAGGGCTATGTCAAAGCAAATGAATAAAAGACCATTTTTCACAATGCTTTTATCTTAGATAAAATGGAAATAATTAAGAGTTCTCATGATTAAGCCTCAAGTCTAAAATATATTTACTCAGGCAGAATAAGCATGTCCATCATGTCTGTCCCTATGATGGGACACAGAGCAGTGTCCACCAAAACTATTATCCTTTATATTTATGGTATTTTATAGTTTATGAGCCATATGAATTAATCTCATTTTTTTCAAAAGGCAACTATGAAAAGTAGGAAGAACAGGTATCACTCTAACAGACTAAGGGAGCATAAGTGACCTTCCCAAGGTTACAGAGCCAGTAACTGGGATAGCCACTGTACCCAAGGTTCTTCCGTTTCATTATGCCCCTTCCTGGAAGGCGAGAAAATTCTAAACACCCATTCTTATTAACATATAGAGAAAGCAGGAATTCAGAGTTGAATCACTTTTACAGACCTCCACAATTTTAATTTATCCATTATGTATGTTCTTCCAGATACTGAGTATGTTTACAATTAAAATTAAATGCTCTTCTATTAGCAGGATATTGAGAAAAACCTGATTTGATAAGGAACATATATTCCATTTCCATCAACAAAATTGGAAGCTGTGTTTTGTCCTAGAGCTCATTCCCACTTTGCCTCTTTGTGGCTTCTTGTTATTTACACAATAATAATAATAGAGTTGATGCCAATACCTTGGGAGGACACTGGGAGAAATGTACGCCCTAATCGGGAAAGACATTTGAATACAGATGAGAACAGACTGAGAAATGTCACTGATACTGGTACATTCCTTCGCAGAGTAGAAGCCTGTTTACCCATTCTCTTCTAACCAGACTTAATAAAGAAGAAAAAGTATGAAGAAATGCATATGAATAAGAAATACCAAACTCAAGATAGTTATCTCTGAGAGGGGCAGAGGAGGGAATTCAATTGAAATCAGGGAGGAGCCAAAAGGGGCTTCAACTATCTTTGTAAGTTTGTAATGTTTTACTTCTAAAAATGGATGTTGGGCACATGTGTCTTCATTTTTTTAAATACCATTGAACAATAAATTCCTTCAAAAGCAACTTTTAGCAATAAAAAAGCAAAGTTAGTAAAGGCCCATTTGCTAGAACACAGATTATTTTTATAGGCCCTTTGGTCTTAAATGTTTGTTGAAACACAAGTTTACTCATGTTGTTTGAAGTGTTTTTATATAATAAGGCCAAAAGAAGGCCTAAACCTAGAATGTTCTCTCACTTGGGCTGTTTTTGCCCAAGTGGGATGATAAAGTGTGGCATGGAATTGAAATGACTTTATCATTTAGTTTGACCACATCCTTCACACCAGTCACTAATACACTCCTGAATCTAGGAGAAGGAGCTAAGGGAAGATGAAGCATGTATCTGAAAACATTCCAAAAGCACTATTAACTTTGGCAAGCCTGGAGTATAAATATATGTAAATACACAAATATAATACAATGAATGGCTCAGATTTATTGATAGGCAGAGGCACAAGGGAAGGGTACTCGTTCACATTGCAGGGTCAGGAAAAGTTTCACAAAGTACCTCTTCAGATGGGTCTCAAGAGCTGAATGTAGGATACTGTAGAGCTGTTGTTAGCTGCTAGTTTGTCTTTGTCCTCCCCCGCTCTCCAGGTTATGGATCCTGAGCTCTGGCCATAGGAATGGATCCATAACCAAGCACTGTCCAATCATATTCCCCCATCCCTTTGGCCCCAGTGATTGGTCCTGAAAGAGGCATAAAAGCCAAATAGGAATTATCAATATTCCCCTAGGCTTGATATATAGATATTGGAAGAAAATAAAGCTCCTTTTCAGCAGGGATCACTAAGCTCAACTAGAATGAAAAGGTCCTTTGGCAGAAAAGGGAATGAGGCCAAGAGTCAGAAGGAGCAGAGACAAGCAGCAAGCGCAGAGAGAGGGTCTGACACCATTGAATCCTTGGTTCCAATTCCTGGTAGGCCTCAAGGCTCAGGTCCTTCTAACTCTTTCTTCTGTTCTGTCAGGAATTGGAATATCCTCCCCAGAGGCATAAGCCTACATATTGCTTAAGGTTCTTAGAGAAGTGATTCACTGCCTTGCCCTGATTGATATTTTAAGTCAGCAATCAGCTGATAGGCAGGGCAGGGGATTTTGAGAACAGACTGGAAAGGACACAGGCATGGACGCATGAATGAGCATTACAGAAAGTATCCGAGGTTCAAGGGGACTGGATTTATTAAGAAATAAAGCCAATGCTGTAGGCAAAGTTCAGGCCAAGAAGACAGTTATTTGCTTTGACCCTCACTATGAGAACCTACCATATGTATCTCATTTCCAAAGGTCAAAATACCTCAGCAAGGTATTCCAGTGTAGAAATCTTTGTTGGATGAAACCTTGCTGTTTTTTTTTTTTTTTTTGCTACCGATTAAAAATTTCTACTGAAAAAACAACAACAAAATAAACTTCTGTTGAATCTCAGAGCATTAACATTTTAATAGTGGCCTGCGTTAGACAAGAAATTTTTCATTATACTTTATGATCAAGCTTTTCTACTAGAATGCAGGGCCTGCGCTGAAGTTGTGGGAGGGAGAGGAACCACTTTGCAGCATCCTTCAAATCATGCCATGTGGACCACTGTCTGCTTGGCCTACACACAAACCATCCTCTCTCTCAGTAACTGTTCTGTTCCACTGTGTATACCTCACTGCATCTGCCCAATGATGTGGGTCATTCTTCCATATTCTAGTAACCGCTGGCATGTTTAATCTCTGATGCTTATTTCCTCTGGGAAAAGAAAATGGGGGAAAAGTTATCTTAATGGAACTGAATCACAAAATACTGTCATTAATGTTCACAGCCTGGAAATGTGGGTGTAGTCACTGTTTCTTAGGAGGTAAAATCTCTAAGCTATACACAAATATATTAAAAACTTCTTTGCAGATTATTTAGTTGAAGTTTAAGCAATAAGGGTATTACTGGTGGGATTTGAAGGTGAGCATGCCTCCATTTATTATCTGTCATATGATCTATAGATAAATAGAGACAGTATCAGTGAAAGTGATTTATGATATTTCCAGCTTCTTTCACATAAAATGGAACAAGTATAAATGGAGATATAATCAAATAAAAAAGCCTGGAAACAGCATTTAAAGTTGATAATGCAGTTCAATGTGATGATGCATGCATCAAGACAAAGGGAACTACAAATGCAATGCTTGTGTTTGGAGTTTATTTCTTATTTATGTTGTGGTAAATTATCATTTAAGTACTTATATAACAGCATGAGGGTTATACTAGTTTTGTGTTTATGCTGTTCAGGTATATCACTGTTTTATTTAATTCAGTCTATAGCCTAAGTGGCTAGAATGACCAAATCTTAATACATTAACATGGCTCTTTCATACACATGCATAAGAAATAGCCAATTTTAACTATGTATATGAATACATATTTAACTTGAATGTCAGTCAGAAACTAAAACTTCTGAGACAGGTAATGCAGCATAATAGAGAATATGTCAAATTAGGAGTAGATTACATTTTAGGCAATTCTATTTCTTACAGGTAAGAAAGGAAATAACCTAAGAGCAAAGTTTCTCACCCTCCTCAGCACAACTGACATTTGGGGCTGGATAATGCTTTGTCAAGGGGGGCTATACTGTGCATTGTAGGATGGTTAGCAGTGTCTCTGGTCTCTACCCACTAGATGCCAGTGGCACGCCTCCAGTCATGACAACAAATGAAAGGCTTCAAATACAGATGGTTCCTGACTTACAAGGGTTTGACTTAAAGAAATATTATGATGATTTTACGATGGTGTGAAAGCAATATGCGTTCAGTAGAAATCATACTTGGAATGTTGAAATTTGGTCTTTTCCTGGGCTAGCAATATGTAGTACTCTCCTTTCTTGTGATCCTGGAGAGCGGCCATGAGCTCAGCTCCCTAGTCAGCCACATGATCACGGTGATAAACAACTAGTACACGTACGCTCACTCTACACCTGAACCACCACACTGTTTTTCACTTTCTGTACAGTATTCAATAAATTACATGAGATACTCAATACTGTATTATAAAATAGACTCTGTGTTAGGTGATTTTGCCCAACTATAAGCTGATGAATGTGTTTTGAGCACCTTTAAGGTAGTCTAGGCTAAGCTATGATGTTGGGTAGGTTAGGTGTATTAAATGCAGTTTTGACTCAAGATATTTTAAACTTATGAAGGGTAACCCCATCATGAATTGAAAAAGATCTGTGTTGCAAAATGTCCCCTCAGAAACTCAATCAGCTCATTGAGAACCACAGACTTGGAGAACTGTTGTGAGAACCAAAGAGACAATATCTGTTACTATCTTTATAAAGTGTAAATTACCTTACAAATATTATATCTCTTATAATAGAACTAATTTTCCAATATTTTAATTGGACTAATTACACTGTACAATAAATGGCATCACTCTCTTGTGGCAAAAACTTCATCAAGTCCTTGGCAAAATTCATGAACAAAGCAAGGTCTAGCAGCTCTTCAAGAGCAGAATCATTCTTTATTCATAGTTGTATCTGCAGTGTCTAATACAGCTCCTGACACGTCTTGTTACCATAAATTTTTGCGAATTAAAAAAGTCTTAAAAGAGATATTATTAAGTATGTTTTAAAGAATGCTTTAACTTTAGTGAATCTCAACATATGGCATGTATGCGGCATTCCAAATATTAGGAAAGCTTTCAGATGTATTTGCATGGAGTCAGGGCAAGGGGGCATTGCTGAAGAACACAACATTTTTAATCAGTTCTATCACGAATCATATTCCTATTTCTTCTATTAAATATATTCTAAATTATTAGAAAATTGGATCTCCACTGCTAAAAGAACAATCCATGTCACCATCTTTTATCACCTGGATCACTGCAGTAGAACTACGAATTCATCTCTCTCTTATCCATTGTTGCAAACTTCTGTTTCTTCTTCCAGAGTTTTAAATGTTTTTTAATGTTTCTTTATTTTTGAGAGAGAGAGAAACAGACAGAGTGCGAGTGGGGGAGGGGAGAAAGAGAGGGAGATACAGAATCAGAAGCAGGCTCCAGGCTCTTCCAGAGTTTTAAAAAGGCTAAGTCAATTACATCAGTCTCCATTGCAGGTAAAATACAATCTCATGTTCTCAAAATATAACACTAGGTTCCTCAGGATCTGGCTCTCATCCAGTTGTCCAGCCTCATCACAGGCTACTCATTTGTGTCCCCACCATTATGCAGTCCCTTTGGCCTTCCTTCTTCTAATGTTCCTCTCCTCCTGCCTTAGGGTGTCTCTCTGCCTAGAAGGCTTTCCCCTCCACACATAAGCTGGTCAATGCCTACTTAATTTTGGTTTTAATTTAAATATCACTTCGAAGAACAGCTTTCATTGATTCCCCACTACCATTATAATTTATCTTTATAAATTATGGTGCACTTATTACACCCCTATTATAGCATTTATCATACATATAAGCATATATTCATTTATTTTTATGTATACGTTTGTAGTTTATTGTTTAGTTTCCCTAATAAGATATGAGGGAATTATGGCATTGTGCACCAAGCTCTATCCAATACCTGGTATATAGTAGCTGAAAAAATGAATAAATGAATGAATGAATGAATGAATCAATCAATGTGTACATCTTAACACTGACTTTCTAAGGAACACTTCTGGCAGCAAAGATGGCAGTTCTAGGCTAAAAAGGAGAAGGTAGTATGGATGGGGGAAGTTTTTAGGGGCTGGCAAGACTCAGAGTGAACCAATCCCCTACCTCACACTGTGTCTGCACCTATTTCCACCGTCAGTGCACAAGGCCGGCCCAGCTTCTCCTCCCACTGCATGACACCCCACCCCATCTTTGTCATAGTTATTATTTTCCTTTGAGTACCCGAGAACCCAGCAAATAAGCATATAGTGAGAGCTTTAGCTCCCATGGTGGGTACTCCTGACTTTGTGCCTCTTTGTCTCTATAACAAACCATACGATGTCATGCATCACTCATCTACTCATACACATTCAAACAAAGGCTCTCCTCAATGCCATCCATTCCTTAACACTCTGGCTTTGTTTATTTGCTTTCTCCTTCCGTGGCATCATTTTTTCCCTAATGTTTCACCTACCACCTAATTCCAGATGAATTTCAATTTTATCTCTAGCTGCAATTTACCTTCTAGTCTCTAATCCCAGAGATTCTAGCCACCAGATGCATATGTGAATAACTCCTGTCTCATACAGTGGGCACCCCAAACTCACTAAAGGCACAGCTTAAGCAATCATCTTCTTTATCTTACTTCCCCATATTTGCTATTGGAACCTCCATTCCCCCAAAATATGCTATGTTGACTTCCTCCAGTCAGGAGTAGGGCATCTCCTCCTTCCTTCCAGTCAGGAGTAGGGAAGCCCTTTCTACTTCCTCTCTTTTGCATTTCTTTAATCTGTACTATCCTCTCTGTTCTGATTGCCATCATTCTCCTCCAGATCCTCAATGCATTTCCTCTAATTCTAAACAACTGAAACAGTGCCCTAACAAGTCTTCCCATTTGGTCCCTGTTCCCACTCATTCTTCACCCTGCTTCCTGTAGCCTGAGTAATCTTTGTAAACTACAGCTTCCTATAGGCTCATCCTCTATTCCGAAATCTTCAAAGTCACCTCCACCCCCACACAGCTAATGAAGTAAATAGAAATACTTGAGTCCAGCATTCAAGGCTCTCCAAAAATATGGCTCTGCTCTCCCTTTCTTTTCAAAGTTTCTCATACTTCAATCTGTGAAAATACCCACACCTTGTGTTATCTGTGTTCTTTATTCATGTCTCATAGTAGGAAGTTCTTTATTCTCCTGTCAAAATTCCACCCATCCAGTCTACTCAAAGTATTCCTCCTGTATTTGCAGGTGCTTATCTTATATTGCTTCATGTTACAGTCAGATGCTTGGATTACTGTACTAAATGATCTTGAGAGTCAAAGATGAATCTCACTTACATATAATTCTCCAGATAGCCTATGTACAGGAAGCGTTATAGGCATTCAGAAAAAAATTTAGGCTGTGAATTCAGACAGATTTGGATATAAATTTTGGCTTTCCCACTGGACATATCATCTTAAACAAAGTCCCTAACTCTGAGAGCCTCACTTTAATTCATTTAGAATAAGAAAATGAGGCTTACTTTGCAAGTTATTGTAAAGATATGATATATAAAACACCTAACACAATGGCTGGCATGTGAGAGACACACAGTAAATGGAAGCTACCTTAATAGTAGTATCTATTATTACTTTAAGATTTTTAATTTTTAAGTAATCTCTACACACAACACAGGGCGTGAATTTTCAACCCTGAGATCAAGAGTCCCATGCCCTACCGACTGAGCTAGCCAAGCCCCCTATTATTACTTTGTAATTGAGAATCAACACATATTGGTTAAACAACTAAAATTAGCATAATATGTCTATCCTGTCCTCCAGGAAGTTATAATCAAATTGGGGAAAGAAGTCACCACCATATGCTAACATAAGTAACCATTCTAAACAAAATGTCACAGGAATGATGGTTAGAATACACTGTTAGGTTCGAATGGGATGCCTGGAGGCCAGCAAAGAGGAAGTTATGGCCAACTATGAGGAAGTCAGAGACCTGTCCTGATAGCACTCCAAAACAAAATCACAAGAAACTGGATCAAACCAGACATGCACAAGATGGCTGACAAAATAGGCCAAAGTTCATATTATGTCTTCCTTATAGTACATGAACATACTAAACTGTCCTCCCTAATGGTGCCATGATAGGAACCCCTGACCAAATACAGAAGAAAAAGCACACAACTCTGCTTCCAAGAAATCCCTGCCTCAAGTAATGAATATTCCACTCCTTGTTAACAACTGTCAGTAAAAGATAGAAACCCAAACCCCAGGAGGCAAGCTCTCCCTTGAGCTTACCTTCTCTCACCTCTTGAAAGTATACTTTCATTTTGCAATAAAACTTCTGCTATACTCTACTCTGACTCATGCTTGAATTCTTTCTCACAACAAAGTCAAGAACCTAGAATGGGCTGGTGGTTGAAGTCTCAGGTCCTAAGAATTCCCCCAGTTTGGCATCATGAGGATATTGCCATTAAGTTCCAAGGTTTTCTGAGGAGAAAGGCTTCATTTGTTCCTGGAGTCGAAAGGACGTCCCCTTGAAAGACAGGTAGGCCCTCCATAAACTCTTGAAAGATGGAATAGCCATAGTAACAGGTATACTCTGAACAGTAAAGGGTTACTCTCAATTGTTTTTTATTCTTTTTTTTAGGAAAAAAAAAAGAAGGTTGTTTTAAATGAGCCATTAATCATTTATTTACTTTACTAATTACTTTAATAATTTATTTTTTAATTAACTTTTTATTAAAAGACATTCTAATATGGGGGGGATACTGGCTTGGAAAGAGACTATAAGACTGGTCTAATAAGCTATATGATTATAAGGAGTCGTTTCACTCTTGGGATCTCTGTGATATCAGCTACAAATAGGAAAAATGCCAGATATGCTTTTGACAGGAACTAGAAAGTAAGGGGATGAACCCAGCTAGCATTTCCCTCCTTAGAGAGGGAATATGGGGAATTTAGTAGCCTTTCTCATGGCTGAGTACTGTCATGAAGATCAGAACCAGAGTTTATGCCTACAAACTGATTGGCTGTTCAAGAACAATTTAGATTTAGGTGGAACAATTTTGAGAGAGGTGCGAAAACCAATGATTGAGAATTTCCAATAGTGATGATAAACCTACCTCCAAAACTGGACATGAAAAATGTTAAAAGAATATTAAAAACATTTAAAAATAATATTAAAAATATTAAAAGGATATTTAAGAAATTGATGGTGAGATGTTATTTTGGATCTGTTCTGAGTGTGTATTTCAATACAAATTGAAATATGTATATATTTAATTTTGGAATCTTGGCATCACTGAGCATGTTAGTCTGAACAATGGCCCCAAGACATCCATGTCTTAATCATCAGACCCTGTGAGTGTTGCCTTATATGGCAAAAGGGACTTTGCAGATGTGATTAAGGATCTTGAGGTGGGGAGAGTATCCTGCGTTATCCAGGTGAGCTCCAAATATAATCGTAAATGTCTTCATACTTGTGAGAAAGCCAAGGAAGATTTAACTGCAGAAGAGGAGAAAGCAACATGACCATAGAGGAGAAATTAGAGCAATGCAGTAACCATGCAAATAGCAAGAGGCAAAATGGATAGCAGAACATTCCAGTCACACAGTGGAGGAAATTAAGACCAGTCCCAACTATGAGGCTGTAGGAAGAAAAGGGTTGGAGAGAAGAAATGCTATAGAAGCATCTTTCATGCCATGTGGCTCAGCACATCTTAGCTAGGTCTCTTAGCTATGAAGTTAGAGTAGGTCCCTAGGGCAAGATAAGTGGTCCAAAATTAGGATCCTGGAAGAGAGAGGGCCTTTCTGTGACTGGTGTGTGTTCCTGCTGAGGGAAGGGCCCCTCCCCAGGCCAGTGAAGGTGCCTCACAGGTTCATGTGGTTGGCTTCTCCACATTGATTATTCAGCCACCAATGTGGGAGGGTTAGTGCCTACCCATCTCAAATAGGCATTTGGATCTTTTCTAAGCAAGGCTAAATGATGGCTCCTTGTTTTAAAACTTTTTCTGTTTCTATAGCTATTTTCATGTCCATGGAGAACCAGGTTGAGTTTCGGCAAGTAAAACCTTGTGCATTTCAGAAGAAATGTAACTCAGCGTGGACTTCAAAGGAATTTCCCACTATGTACTCCCTTATGTTCCTATTCCATTTGGAGAAATGGGAGGAAAAGGGGAAATACAAAGAAAAAGAAGAAAAATAAAACAGGAGCATGGGGGCAAGAAAGTCCAGGAAAAAAGAGAGAGAGAGAGAGAGAGAGAGAGAGAGAGAGAGAGAGAGAGACCATGGGGTGCTTGTGCGTGACTCTCTTTCATATGGAATTAATGGTGGTTTAATGGGGTATGAAAGAATGTTTTACTGGAAACAATGAGGAACAATTGTCTAGCTCACGTTTCATTTCACAGGTCATTATTGCATTAAGAAGTAAATCGACCAAGTCCGGTAAATAACAGTGTGCGTATTGCCGAGAGCTTCAAACCAACAATTTTAGCCATTGCCAACTAATATCTCTGTCATTTTAACCCTTGCGGGGTAGTGCTAGGGGCTAAACAATTACAGTCTTCACCCAGCTCTAGCAGGTGAGCATAATTCATTGCCCCTCTAGTCCCTTCTTTTGCAAAACCCAGGAGGCCATATTTTAGCATTGTTGTTTTGTTGATGAGCCAGCCCAGGCCCACTGCAGCTCTAGTGGCCGTGAAAAAACAACCCCCATTTTAGTGAGTGCTGCAAGCATCTTTTTAAACAGATTGCTTTCTCTGCAAAATTAATTGCTGCAAAATGCAGTGCTCCCTCATCTAAGCTTTTGCAAGCTCATACTCAGCTATTTAGGTAGGCCATAGATGTATCTGAGAGAACCAGGGAAAATGAGCTGCTTTCCTTTATTATAGAAGTTCACACTGGTGTCACCAAGCATCATCAGGCACTGGACATCCAGGACTTTCTAATGTCTAAATTCTGTTTCCCTTAACTCAGGGGCAGTTGGCAGAGGAGGCAAATGCTAGCACAGGAAATAAATACATCAAATGTAGGGTATAGCCAACAGCTGTAGTTAAAATAAATGCAATAAGAGATATATTTAAATGCTTTCCAAAATAATATTTTCTTGCTTCAACTTATAACAATAAATGAGACAAAAACCAGGTTATGAATCATAATGTTACATAATCATATCAAATAAATCAGGTTATACTGATAATTTTTCCATCAAAATTTGATGTTCAACCTGCAGAAAAGAAATGGAGTCATCCATATTTGTACCATGCCTCTGAAGCAAGATAAACTAGGTCTTACTTTTTCCCTGAGAAGAAATCTTTCAGAGATAGCAACAGTATTCCCACTTAATATTTCTTATTCTTTCACTGTTTACGACTAAAACAAAGACCTTAAAAAGAACTAGGGTAGGCTGAATAACATCGTCCCAAACATGTTCATGCCCTAAATCTGAACATGTGAATATAGCAAAAGGACTTTGCCCCAGTGATTAAGGTTGTTGATCTTAAAGTGGGGAAATTATCTGGGTGGGCCCGATCTGATCCTATAAACCATTTAAAAGCAAATAAATTTCTCTGTCTAGAATCAGAGAAATGCATCAGAAGAGAAGACAGGGGAGATTCAAAGCATGAGAGGAAGAGAATTCACCACTGCTGGCTTTGACAGTGAAGGAGGCCACAAGTCTAAGAATGCGGGCAGCCTTAGAAGCTAACCATGACTCCCAAGCCTACGAGCAAGGAAATGGGGACCTCAGTCCTACAATCCCATAGAATTGAATTTGGCCGAGAACCTGAGTGACATTGGAAAAGCACTCATCCCTAGGTACTCCAGAAAGGAATACAGTCCTGCCAAAACCTGATTTTGGTCCTTGAAAGACTCAAAGCAGGGAAATCAACCAAGGCTAAGAGACTTCTCACTTGCAGAACTGTGAGACAATACATGGGTGTCGTTTTGAGCCACTAAACTTGTAGTAGTTTGTTATGGCAGCAATAGAAAACTAGCACTAAAGAACTGTTACAATATGATGCCTGAAATGTTCAAGTCATCACCCCAGCCAGAGCCATGAAAAATGGTGGCAACAGAATAGTGGTCACTAGTGTTGACTTGGTGCTTATCCCAAGCCAGGCTTGTGGCTAAGTACTTCATATACACTATGTCTTTTATAGCTCTAGATCTGCTTTTTTGCCTCTAAAGCATTCACGCAGAAAGAATATGGCCTAGATGTAGGGGTAGGCTGCTTTCCACATGGACAATGCTCAAGTAGAGTTGTATCCCATCAACAACACCCAAAAGAGAAGAAATTATTATCCACAGTCACATAAAAAAAATCAGCTTCAACTCCCTTTCTCCATGGCAATTACTTTCAGGAACTTACATTCAATTTTTATTAATATTTCTCCTGTGAGGGAGTTAAGCAAATTGGAATTGGGTCCTATAGGGAGTCCCTAAATCCATAGTAAAAAGATTGGCTTCTAGGTCTAGGAAAATTTCTTTTCTTCTGTGTCCCTTTTCTTGACATGCTTTACATAATAACCAACTCACTTTTCAGGATTCCATTTGTTATATAAATGAGTTTTACTATCGTTATTCTTATTAAAATAAGTAATACATATACATGATTTTAAAAATGGCAACTTCAGTTGTTCCCTCAGAGCAGTAGTACAGAAGATCAGGATAGCAGAGGGTGAAGAGGCAGGGAGTGTTTTCTTTCTCATTGCATGTTTTATTGTTTTGTTTATTCATTCAATGAAAATCTCTAGGATTATGTCTTAAAAATGGAGTTGCTGAGTTAGAACTTTTAGATGGTTATCAGATGCCAAAAGGCCACATCAAATGATATTTGACAACAAAGTCTGAGAACTGTTTCTCTACACTTTCCCTAACATAGAGATTACCATACTTTTTAAACATTGCCAATACAATTGCTAAAACAATAATATTAATAGTAATTATGGTAACAGTGGTCACCACTGTCTTAGTAGGGGTGGTGGACACTTTTGTTGAGCTTCTCTCTTTTAATCCTGACAATAATCATGACTATATAATATGGATGTCTCCACTTCCTAAATGGGGAAACTGAGGCTCAGAGAGAATAAGAAACCTGCTTAGAGTTGCACATCTAGTAAGTAGAAACAATCCAGACAGCATGATTCAGTGTAATAGCTCTTAACTTGTGCTTTGGGGCCCCTGGGTGGTTCAGTTGGTTGGGGATCCAACTCTTGATTTTGACACAGGTCATGATCTCATGGTAAGATCGAGCCCCTCATTGGGCTCTGCATTGATAGTATGGAACTTGCTTGGGATTCTCTACCTCTCTCTCTGCTTCTCACAAGCTTGCGTGCACATGCATACACTATCTATCTCTGTCTCTCTTAAAATAAACATTTAAAAGAAAAAATAAAAAACTTGTGCTTTGATTATGACAGAAACTGAGATTTTTATATGTTTATTGGCATTTGTATTTATTTCTCTGTGAAACAAATTTTAGAATCCTTTGAGTATTTTTAAAATTGGTCTGTTCCTTTTTGCTCATAAATATTAGTAAGAATTTTTTGGTATTATAAGACAATTCGCTCTTTATGAGTTGCAAACTTTCCTAGTTGTTTTAGTTTAACTTTTGATATTCTTTGCAGAACTTTTTAATTCTTATACAGTCAAGTTTATCAAGTATTTATCAAAAGTTTCCTAGATTTTAATTTATGCTAAGAAAGATCTCCATAACTCTAAAAGTATAATCTCACCAATATTTTCTAATAATTCTATATATTCACTTTTATCACCTTTAATCCATATGGAATTCATTTTTATAAAAAGAAAGGTATGAATTCCTCAGTTTTTTTCCCTAAGTGACTACTCAAATGTCTCATTAATTGAATAATTTCTATTTTCTCATGATTTAAAATCTCATCTTTGTTATAAAGTAATTTTTCAAATACATTTGGATCTATTTCTTGCCTTTAAATTTTTTTGTTCCTTTGACCATCTACTTTTAGGATATTTTTAATAATTACATTCAAACCATTGCAAAATAGCATTAGTTTTTACATTTAATCAGTGTGCAAATATATGGAGAAAAAAACTGAGAACCAAATCAAAGAATCTTCCAGGTCCATAATATTGAAATGAGAAGATCTGAGTCATGAACTCGTGTAGTACCTACTGGTAAGGCACAAGCATTTTATTTACTGATGGGACTGGGCAAGAATCTCCCCTTCCATTAAAACACACGTGTGCACACACACACACACACAAACACACACACACACACACACACATAAAAATATATAAATCAAACAAATAGAACAAATAACATCCAGGGGTGCCTGAGTGGCTCAGTCAATTAGGCGTCTGACTTTTGGTTTTAGCTCAGCTCATGATCGCATGGTTGGTGAGACTGAGCCCCATGTTAGGCTCTACAATGACAGCACAGAGCCTGCCTGGGATTCTGGGATTTTCTGTCTACCTCTCTCTGCCCCCCGCTCCCTCCCCCCACACGCATGCACTCTCTTTCTCAAAAATAAATAAATAAATACATAAATACATAAATAAATGTTTTTAAAAGCTTTAAAAAAAAAGAAAAGAAAAAGAACAAACAACACACATCTGTCTTAGATATAAAATAAGCTAAAATTTGAGCTTTTGCCTTCTAAATCTTTCAATACTATTGTACCCAAAGATTGAACTCAGCAATACAGGATTCTTCCATTATTAAAATTTAAAGATTAGGAATACAGTTGACTATTCAATTAAGTCCTAGAAATAATCCAGGGAGGGGGAGTGAGGGGAAAGAGAAGAAAGGAAAGAAAGAGGGAAAAATAAAGAAAATGAAGAGAAAAGAGAGAGCCGGTATATTATCATGGCAAAAAATCCTGTAATTTCATTTACTTAGATATTAAAAAATAGTGACTTTTGTGGAATATTGATATTTATTGCTTCTTATACAACAAAGCATAGAAATATGGATAGACATCTCAGGAAAGGGCCCTTCCTTAACTTGAGTAGCAAAATTCCCAGTCTCAGAAAGCCTTGGTGCTTTCTTGAAGGACTGGATATTTGAATGGTATCTCCCACTAATGGCAAATAATTGAGATAAACTTCTTTTTTTTACTGAGTTATATTCCCAGAACCAAGTAGGTGGCCCCTAGAATGGTTTCTAATTCTTAGTATCCAATTCCAAGAAACCCAAGTTGCAACTAATGACCTATAAAAATGACTCATAAAAATGAAATTTAATAGAGATGAATAGCTACTACATAGGTTAAAGAAAAATCAGTTCTCTTTATCTGACTTCCAGAACTAGGGAAGAAAGATACCCACATGGTAATCATAGACACATGCAGTCATTCAGCCCTCAAAATATGACTAGTACAACTGATAATTAAATTTTAAGTTGTATATGATTTTAGTTAATTATAATTTAAAGTGCATATGCGATTAGAAAATATTTAGATATATTTGGGACAACCTGTATATGTGAATCTAATTTTTCAGTTGTAAAGTTTATGAAATCTGGATACACAAAATATTTCTGATGAAAATGTAGTTTCTGAATTGAGATAGGCTGTAACTGTAAAATGCAAACAAAATTTCAAATATATAATATGAAGAAAATAAAGGCAAAATATCAAAATAGTTTTATAGTGATTCATATTAAAATGATAATATTTTTGATGCATCAATTAAATAAAAGGCATTATTAAATTTGATTCCATCTATTTCTTTTTACTTTAACCTGCCCACTAAACAATTTAAATTACACTTGGGGTTCGCATTATTATCTCTATTGAACAATGCTACCAAAAAATCATTGACAAATTGAAGAATATCAAAAGTAGCCAGTTTAGAAAGTGAAGAACTAAACATAGTTCGTCATATGTTGACTAACAGAAGGAATTTGGAATTTCTTTGCTTGAAAGAGGCCTATTGGGTTATTATATGATCATTGTTTTACTGATTTGAATATGTAAAAGGGTGTAATCCAGAAAGAATTAGATCTATACTCTATCACACCAAAAGGTAAATTAGGTTACTGGTGGTGGAAATCATAGAAAGAATCCTAACAATTAAAATTATTCCAAATACATTAGGTAGGCCTGTAAGGGAGTGAATTCCCACTTGAAAAAGTTAAAGATAGAGACCATCTATGCATTGAATGGGAAGTGGGACATATTAACCTTTAAGGAACCATACAAATTAAACATCCTGTAGTCTTCTTTCTTTCCAACTGGCATGTATTCCTACAAACTAATGAATTAATATGAGCCAATATTTCCCAAAATATATTCTGAAGTACACTAATTCCAGTAGACACTAATGAGTATTATGAACAAGTATTCACTAGTTTAAAAGTTTGAGAAATCCTGGGTAACACAGAATTAAATGGTATTTTTAAATTTAACTGCAGAACTTATCCAAACCTTTAATACCTTAATGTACATGGATAAATCTCCAAAATGGGAATAGCCAGAGTTTTCAAAGTTTATTCAGCCATGGGCCACATTTTTCCCAATCTCCTGAGATAAGTGAATAGGAACATTCTTTGAGAATGCTTAAACAAATTATATATTAAGAAAATCTATAAGATTTACTTTGTGGAACCACTGACTAGAAACCTAAACTTGAATCCTTGACTTTTTCACTCCTTTATTCACCTACTTATTCACTTACTCCCTCACTCAGCAAACATTTGCTTAGCATATATTACGTTCCAGGGATTCGTACTAAAAATTCAAGGATGTTTACCTTTAAGATATTCACAGTCCGATGAGAGTGCAGGCTTAAAAAATGGTGGCAGTAGAGCGTGAGATGTGCTAAAACAGAATTCAGGGATGGGTACAGCAAGGGCATAAAGAGCCAGACCCCAGCTGCATCTAGAGACCAGGGAGCATTCCACATGGGAGCTGCTACATTTCAACATACCATGTCTGCTGCTAAACACCCTCTTTTACTTGCCTCTTTCGTGTAGGCTTTGTAAAGCTTTACCCAATGCTCTAGGCTCATGGCAAACTCCATTTCCTTTCTAGAGCCTTTGTCTATATCCCCAGGTATACACGGTCTCTCCAGGGTATTTTATGCTAATTTTATATTAACTAATTTTCTCCATCTCAGATCCTGCAGCCCCACACCCATGCACCAGGGCAGGGATGGTTTCTTCAGTGTGTCTTAGAGGATACCCCAACAGTACATAGTGCTTTGCTCTCAAAGGACTCTCAATAAACATCTAAGTTGGAAAAAAAAAAAAAACTAGCTCAATTTATTGGGGGAAAGGGGGAAGCTACAGACAAATTACCATAATAAGTTTTCGATCTCATGACCACAACTTTTACTTCATACTACTCTATTGTTATCACACAGCCTCCAGGAGCTAACAGTGGCAAAATGCTTTTCCTGGATGCGACAGAGCCCACTTACGTTGTACATGGAACGTGACTAGATATATACACCACATATGTATGAAGAAGAGGAACTAAGTGAGGCTTTTTTGTGGTCATTATTACATTGCCTTTCAAAAATGTTACAATAGGGGCACCTGGGTGGCTCAGTTGGTTAAGTGTCTGACTTCGGTTCAAGTCATGATTTTGCAGTTCGTGAGTTCGAGCCCTGGGTCGGGGGCTCTGTGCAGACAGCTCAGAGCCTGGAACCTTCTTTGGATTCTGTGTCTCCCTCTGTCTCTGCCCCTCCCCTGCTAGCAATCTCTCTCTTTCCTCTCTCTCTCTCTCTCGGTCGCTCTCTCTGTCTCTCAAAAATAAACAAACATTAAATTTTTTTTTAATGTTGCTACCATGTAAAATGGAAATATGTGAACTATTTAGTTAAATACCTTTCTGTGTAGCACCCCACCAGATGATTCAGACCACACAATGATAATTATCTAGAAGTGGTTCCAAGCCCAGGTTTTGGAATCAGACAAATATAGATTTAAATCATGGTTCTGCACATTGTAGCTGAGGAACCATGAAAAATTAGTTAGCTTCTCTAAACTGCTATTTCTTCAAATGCTGAAAAGAGATAACAATTCTTACATGTTAAGGTTGTTGAAAGGATAAATGGGAATGTTTATAACCCCCTTAGCATAATGCCCAGCACATGGAATATGCTAGATAAATGGTAACTATTATTATTGCTAGTTGGAGTGAATAATTGCCAGAATAATGACACAGTCTCAGTTTGCTTTGTTCTGTGTAGACAGGACTCTTTGTGTGAGAAAAGCTGATAGATCTAAGGGAGCTAACATTGGAGAATGTGGAGAAAGAAGGAAGAGGGTATCATGTACAGTACTGCATGGTGGTAAAAACACAGGTTCGGTCCCGAAACTTCTGTTAATTACCTTATGGCTGGGGTAAGTTGTCTAATATGTCTACATTAGCTTCCCTATCTATAACAAGTAGTGAATAAGAATATCTATTTCATAGGATATATTCTGTTCATGGCATTACATGAGATAATTCATCCATAGGTCTTCGTACAGAGTCAGAAACATGGTGGGTACTCCAAAAGTATTAGCTGTTCATGGAAGATCAAGATAATCTCAGGAATAAAGTGTCTAAACTAAGGAGAGGTAAAAGAAATTATTCCCATGGTTCATATGCCTTTCCACATCATCCTTTACAAATCACACATGAAAAGTGTTCCAGCTCAGAGTATGGATGATTTCAAAATGCAATCAAACACTGTTACACCACTCACGGCCCGGAGACTGGGCAAGCCATGCGGGAGTGAGGGAATCAGGTAAAGGAAAGGTGCTCTTTGGGTCTCAGAAACAATCACTGAAAGCTGTATCCTCTTCTGCTTGGGATAAAACTCCCTGCAGCCACATATCCCAAAGATTTTAATATTTTCTGAGACTCCACTGTGCCTTTATATTTTAATACCCTGACATCTGGAATCCTAGAAGTCTAATGTTTAACCATAAATATCTGCTGAGATTAAAGAGCTATATACCAAGTTTCAATCTTTGGGGCCTATAATTGCTTGGGAAAAGAGAATGGTATTTCCCCCTCTAGCTAGAAGAAAAAGGCCTCCACAAGCACAGATATTGGCAGACAAACCGTTTACTCTCTCCATTCTGTCCCCTCATTCCCTCCCTCCCTCTCCCTTCTCCCATTTTATAATACCATCTTGCTGTCATTCCCAGGACAAATGGGAATAAAGAGAAGCCTAGAAAGCTTTAAAAAAGGACACATTTCAAGATCTAGCAACAGAGAGTTGAGAAAACGCTGGCCACTCTGTCTGCGAGCCGCTGAGCGTACGTCTCCCCATTGCTGGAGCTTTCCCATTATTCAGTTGGAAACCACTTCATCACTCCATGGGCTGACAGTCAAATGCCAGCTTTATTTTCTTTTTTATCAACCTAATCTTTTATTTTTGATTTGGGGCCAGTCACTTTTAAGGTCTCCATAATGGTTTATAACTTTCTTTCTCAAGAAGCGACCAAGAAGTAACGCCATTTGAAAAATGTTTCTTACCCTCTTGTGGCACAGAATGGGAAACTCTCACCTGCCCTGGAGGTGGATTTGACCAGAAGTTCTGGTCAGATCACAGTACTTTGCTGGGAATGATGTCAAGGAAAGTGTGGGAAAAGCTTATCATGAGTTTAGATTTTTAATATAATGATTCAATGTAGAATTTGAAAAATAAACTTAGCATTGAACCCATTTTTATCCAGTGTTGTATTATTAAAGTGGCGTTTTGAGGTCATTCAACTCACTTCAATACTAGGAAAAACAATCACATTGAAAAAAGTTTAATATGTTCTTATTATTCAAAGACTTAATTTAGACTGTAAATACTCCTATATCTTTCTAGTTCATGCTCTTTTCCCCTTCAGAAATACATTCAGTGTGTATATAATCAAGTGTATTTATGCCTTTGGTATTTGGCAAAGAGAGCAAATTCTTGATTTTTGTGAGAAATTGAAAATGCTCACTTTTTAAATTAAAAATGTTGTCTTAACATCTTGTCTATTTACTTCAAAGGGAACACAGTGATTCTCAAACCTCAGCACAGCAGAACCACTTGGGGAGGTGTGTGTGTGTATGTGTATGTGTGTGAGAGAGTGTGAGTGTGTGTGTGTGTGTGTGTGTGTGTGTGTGTATTTAAACACAAAGGTCTGGGGCTCACACATAGCAATTGACTCAAAATCCCCCCAACATGCAAATGAATGTCTCATGTACTAGATAATTCCAATAAGTCAGCTACAGAAGTCACTATCCTAAACATATCAAATTTACCTCCTCAACTAAAAGAAATTGGCAGAAGAGGATCTTTGTTTTGTTTTAAAATTTCCAGTCTATTGAAGACCAATATTTAAAAAAATATAACATAAATTATCTGACAAATTAGACGTACAAAATAAAAGCCCCACGTCTTATTTATTAGTCAATAGATATAAAACTACTCTGCCAGTTGCTATGTTTCTAAGTGATATATTCACGTAATTATCTCACTGCAGACTGGTAGGAGACTGTGGGCCAGCACAGGTCAGCAGGTCATGTGTGGGGTAGTGCATCCCTAAGCCGCCCTTAGCTTCAGCTTCCTAACTGCACTGCCTGCTTCCAGTCTGACTCCCACCCCTATCCATTTATTCCATGGCTGCATGATCTTTTCAGAGACTGAATAAAATCTTACCACTGCCTTTCTTAAAACCCTCCAACAAACACCATCTTATTAAATTACCCTGGCCTATGAAGGAGCCGGTTCCTGGCTACCTCCAACTCTTCCTTCTCCCATTAACTACACACCAGTACTACCTTTACCCCTCACCCCTCAACACTTTCAGGCCATTCTTCTCTCAGAGCCTCTGTTGTGGCTGTTCTCTCTCCCCAGGAGGATCCTACCTCTGCTCAGAGCACTGACTCCTTGTGTTTTACTCAGGTCTCACTGGAAATGTAACTCTGTTCCAAATAGCAACTCCCTTACACACATACATGCCCACCTGCGCGCACGCACACACACACACACACACACACACACACCCCTCAGTCTACCTCTTCAACCGAAAACCCTATACTATTTTCTTCATAACTCCCATCACAATTGGAATATTTTTACTTACTTGTTTATACATATCTCTTAACAAAAACATAAGCTTGATGAAAGCAGGAGCACTGTTCACAACTAGAGCTCCCATCCTTAGAGCCTTGGTAGACTGTAGGTGGCCAAAATGCATCTGCACAATGAATGAAAAATGCCAACTCCAGCACCCAACATGCGTGTAAAAGCTGTTCAAGGAATGTTACCTTCCATTTAACCTCCCTTCTACTTTCTACATCACAGCCCAGAAATTGTAAAATGCCATGGAGAGTAAAGCTCTGATTTCTTCCAGTCTTCTCTCAACCACACAGGTACTCCACAAGTACAAACTGGTCTGGGAGGCAAAGCCATCCATTTGGAGTCTGGGACAGACTGAAAATGACCCAGATGCCAGAGTGGGAAGATCTGGCACCTGTCTAGTTCCACCTAAATAGGATATTAATTTCAAGACTTTGTTTTTGTCAGTAATTCTGAATCGTCAGATCATCAGCTGCCTCCATAACCAAAAGAAATCCTTTCCAGAATAAAATGCAAATGGTTCTCAGTGGATCTCCTGCTTGGGATTAGCTGCCTTGCACTCTATTGCCATGCATGTTTCAAAGTTGGCTGCAAATGCAAACTTAGAGATAAGTACGAATCAAAATTAACAGCTCACTTTTCCCCTGGCTACACACCCTGCATTACACAGATAGCAAAACCCACTGGCACAGTATTCCTTACAGCTGATCCACATGGATAATTTTTGCTTCTAATGCCAGACTATATGACAATATGCCGGGACCTGTGGATGTCTGTCTGGGTTGGTAGTTTTGCTGTGACTTATACGCGCAAATACAATCTGTATTTTTCAAATTAAAAATAATCCTCTAAGGCAATGGACTCCAAATCATTTATTAATAAAGTTGAGTAAGAACATAAGGGTGCGTCACACTCAATGCCATTTGGAATAAATATGAGAGGTGGTTGTAGTGGCCTCCATTTTCGACTCTGCTGCATGCCTCTCCCTGTTCTACAGACGATTACAGATTCTTGTCTTGGAGAGGAAAAATACAAAATAGACATTCCTTCTTTTAAGATTAAATTTGTGCTTTTCTCATCTATCAGATTTTGTATGGGAATTGAAAAGCAGCACAGAATGGAATGGTTTAAAAAATAAAAAGAGACTTGGATTATGGAAAGAGGATCTACTCATATTTTGGAATCCAAAGGAAAACACTACAATCCTGTTAGCACCCAGAAGGCACCATTTACAATGCACTATCTCCTTCATTCCAAGAAGACACACTTTGTATTTCTAGCACAGTAAACAGCAGGTTCTACTGTGGGAATCCTTGTGGTTGGTACCTACAGCAACCTCATTTAAAATGTTATAAGCTTTAAAACATCAGTTTAGAGCAGTCAGTCATATGTACCTTCCTATATACATTCAACCATACACACACACACACACACACACACACACACACACTCATGCTTGTCCACACACTAATAGTAACTAGTATGTTATACTGTAATACCTTCTGGAGTTTTACCATTGAATCATCATATTTCACAACCAGGTCAGAGAGTGAAGAAAAATGAAATATACAATCAGCCACAAGAGCATGTTTGTGCCTAAACAGTAATGTATACCACATGGTAAGCAATCATCTGAGTTCATCAAACCACCGTATTATTTACACATGGAGTATTTGATCAACACTTTAGAGATCCTGTTTGCACCAGACATTTTCAATGCCAACCCATATGTTTTTAGCACTCTCCTTCACATACCAAAGACTGCTAGTGCTAAAACCTACCACTTCCTGATGAGAAAGGTGTTTTCCTGGCCACAGGAAAGAGCACAACCAGCCTGTGTTCAGGGAAAGCCAAGAGGTTGGGGAGTTGATGTCCAGAAACATCCTTTAGTCAATGACAAGCAGGGATTTGAACTATAAATATCTTAGCTTCTTCAGAGCTTAGCAGGGATACATTTGAATCATGTGCCCAGGGTCTACTGGAGTCCCCCCCTCCAGCCCCCAGACGAGCTCCAGGTATCCACAGTGGTCACCAGTTTGATTACACCCCTCCTGGCTTCACCTCTCACCCCCCACCATATACTACTAGATTCTAAGCCTTGTATCAGGGTCTGCCTTTGGAGCAGCACAATATAAGACACTCTTCAGTCCTTATTCATTTCTGAAATGTAATTTTCATGAACTACTCTGGGACACCTGTCTCCTGTTACTGATTCCACAGAAATGTGGTCCTCACCAGAAACCACAAATGTAGAAAAACCTCACGCAATTATGCCTGTACTTCTTTTTAAAGTATAAAGATGTTTTCTCAGTGTATCAATGCCTATAACAGAGGGATGATACTTAAAACCATTAGAATAACTTATTATGGAAACCTATTTGAATAGTTATGATGGTAAATGGGAGAGTACCTATCTTTTTCTTTTCTTTTCCTACTCTGCACATATTTTCTCAATATATACATACCCTGAATTTTATTCTTCTATGAAAAAATATGCTTGCTGGTTATATTCAACAGATATAAGCAACATATCGAAATGAATATTTACTTAGGATGTTCCATGCGCTCAGCACTGACTTTTTAAAACCTATACTATAGTCCCCACAGCTCGTCATTCTGTTGCAAAGATAAGCCTTCAACCTATGAAAATATTTAAGAGAAATATGAAAAAGTGTTGAAGCATGAAATAGTATGGTAATTAAAAGACTTATGTAGAAACTTCTTTAAATGCCAAATGCTAAAAGTAGCAAGAGTTCAAAAGGAAGAAAGGAGTAAAAAGGTTAAAAAGAGGCCTAGGAAAGTCTTGGTTTCAGATTTCATATTACGGATAATTCCTTAAGCCAATGACCTATACTTAAGCCTCAGTTTCTTCTGTCTGTTCTTGAATGGTTTGAGACAAACAGCATTAATATTCTCCTTGGCTATCAATAATTCATTCACTTGATCAAGCCATCAATTAATATTTGTTGAGCATTCCCCATATATACAACAACAAAGAGGACAAAATTCTTGCCCTCATTAAGATTGCATTTTAAAAGACAAACAGGGGTGCCTGGGTGGCTCAGTTGGTTAAGTGTAAACTTTGGCTTAGGTCATGATCTCATGGTTCATGAGTTCAAGCCCTGTGTCAGGTTCTGGGCAGACAGCTCAGAAACTGCTTCAGATTCTTTGTCTCCCTCTCTCTGTCACTCCCTCACTGTGTGTTCTCTCTCTCTCTCTCTCTCTCTCTCTCTCTCTCTCTCAAATAAATAAATGTTAAAAATAAAAAGAAGTGCAATTTTAAAAAATAAAATAAAAGGCAAACAGTAAATCAACCAGTAAACAAGTGTACTTATACATTTCAAGTAGGGACACCTGGGTGGCTCAATCATCTAACTTTTGGTTTTGGCTCAGGTCATGATCTCATGATTTGGTGAGTCAAGCCCCACATAACGTTCCGTGATGACAGTGTGGAGCCTGCTTGGGATTTTCTCTCTCTGTCCCTCCCCCATTCACACTATCTTTGTCTCTCTCAAAATAAATAAATAAATAAACCTATATATATATATAATTTCAGGTAATGTAACTCTGACAAAAACAAATGAAGCAGGCATAGTAGGGCTAGAGAATGATGGAGGAATAATTATTTTAGACAGGGTGGTCAGGGATGGTTTCTCTGAGGAGCTGTCATTTGAACAGAAGGAGCCTGCTCTGCAAATATTTCAGGCAGAGGAAACAGCCAATGCAAAGGCAACCCCTGGGGTAAGAATAAGCTCAGCATGTTAAAGAAAGCATAAGACTACAACAAATAAAAAAGGGTGTCACAGGGACCAGATACTACAAGACTTATAGGCTTGAAGTTTGGATTTCATTCTAGGAGAATGGAAAGCAATTGGAAAGTTGAAAAGATCACTCTGGCTACCATGTGAAAAATAGATTATAGGCTAAAAGAAGAGAAGAAAAAAGTCTAAATTAGGAGGCTACTCTATTCCCTTGTTGGATGATGGTTTAGTAGTGAGAGCTTTTATATCAGAAAAAAGAATAAATACTCCTAGATATTTTACTTAAATAATCTCATGAACGATGGTACCAAGTACTAAGGTAGGGTCAACTAGGGAAGAAGCAGCTAATGGATGCAGGCAGGAATCAAGAATTCATTTCGGGCATGTTGAGTCAGAAATGCTGATCATATTTCCCAATGGAGTCAGTTAGATATACCAGACCAAAGTTCAAGGCTAAAGATATAAATTGGAAGTCATCAGCAGTAGATGGCATGTCAACCTTGGACTTAGATTAGGGAAAGAATAAAACTGATCTGAGAACATTGTCCTGAAACATTCATTCATTTAGAACTTAAAAAGGAGAAAGGAAACTAGAGAAGTATGGAAACAATCAACCACTGAAACAGAAAGAAAGCCAGGATAATTCTTTTGATTCATGTGCAACAGTCCCCACCTGAACTCAAATGGAAACTCAGAGTTCCATTGTTTGTGGAAGTAGAAAGGACAAAAGGACAATGATCGCTGGGGGGTCCAGCTATTAAAACTGATCGCCAAATGGTCTCTGGTTGTGTAAGCAAGCAGAAGGAATTCTAATGACAGGCCCCCCTGGGGAAAGCTAACTGATGGAAGGAAGGCAGGACAACTGTACACCATCTACACCACCACCCTCCCCAGATTGAGTTCCTTTAAGTCCGGATGGAAGAGAAACGTTGACTCAAATGGCAGAGGAGCTGGTCCCACGGAAGACTGTGAGACACCGAGCAGCGAGAGTGCTGATTCAGGTCCCCGTGAGCACATTATTGAGATGCTCTCACTTGTGCACAGAGCTGCATGTTAGGAATCCATACCTTAGACATAGACATAAGCCATCTCACAGAGGGGAATAACAATGCTGTAATGAAATTGCTTAATCACTCACCACTCTTGTGACAGCAGACTCCAACTGGAACTCAGTTCCTCTCCTGGAAATTTTGTTCCCAATAGACAACCCAGCCAAACCAGCTCCTTCACATGCATGAAGGCATCAAGTTCAGATATAACCAACCTGTGTTGAAGAAGGATCCAGTCCATTCTGCCTGCATTTTAGGGAATACAGAAACCGGTGGTGGCAGACCCAGGGCTCTCCCATCCAGATCCTTAAAGAGATATTTTCTTGGGTTTTCACAGTCTGATTCAGGACAGACCAGTACTCCTAACCCTTTCCTGTCAATATAGACAGAAAGCAACTCTCTTATTCCATAATAAGCAACACAAAGAAAACCTACATTGGTAGTGCTATGAAAAATAAATTAGGATTTTTATCATTAATCATGTGTTATACAGATACAAAGTAAAACTCTAGAAAATGTTATTTTGCAGTTTTATGGGCAAAAAGAAAGACATTCTCATAACCAAATATTCTACATATCTGAATATATAATCTTTGCTTCGATTGATAATTTTGTAAGAAGCAAGATATAATAAAATGTTCTTAACTCTAATATCTACTGAATACAATGTGATCATTTCTTTACGAAACTTTGGGGCCTTGCAGTATTTTAAGATTATTATTATAAATATCAATTCTATTTGTGCTATATACAAACAAGGTAAAAATAGACATTCTCATTCAACACCTATCTATTGAATACCTACTATTTACATGTTGTGGAATACAATGGTGAAAAAGATAGACATATTCCTATACTTTGAGAATTTAGAGTCAAGCAGGGCATATAAACAAGTTATAGGCAATTACAGCATTGAATTATAGAGAATTTATTTGATTTCCCCTGGTATAATAATTTTAGGTATCACTGGTAATAACATTAAATATTTATTTTATGACAACCATGTGTCCGGTATTAATAATGTAAAGAATCAGATACTAATATCATTTAGCTTTATAACTATTTCATCCCATAAGTAAGGCATGAACATAAGGAAAACTGGGCAAAGAAAAAATGACAGAATAACACAAATTGCAAATCTCATAATGCTTAGGTACCAAAAAAAAATGGGTCAGGGGTGGGCATTAAAACGAGATTAGTGTTGGGCAAAACACATTAATTTTCTAATCAGGACAATTTTTCTTGATTCTTTTCTTTCAGTTAAAGGAGTTTTGCCCAATACTGTGGGGGAAAGAAAGTAACCCATTCTCCCTGCTCCTATCTCTCCCACTCTCTTTTATGACAAAAAGAATTCCTCATCTAGTTTTCAGATCCCTGAATAAAACTCACAGATTATATGTTCAAGAATAGTAGTTACACATGGTCTATGTGCCAAAATCTAAGCCACTTCTTTCAGTTCAGGGATTCCTGGCAACAGACACAGTCTCCTTCTACCTCCTAGTCCCTACCTAAGGGCTTCCGAGCCTCCTTCAGAAAACTAGTGACACCACACTCCATGGAAGATTCAAGAATTGGGGTAAAAGTTTTTCCAGTGATTTTGAAAAAATCCCAAAGACATATCTCTAATAAGGATAAACAATGAAATGATATCAATAAAACTTACATTCTATCACTTTTGCTCCCTCTTTTAGCTAGAAAAAGACACAAGATGAAATTGTGACGCCCAATGAAACAGTCTCTGTCTCTATTGTGAGAGAGACTGAGAAATCTTGTATCAAAAGGCATGACCATAGGCAGGGGTAAAGAATGGGGTCAATCAATCTACCTTATCTTTCCAGAAGAACTTATTTCTGGGGCGCCTGGGTGGGTCAGTCGGTTGAACATCTGACTTCAGCTGAGGTCATGATCTCACGGTTTGTGGGTTGGAGTCCCACATCGGGCTCTGTGCTGACAGCTCAGAGCCTGGAGCCTGTTTCAGATTCTGTCTCACTCTCTCTCTTCCCCTCCCCCGCTCATGCTCTGTCTCTGTCTCTCTCTCAAAAATAAACATTAAAAAAATTTAATGAAAAAGAACTTATTTCTATTCACATTGATGATTTTATTCTCTTTTTCTAAACATGGTTAAGGTTTTGAGGAATTGCCAAATACTTAAACGTGGCTCATTAGAAATATTAAAACTGGTACCTGGTCCGCAAAGGAGGAAAATAGAACTTGTTTTTATCTTTGATATTTAGCATCCTGGTCCTCTCTGCTGTTATTGGATGCACGATTCCAGTGTTCTCTACATTGGGCAGGATGCAGACATCTAGGTCATCACTATAGCAACTCTTCACAAAACTAGAAAAGGTGACATCTGAAAAAAAAAGTTAAGATATCATAGCATTAGATCATACAAACTGTCTACCACAAATATAGACTACACAACTAAATATTCTTATACCAATGCAGATCTAGGAGTAAGTTTAAGCTATCCAGGGTAGTTCCAGGAGTTAATATAAATCGTGACTTAAAATATCTGTAGTTCTGGGGCACCTGGGTGGCTCAGTGGGTTAAGTGTCTGACTTCGGCTCAGGTCATGATCTCATGGTTTGTGAGTTGAGATCAAGCCTGGTGTTGGGCTCTGTGCTAACAGCTTAGAGCCTGGAGCTTGCTTCGGATTCTGTGTCTCCCTCTCTCGCTGCCCCTCCCCTGCTCGCTCACGTGCACTCACGCTCGCTCTCTCTCTCAAATATAAATAAACATTAAAATAAATAAAAAATATAAAATATCTGTAGTTCTTCAAGATATGGAAACTGTATGCAAAAGGGAAGAGTATTCCAACACCTTAAAGTCTCAGAAACAATACTTTTCATCAAAGCTTTGATCACAATCCAGTGGGGACTGAGTGGGTCATGTAATCAAATAATTAAAGGTTCTTCAACATGAATCAGTGGGGACTGAGTGAATTGTCATGTAATCAAATAATTAAAGGTTCCTCAACATGAATAAATCAGTAATTTGTATTTTATTTTATTTTTTTTATTTTGAGAGAAAGAGAGGAGGGTAAGGGCAGAGAGAGAAGGAGAGAGAATCCCAAGCAGGCTTTATGTTGTCAGGGCAGACCCTCAGGGCCAGGAGATCATGACCAGAGTTGAAATCAAGGGTTGGGCACTTAAGGGACTGAGACACTCAGGTGCCTCAAGCAGAGATGTTTTAAAGGAACCACTCACTGTCATTATCACCACTGTAGTTATCAATAGCCAGCAGTTTATCAATTGGACAGCAAGCCCTAGACTACACTTTACCCTCTTGTTGATATAATTTCAGAGTGCTATCAAAGATTCTAGGCACAGATATATGAAACTACATTGCTTGTATACCCAAACATACTACCTTGAATTTTCATAATTCCTGAAATTGAACGGCCATTCCTCACTTTGTGCCAGGGCTCCTGAGGCCACTGATTTGGTTCTGAGGTGAATACAGGCCACAAAATACCAACTCGACCCCCTCGTGGATTGGAAGGAGCTCGATCTGTTGATGTCACATTGGCAGCGCGCGGTTTGACTCTGTCCTGAATGCAGTCAAAAGAGGAGCTAGTGGCCACAATGACTGAATTCCTAAGTACAATCTGTAAATTTTCAATGGGACTCTGAGGAGCAGAAGACATATATACTGTTGCCAAAAGGCCAATAGCATTATCTACCAGAGTGACGTTCTCTATCTCCACACTGTTCTCCACATGTAGCATGGCACCGTAGTCAAAGTTCTTGAAAGCTAAAAAGCCAGAGATACCGGTACAGGTGTCTAGTCCATTTTCCTTATAGAGATGAAGGCCATGGAGGCTTGAGTGGGCCACATTGTCAGACCAGTGACCTTCAGAAGAGGAACACCTGTAGCCTCGGATATGAAAACCCAGTCTCTCCGATCCTGCCACAACATTGCCATAGAGGTTGATGTCCTTTGCCTGGTTCACTTTGATTCCTGCCACCCAAACAGTGGACCATGCTGACTGTGTCATCAGAACCACAAGATTATTAGAGAGAGAAAAGTTCCTTCCCTCCAAATCTATGCCGTGGCCAACTGTGCCAAACACTATATTGTCATTTAGAATGATCCCGTGGCTGGCTGCTGCACGAATGCCCCCACCGCAGCTTTGGTGCAGAGCAGATGAAATTATCCAGGATCCTGCTGATGCATTAGTGAGTTCAATGGATGAATACAATGGCGACCCAAAGTTGTGAATTTCCACATTTGAAAGTTGAAGGACACCTGCAAACAAAATGCATATTATCAGGCACTTTCTCCTTCCCTACAGAAGGCAGAAGGTTGGCTCATTTATGGGCATCAAGAGACACAAATTTTTTAATGTAATAGTTTATTCTCAACAGCAGCACTATATTTCCCTCCATGAGTTTCACTAACAAAATATGAATCATTAGAAATATCACATTAATACATGGAGAGGTTTTATGTGCCAACTGAAGAGTGTGGCAATAGGATGGATGGGCAGGAAGGACAGATAGGCTTTGGAGAGGAGCTCAGCTGGCCAGTCAATTCTGAGTATCTGCCTGAAGGAACGGTCAAAGACCTGGATGACAATGAAGGGAGTGTGGGTGCCAGGTTTCCTCTCAGTGACCTCATGTGAAAAGGTTATCACCATCCCCATAAGACGTTGCATGAAGAAATATCATGGTCAATAATATAAAATGTATTTTTACATCATTTTAAAGACCCCATAAAATCTTTTCTGTGTTTTTATCCTAGCCACACTGTAGTTCCTGTTTCATTTTGACAATAAGATTCTCTACATCTTTTATGTCAGGAGAGGATAGTGAATTATTTAGTTGTACTGAGAAATTTATTTGTACTAATTTAAGTAGATATTGTAAAAACACAGTATGAACTATAGCCACTTGGGTGATTTAAAAATACAATGAGCACTAATACGTCATTATATATACTCTCGGTAAAATAGATTAAGAACATGATTATAGAAAAAAATGAGGTAAATTAATAACTATAACACCTAACTCTCATATAGCCCTCATTAGGTACCAGGCACTGTTTTAAGTCATATATCAATATTGCATTTGTGTTTGTGTATATATGTGTGTGCATGTGTATGTATGTGTACATACATACACATGCACACACATTTAACTCTTACCTTCACAAAAATTCTATGAAGTAGAATTATTATCCGCATTTCACAGATAAGGAAACAGAGGCAGAGAAGGTTTAAGTAACATGCCAGACTTGGATGTAGGCAAATGCATTCAGGGGATGTACTATTAACACCCACGCAGGCACAATGAAGAGAGTGGGAGACATGGTAGAATAATAGAAACAGGTATGCAATTGGATTTAGGCAACTGGGCTATAGCTAATGTGCCAGTAATTAGTCATGTGCCCTTAGCTACCTAGATCACAACTTTATCCATCACTTTGTTTCTTTTTTCTTTTTTAAAGATACTGCCAAAGGTGAACTATAGTTAGTTCTCTTGTTAAACATGGAGGGAGCTATAGTGTTTCAGTAATAGTATTTAAAGCACAAAGGTAGTCCAACCTAAACCTTCCATCTTCCACCCTCCCTTTTCACAGAGGAGAAACTAACACCCTTGCAAATCGGCTGCCATGAAGGACCAGACCATCATCTGAAGGACAGATGAAGTGAAAGACCATGTATGTCTTTCTTTGTATCCAGACAACAGCATTCCAATGTATCTAAATTTCTCAGATGACAATTATTAAGGAGGTTCTGGTGGATGGTGTTGAAATAATCACAGAATGGTAAAACATCCAGAAACTACTTGTCTGGCGATAACATTTTTGACATAGTGTCCCTTGTCAATAGCACACAGCTGAAAGGGATAATGAACCTGTCTCCACATGACTATGGCCCAAAAGACACCAAATGCTAGATTTCACACATAAATAGCTTATTTTATAGAATGGAAAGTTGTTCTACAATCTCAGTCAAGGCACTATATCAGTATTATTTTTTAAATTTTTTTTTAATGTTTATTCAGTTTTGAGAGACAGAAAGAAACAGAGCATAAGCAGGGAAGGGGCAGAGAGAGAGGAAGACACAGCATCTGAGGCAGGCTCCAGGCTCTGAGCCGTCAGCACAGAGCCCGATGTGGGGCCCAAACCCACGAACTCTGTCTGAGATCGTGACCTGAGCCAAAGTCAGGCACTTAACTGACTGAGCCACCCAGGCACCCCAATATATCAGTATTATTTTAATTAGTGTTTTTTAAGGCCTTATACTTACATGGTTATAATTCACAGTTTTAAATTGCACAATATCTTTTTGCTTGTATGCATATTAACCAACGGCTGAAAGCTAATCAGTAGTAAATACTTAAAATGTCATGAGCATTTAAGTGCAGAATTAAGTAATGTTTTTTCCTATATTTCTTTTTGAAAATAACAATTCTAAGTACAAATTGCTGGATGTTATTGGTCAGAAAAAAGAATGATGGGGCACCTGGGTGCCTCAGTCGGTTAAGTGTCCAACTTCAACTCCCGTCATGATCTCGGGGTTTGTGAGTTTGATCCCTGCATCGGGATCTGTCCTGACAGCTCAGAGCATGGAGCCTGCTTCAGATTGTGTCTCCCTTTCTCTCTGCCCCTCCCCTACTCGCACTCTGTCTCTAAGTTAAATAAATATTAAAATAAAAAAAAAGAATGATGAAGGCCTCCAATTAAAAAGGAGGAATTAAAACTCCTCATTTTCTACCCTATAATAATTCAACACAAATAGCTGGCATCCTTGACCTATACCTGCAGATTCCACCTCATCCAGGCTCTGGAGTACATTACAGAAAAATGTAAGGCTTCCTAATTTAGTGTGGGAAACTGGATCGGGTTCTAGAATAGAAAAGGGACATTAGTGGAAAAACCGGTGGAATCTGAATAATGTCTTGAATTCAGTTGATAGTAACGCACCAGTGTTCACTTTCTGGTTTTGACAAACGTACCAGAGATATGCCAGATGTTAACAATAGGGGAGACTGGGCAAAAGGCACCCAGGACTTCTCTATACCACCATTGCAACTTTTCTATAAACTAAAAATGATTACAAAATTCAAAGTTCATTTAACAAGGGCTTCAAAATTCAGGCTTGAATTTGAATGTGACCTCTGCCACTTTCTAGCTGGATGACTTTTTTTTTTTTTTTTTTTTTTACTCTTCACTTTCCTCATTCCCATTTATGGAGCACTTAATACATAACAGTTTCTATACTAAGGAAGCATGAATGAAAGGCCCAATCTTAACCTCAAGTTGTTGGCAAGCTTGTAAGTGAGTTTTACAAATGAGCAGGCAGTTGTATTGCCAACTCTGTTTCCTCATCTGTAAAAATGTCTATCTCAAAAAGATACTAAGAATAGATGAGGGGCACGTGGGTGGCTCAGTCAGTTAAGCGTCTGACTTCCACTCAGGTCATGATCTTGCAGCTAATGAGTTCAAGCCCTACTTAGGGCTCTGTGCTGACAGCTCAGAGCCTGGGGGCCTGCTTCAGATTCACGGTCTCCCTCTCTCTCTGCCCCTCTCCTGCTCACTCTCTAACTCTCTCTCTCTCTCTCAAAAATAAACATTAAAATCTTTTTTTAAAGATTGGATGAGATAAAATAGGCATGGAAAGCAGCATTAATCCTGGTTTGTAACACCTCTCCCCCTTGGGGATGATTTAAGAAACCCTGGATCACGATGTCAGAGGTCCAGGACCACATCAGTCTTGCGGCTTATTCAGCTCTGGCTTGGTGAACTGTCAGAATTGGCCTTCTCTCCTGTTCCTGTGATCATGTTCCAGCTCAGCCTGCAGTTTCAGTGAAAGGAGGCCCTGTCTCATAGCTAGAAGACCAGGACGCAGCCTGTGTTTCAGTCTTCTAAAGCATGGTTTCTCCATCTCAACACTATTGATGTTTTGGACCAGAGAATCCTTTCTCATGGGAGGCTGTGCTTGCATTTTGTAGGGTTGAAGGATACATTGTGGGATGTTTAATGTCTATGTATTAGGTACCAGAAACTCCCCCAAGTTGACAAGCAAATTGTCTCCAGATATTGCCAAATGTCCTTTGAGGGGAGGTGAGGAGAAACGTCACTCTCATTAGAACTCATGGAGACACAACCTATGGAGAGAGAGAGAGCTTGTTCTATGATCCAAGAATCCTGAACTTTTGATTTAAGGTACAAACACTGCCCTTTACCTTACTGGTGGAACAGATGTGGCAACAAACAGTGTTTCTTTCATACTTGATATATTTGGGAAGTGGTTAGATCCTTTATTCCAGGCTTTTTCAGAGCCTTTTTTTTTTTTAAATATTCATGTACTCAGTGACTTTCTAAGATGGAGCTACAGTGACAGTGTTTCACAAATGTATTTGACCAAGAAACAATTATGGAATAATGTTTAAGGAACACAAGTTTAAGAACAAGGCCCTCATGAAATACTTTTGCAGCATTCAAAAAGAGTTTAAGCTGGAAAGAAATGAGAAAGATTGAACTGATCCTTAAAGCAGTCTAGAATATGGAAATCATTTTTATTTAAATTTACGCTATTAATTTATAGCATGAACTGAAGCCTGCCATCAGATATAGCATGCTACTGGGAAAGAGTAATAGAAATTCAGCAAAGAGATAAAATTCAAGTGGTCATTAAATCATCTATAATTTCAAAGCAGAGGAAATTTCACATCTGCTGAAGATGTTTTCTTTGAGGTAAAAATGTGCATATGTGCTGATCGCTAGTATATTATTTTAACGTCACACTGATAATTAAGCACAGATTAGAACTGAAAATTCATAGCTCCTTAGAGCACAAAGGAGCCATCTAATTTGAACATTTTGTTTTATAAATGAAAATTCTCACAGCTGGAATTTCTAAGGGTCCCAGATGAATAGGCTCCAATCGGTAATGCTTAATAACTTAAAATTCCATTTACCTGAAAATTCCTCACTGCTGGATTTTCTGAAGGACCCCACAAGTAGTCTCGCCCTGCATGACATATCAGGCTGGATTTGTATATTTCGGGTCAAAAGTCCAACCTCTGCAGCCAAACGAACGTATTGGCCATCCTCCATGACATGGACGCTTCCTGGGGCAATAGGAAGTGGGCAAGAAAAAAACTTTAAAAACCTATTTCGGAAATTGCCAGCTGGGGACCCAGAGAACCTGACAAATGAAAACACTCCTTTCCCCTCGGAAGTCCTACCAACATTAAGGTTGCTTTTCCTGAGGCATTCTCCACAAATGTCAGCTGAGAAATGAAAAGCTCGTTCACACGTCTCTCTTTGGGATCAGAGTGAGAGTGTTCAAGCAAGAATTCATTTCTCCTTAATAACTGTGGGTACTGGGACAAGGAAGTCAGGGCACACCTGTCCAATTAGTGGGGTCCCCAACCTCCTTCCTTACATTCATAGGCGTGTGACTTGAGCGTTCGGTTGTACATTGTCCGTGGATCTCTTTCATGAGAGTGAAGAATTCCAGACCGACTGAGGTGGTGACAGAGCTAAAGCAGCAATGTATAGGAGTAAAGGGATAAACAGCAGGGGCGACATCCTCTCATGATGGATTGTAAGCTCAGCATTGCCTGAAGGAACCTCCTCAGGAACAGGAATGGAGCCCCTTTCTGGTTTGTTCCACTGCCCTCCATTTACAATGCACCTTGCATCCTACTGGCAAAGACTGCTGAAGATGTCTCCCCTCTCTTCCACTTAAAAAAAAAAAAAATCATCCTTGGAACTATAATTTAGAAATAGCTTTACATAATCCTGTTGAATACATGTATTTTCCTTTCCCATATCAGAGACAGAAAGATATTCCCTAACCCCTCTGTTTCAATGCTTTATTACTTATTAGAGTTCTTGAATTAAATGTATTTATGAGACTGAGACAGGAAATTCATAGTTATCACTTATGTGCAAAATGTTTTAACTGTAGAGTGTATAAAAATTTTCACCCTTTTTTTTGAGAAAAAAAAAAGGTGTTTTGCTGTTTATCTTTCTTTATGTTAACAGTAATAGTTGTCAGTACATAAAGTATCTGGAAGGACACATTCCAGAGCATGGAAAAAGAATTATAATGACTACTGTATTCTAAGTGATGGTGGGATTCAATGTGCCACGAAATGAACTGGAAATTCAGCTCCCATGAGGTTTACTCTAAGCCATGAAAACACCCAGTGACCTTGAACAAGATGCTTAACTTTTCTGCTTACTTCTAGACTTGCCATTATAAATCAATTTAAAAAAATCCTTCACATGTAAGTGTTCTTTAAAAGTTAGGCAATTAAATTAATGAAGGAATAGATGTAAAGCCTTCTAGGACATGCCTAGGGAGCAGCAAGCTGTTCTCCATCCCCTCTGAATGGCCACTGGACACAAGACCCCCAGTCAGGTTGCTGAACACATTCTTTCTGCCTCATTCACTTTTCTGAACCAACAAACCAAAGCCTTACCAATATGCCGGTGTTTGAGCCGCTCATGGATCCTAATATGGTGAGCCTTGACTTCCTTCACAGTGAGGACCTCTGCTTCATGAGGCTCATAAGAAGAGGAGCTAAGGACGATTTTGTCATGGGGTCGCCAATCCACTGTGTCCTCTACTATAATTCTGTAATGGTATAAAAACGGTATCAAGTATACTGAGAGTACAACACAGATCACCTACTTCCTCCAAAGAGGAAAGGAAATCCACTACAACCACTGATTCCCACCAGGGAGATTAAGTTCGAAATAACAAGACAGGGAAAAAGGACTTTTGTGAAAAGTTTAACACTCATGAAATCAATGGTCTGGCTATGTGTACATGTTGCAAGGATAGCAAAGATATTCTGCAGCCGTGAAATACAAGACAAACAAACAAGATAGAGTACAAGTTCCAGTTTAATATATGCCAACTACACATGGTTTCTTAGGACAGACATCTTCCTCCCTGATTGGGAAACAGTTTGAATGATAAAGTTTGTTTCCAAAAAAATCTTTTCTCAAATTTTCTGAAGAACTATTATGCCATTTTTGAACAACGTATCATCATGCATTAAGTCTCATACCTTCATGGTCAGATACATGCAGTGTCTATCCTAAACGTGCCACTTATTAGCTACGTGACCTTAAGAAGTCACTTAACGTCTCTGAATTTCATATCTTCATGTGAAAAATGGCAACACTGAAAGCTTCCCTCTGACATCCCAGTGTTATTGTAGGAACTAAAGGTATGTGTTCATGGGTGTGCTACGTTCTAAATGCTGTGCTCTCACCACAATATGAAACAGTAATAGTTCTGCTCATTTTTGTTTTTTTAACTCCCATTTAATAAAACTTTTGTTCAGTCTTTCACTGCCGCCTAGCTTTTCCTAGTGAATATGTCTGTTTTATTCTTCATTCACAGTTATTACCATTTTCAAAGGCATAAGTTTATTTTAATAACCTGCCTCTTTTGTTAACATCCACATTTTAGCCCCTTTGACAATAGATTATCCTCTACCTTTCAATGTTCATCCAGGCAATGAGTCCATAAAACATTTATTGATTGAACAACTGGTATGTACCAGACACTATAGTAGGTGATAGGGGCAGAATGGTAAGTAAAACATATGTCATTTGTATTTTTAAAAACAACAACTTAGGTTTTGACTAGTAGACATTTTTAAAGAGTTTACTGCAAGAGAGGAAAAATATACACATTTTTATATAATATGAACACCAAAAAAAGACAAATACATTACAGGGGATCATCTTTGGGCCAATGGTAAGAGTCTGCTATGAACCAAAGACTGTAACTAATTCACCTCTGTGCACCTGAGGTTAGAGAGTCAAGGAAAGAGTCACAGAGAAAAAAAATATTACTGTCCATTGTTGCAGTTTTAATAAAAGAATTTAATCTTATCTTTGTTCCTGATTTGTGGTGATACCGTAGTTACAGAATATTAAAGCAACTGCTGGTTTTTAAAGGCAAAGTAACTAAAGTCTAAAAGATATGAGGCACCTAGTTTCCTAGTCAGTTAAGCATCGAACTTTGGTTCAGGTCATGATCTCACAACTCATGAGTTCAAGCCCCACATCAGGTTCTGTTCTGACGGCTCAGAGCCTGAAGCCTACTTCAGATTCTGTGTATGTCTCTATCTCTGCCCCTCCCCTGCTCACTCTCCCTCTCTCTCTCAAAAATAAATAAATATTTAAAATTTTTTAAGTATTAAAAAAATAAAGTCCAAGAGATAAAAAAAACAAAACAAAAAAAAAAAAAAAACACCCCAAGACTAGTTTTAACTAGGACAAGGAAAGACTCCTGATTAAGTCCAGATTCTTTCCACTAAATAACATTGCCTCATCTGACTTATAGTCCTTCCCTGGCTAAATAAAAAGCAATACCCCCACACCTCAGAAGGGTATCAAGAAAACCTATGAAATTATGAAAAGTCTGTGACTAATACAATGGAATGCTATGCAGTCATTTAAAAGGTACACTGCTGCACAGCATGAATTATAAGACATTTTGTTCATGATGTATAGAGTAAAAAAATCAGAATACAAAACAATAGGCCCAAGTTGTTTTTTAAATAATAACACACATGCACAGAAAATAGAATACAGGAAAGATGCACTATAAAATGTTAGCCCACCTAGAAATGGTGGGTGTTTAGTGATTTTTCACTTAAATCTAAATTTTCTAATTTAACAGGTAAGAAAAAAATACTTTTTTAAAAAGAAAACAATGCTATGTATGTAAGTCACACAAAAGTCAATTAGCAGTACAACTGAAACTGATCCTTTCCTTCATAGTCAGTGTTACCTGGATAATCTTTTTATTATTATCTATACTGCTGAATAAAGTTCTTCAGACAATAGGTATTGTCATGTTCTGAAGACTTTCTTGTGAAAAGAGTTGAAACTCAGTTCTTGTGGACACAGGGGATTTTTAGGGCAGGGACAGTGAGATCTATGCTGACCCCCAGACTCCTGGCCACAGTGTGGCCACAGCGACAGGGCACAGCACAGCGATACCATGAGATCTTTTTCCCAGAGGCCCATGAGGAAAGAGGAGGGCTCACACCGCTCCTAGGGACTTCCAGAGAGCTCCACCCAGGCCTTAAAGAGAGCCCCCAACCCTGGAGTTGGGTGAGGTGCCAGGGCCCCTCTCCCTTTCTCTCAGGATGCCTGCCTGCAAGGCCCACCTTGTTGGGCCAGGATCTGCATGGACAAACATCCCCAGCCAGTCAGCTCCTGCTGGGACAGACTTTATCCTTCACCCCAACAGCCCTTACTACAGCTCTCATACTTTCTATGTTGCAGGTAGGTGCGTGCGATGTTGGTAGGAGATAGAGCCCACACTGCTTGCCTGCCCCAGACTTTTTTTTTTTTTTTTTTTTTAGAAAGCAGTCCATGTTCTTTAATGTACAAAAAAAGGCTGAGTAGAGCCAAAAGTAAGTGAAACATCATCACGTTTATTTACACCACTATCTAGTTCTTCATATTAACTTTAAGTAGGTAGCAATTTAGGGATTGAGAAAGAAATAAAAACCCAAATATTCTTTTCTACCATGTCTATTCTACATTGTGTCTACACTGTGTGGTCACAGAACGGCTTCTTTTACTTCACCATGCAGGAATTCAGTTGTATATAAAAGTGAACCTCTCCGAAGCTGAGGGAGACTAGAACTGATGGGTCCATACCCTGGTGCACTATCATAGAATTCAAACTGTGATGCAGCTACCAGCTCGTAATTTTTAAGGACCTACAATCGAGGCAGTGTATGCTATGGTAAGGATGGATACATGTCATCATACATTTGTCAAAACCCACAGAATGTACATTTGCTCACTCTAGCTATGTGCTTCTCACCTGTCACTTAAAATACTACTATCCTTACTCTGCCCTTCAGACCACTCATTCTTAAAAATTGACTGAAGTTCCTTTGCCTTCAAGAAGTCTTCCCATGGGAGTCTTTTCACTGAACACCCAACCCCTGCTTCTGTTCCACCACAATCTTGACATAATAGATACTGCTGTCTTGCAGTTGGTTTGTGTCTCTTGCCTTCTGTGGGTATTCAATTTTGATACTGTAAGGTAATATTCAATGACCATATGACTACCTGGTTATATAAATTCTATAGCACATAACAATGTTCTCAACAAAAAGAAAAAAGACCTATTGAAGTCAATGGCCCAAATTTTATATTAAACATATAAACGAACTTAAGCTGATCTTTTCCATTAAGGCTTCTGAAACCTTGTAGGTTCATGAAAATTAATTTCTCCTCTATCCTCCCGAAGTCTTGGGAATCCATATCTTGTAAGAACCATACACATATGGCAAAGGAATATGGCCCCTTCCACTTTTGTGTCCACATAGCAACAATGGTAACTTCAAGGAAAATGGTGGTCCCCATTATCAATAACTTAGATGGTTCTTAGATGGGTGAGTATCAGTTCTCCCTAAATTTCAACATCCACACTTCCCACTCACGGTCTTCCAATATTTGGTTACCCTTCAACCAGCCCAGCTGTCTGATTAAAACTAGTAAGAGTCCTATAGCTACAGGGGAGAGGATATAGACCTTTCTGTTCTGAACAAAACACCTAAAACAATAAATAAACAAAAAAATTAAAAGAGCTGTCTGCAATGTGACTGGACCTAAATGAAAACCATATGAAAAGAGAGAGGAAACTATGAATAATCACTGCAGAAGTCTCCCAAAAGAAAATCTTTAAAAATATATAAACAAGGTGTCAGCACAGTTTTATTTGGGCACTAACATTTTATCTAGTTTTGAGAAAATATCATACTTTTGGTCCAAAGAACATAATTACAAAAAAGGGGGAAAAAAGTGTATGCTTTCAAATATGATTGAAAAAGTTTTTATAACCATGCATAAGGCATTCATATATAAACACCTACAACTTAAATGGATTTGTTAACTAAACATCGGGGAGGTCTTAATGATGACGGCTGCATTTGACCACAGGCTCAGAGTGTCCCAGATGCCAAGATGTTTTCCTCCCAGGAACAGGGATAGCCATAGACTTCTGAACTCTACGAACACTGAAGACTTGCTTTTACACTTCGGTTTAAACTTTTTTTTTCCATCTTTTTCAGTGCCACTGAAATGTACTGTGGATCCTCAGCCCTATTAGACTGTGTGAAGAACCGAAGAAATGGAATTCTGCAGCGATACGGACAATGATGATGATAGGAAAAGCTATCATAGATGTCAACTATTTGTCTACCTGGCTTCCTTTCTCCTTTAATCCATAAAATCCACCCAACTTTTCTGAGATCTGCTCTCCTTAACCGCCAACCTAATTAAATGTCCTAGTGAGCACTACTGATTATAGTCCCACAAACCGTTTGCTGTAGGGTGGGCAAGGGATCCAATCTGCCTTTGTCTGGGGAAGTTCGTCCCTTGGACTTCATTGTATCAGCTTTATTGAGGCATAGTTGACAAACAAAATATACGATATTTAAAGTGCATGATGTAATGATTTGATATATGTATACACTGTGAAAAGATTACCCTTATCAAGTTAATGAACACATCCAACACCTAACATACTTACTTTTCTGTGTGTGAGAATATGTAAGTTCTACTCTCTTAGCAAATTTCAATTATACAATACAATGCTATCAGCTACAGTCACCAGGACTTTTGAACAGAAACTAAGGGCGGAGACAAATTCACTCTCTGGTGGTAAAGCTAGGAAAAGCCTGACAGGACTGGGTTCACTTGTACCCTACAGAATGTAGAAACCTTTTCTGCACAGAAGCAAATGAGGTTGAAACAGAGAAATTAGAGAGGTTGTGGGAGGGCCCATCACAATCTCCCAAATGGATTAGAAAGGCTACTTTTACTTATTTGTACCATTACCACAATAACTAGCATGTCCTTAGATTCATTATGTGCCAGAAACTGGGCTACAAATTTTACATACATAAATTCACTTATTCCTTATAATTACTCTATTAGCCAGGCAAGAATTGAGGGTCAGAAAGAACAGTTTGCTCAAAAATGACACTATTAGCTCACTACACAATTATAATTATTACAGTCTGCCTTCCCCCAAGGTTCAAGCTTGTTTTCACTGTAGTATACTATTTCCATCCTACATTTCTAACTCATGTGACTTTTCCCAGCATGAAGACAATAGCCAATGGGGACCCACTGGACCAGACAGAATCATCTTTTTTTGTTTTTAATGATTATTTATTTTTGAGAGAGAGAGACAGAGAGACAGAGAGTGAGCAGGCAAGGGGCAGAGAGAGAGAGGGAGACAAAAAATCCAAAGCAGGCTCCAGGCTCTGAGCTGTCAGCACAGAGGCTGACACAGGGCTCGAACCCACAAACCGTGAGATGATGACCTGAGCCAAAGTCAGACGCTCAACCAACTGAGCCACCCAGGTCCCCCAGAATCATCTTCTTTTGAAGGCTATATATATGATCCTGAACTCCTGCCAATAAACGAATAAGGCCACCAACTCCGTATTCTAATATTTCTTGAACTAAATTGTTATAGAATAATGAAATTTGAGTAAAAAACGAAATAGTCATTTTTAAAAATAAATGTAAGTAAGTTTCTTATTTATTAGATATGTCGCTGAATCAAGAGGCTCAATAAATTCTGATTTCCAGAAAAGACACATCCATTCAAGGTAGCAGGCATTTATTAGAAATTTTCTTTATGTTCTGCTGTGTACTAGATGCTAAGTAATATAGAGAATCAATAAAAAATAATATTTTTCTGTTCCTGTAGAAGCCACTTGGAGGAATATGAGATAGACACCTTAAGTAGCTTAGTATCAGTCACCAGGAAGCATATTTTTATTAAAATGATAAATCAGAAGACCACATTCCATAGCTCAGATGGTGAGAAAGTCAGTGAGTGCCAGAAGGGAGATCGAAGGTCCTGTGGAAGCTTTGGTGGATACTAAGGATAAGCAAGAAGTGTAAAGGTGAGAGGAGGTGCAAGAGCACTGTGAACCCCCTTATTTTACTTGTCAAGTATTTAGGGAGTCAGGCTCAAACAGTTGCTCTTGAGAGCCATGTATGAAGTGGGAGTGTATCAGAAAGGAGAACAGGAAGTACCCAAACAAAGTACATCCAAAGAAAACCATCGCAGATTTGATACACGAGACAGTAAAATAGATAAAGTCAGTGGTGATGTCAGAACAGAAGGCCGAGGTCCTGGGGAAAGGTTGAGGTGGCAAATGATTTGTTGTTTGGTTCATAGTTATTTCCTTATAAATAACAGGGTAAGTTGATGCATCACTCAAGAAACAGAGAACAACAGAACAAAGGGACTGGGTAATGCTCTACACACTTCATTAAAAAGCAAATAAAAAAATTAAAAATAAATTAAATAAATAAAAAGCAAATGAGATGGGGCACCTGGGTGGTTCAGTCAATTGAGCACATGGGACTTAGGCTCAGGTCATGGTGTCACGGTTCGTGGGTTTGAGCCCTACCTCTGACAGCTCAGAGCCTAGAACATGCTTTGGATTCTGGGTTTCCCTCTCTCTGCCCCTCCCCTGCATATGCTGTGTCTCTCTCTCAAAAAAAAATAAACATTAAAAAATTTTAAAAGAAAAAAAAAGCAAATGAGAAAAGGAATAAGAAAAACATGAGAACTTTTGAAGAAGTTTCTCTAGTTTCCTCTTTCCAGTAAACCAGAGCCATTCTCATTCAGTTGCTCAGTCAAAACTTTTACGGTAATCTTGGGACTTTTCTTTTTATTCTACCCAATCCATCAGCAAATCATGTTTCCTCTGTCTTCAGTGCATATTTCACCATCCCATCCTCCTCCTTCACGACCACCGGAATCTAAGTTAAGCCACCAGATCATGTCACTTGCAAGACTGCGATATTACTGTAGTGTCCTAACAGTCAGTCTCCCTGGTTCCACCCCTGATCCCACAACACTCAGTCTCCACACAGATGAACCAGCATAAATTGGACCCTGTCCTGGTCCTGTTCAAACTCCTGCCGTGACGAGGATAAAATCTAAAACCTTTATCATAGGATTGATTATGTAACCATTTAATTTCAAAGACCACATGGTCACCCTTAAATGACTCACAGTACAACATCTACCTAATACTTCTAATGGGTAAAAAAGTAATTTCTTTAAATCTAAGGATAAATCTAATTATAACTTCTCTTGATTGATCTGAAATCCCAAAAATCCAACATGCTGTTCATCAGTCTCCCCCACCTGAAGGGGGAGCTTCAACTGACGCAAGCAACTATAAAGAGTAACTTAATTTAGAGATCAATTTGTATAATAACATGCAACAAAAGAAAATAATATTGTTTCAAATATCTTACTAAGCCTACTGTCATGGGTGGTGTAAAAATGAAGTGTAAGTTTATAAAGTTAACATGAAATTTATCTTCTGGAGATTTCACTTTAACATTCTTCATAAAATAAATCAATTATACACAAATAAATTCAGATTTGCAGTTCTGTTGCCAAAAGATCATAAAGAGATCTGAGTAAAATCTGTCCCCATAACAATATATTAGAAAGACTTATTAAACTGAAGTTTTAAAATATTTTTTAAAGTTTATTAATTTATTTTGAGAGAGAGAGAGAGAGAGAGAGAGAGAGCAATCGAGCAGGGGAGGAGTAGAAAAGGAGGGAGAGAGGCAGAATCCCAAGCAGGCTCTGCACTGTCACCACAGAGCCCATTGTGGGGCTCAAATTCACGAATTCTGAAATCACAACCTGAACCAAAACCAAAAGTCAGACAGACGCTTAACTGACAGAGCCACTCAGGTGCCCTATAAACTGACTTTTAACATAAGGAAGGCCATAGATCAATGTTTAAAGAAATGGTTTGCATTTCTGTGTAAGGTCTGTGTACTTTAGTTAATACTAACATCAACTTGCTGGATTTTATAATGTTTAGGTTATGAAATTTATCAACAGAGAATGTTGAGCAAAGGGTATACGAAAACTCTACTATTTTTGCAACTTCATGTGAGGCTTCTAATATTTTACATTTTTAAAAGTTTAAAAAAGGAAGGCTCTCCATTTTAAATGAATGCACTATGATGATTACATATCATTCATATAAGCTCATTAAAAACTTATCATGATTCATACTAACAAGCTTGGCTTTTAATATTTGTATCATACAGAACACTAGAACATAAGCAATGGAATCAGACAAACCATGTTAAAAATAAATAAATAAAAGTCAGTCCCAGGAACTCCTAGCTTTATAAGCTTGGAAATTTTACTTAACTTGTCTATCCTCAGTTTTTGTATCTGTAAATGCAGATAATACCTGGCATAGCACTGAGAGGTTTAAATGAGATAATGTACTTAAAATGTTTGGTAGATGCCTGACAGAGTAAACCCACATTAGAAGACCTCAATAAATGGTAGCTAGTTCCTAGAGATAGTTTTCATTAATAAAATTGAATTTCTTTCAAAATAGCCTGTAGCTGACTCTGAATTACGTTTCTAACACAATCTTTAAAGAAAAATTCATTCATATGGGTCTTGCCAAATTCCAGCTTGCTAACCTTATAATTAAAGTTTCCTATTTATCCCTGCTTGAAATGCCTACTTCACAGATCCTTTTGGGTATCAGGCACTTCAAAGTCAACATGACCAAATCTGAACTCATAAATGTTTTCCCCAAAATTTAATCCTCTTTTCCTGAAAGGCACTACCATCCGTCTCTGCAGTCCAGAAACCAAGCAAGCATCTCACATCCCACACATTTTATAAATTTTTATCTCCCATCTCTAAATCTGCCTACTTTGCTCCATTGGTACATCAGCTCCTGACTACAGGTTATAGTCTCTCTTGCTTGGACCTCCTAAGTGGTATCCCTAGATCCATTTTTGATGCCTCCTGTTGTCCACATTGTACCTGGAATGATGTTTTTTTTTTTTTTAAGATGTAGAAATGTGATTATAAGCACTACCTCCTATCCATACTATCCTCTTAGAAACTAAAAAGACTTGTACAATGCTCTTGGAGGGTAAAAACTAAAATTGATATTGCCAGTAAATATGTCCTGACCCCTAACTACTCTTTAGTACTATTGTGCTCATCCCCTAGTCTCCACGCCAGCCAACCTGGCCTTCTTCCAAGTCCCTTGTGTTGTCCATTCTTCCTCCCACGACAAAATCACCTCTTGGGCCTCTGCTTCTCAGTCATCTATCTCTACTGACTCTATCAACTTTTTGTTTTTGTTTTTGTTTTTTTTTTTAAGAGAGCAAGAGGGGAGAGAGGCAGAGGGAAAGAGAGAGAATCCCAAGGAGGCTCCATACTCAGTGTACAGCCTAACATGGGGCTTGATCCCATGGCATCAAGATCTGAGCCAAAATCAAAAGTCAGACAACCAACTGAGCCATCCAGGTGTCCCTTTCTCTATCAACTTTTAAAGATTTAGACTGGTCCCAGTCTCATTTCCAGGCTCCAATTTTGTCTTCTGTCTTCTTGGTCAGTGTCACCATCTGCTTCCTGTATGACTCCCATAATTTTCTACAAGAGCCCTAAATTACATACCTAATTGTCTTCTTGACATCTCCAGTTGATGTCTCCCACTTAGCATGTCCCTGCCATCTTCCAACTTGGCAAATCTGTTTCTCTTCTGGTCTTCCCATCTCAGTGGATGTTTTCATCATCCACCAGGTTGCTCAGTCAAAAAATCTGAAGCACTTCCCGCACCTCAACATTCAACTCACTGGCCTGTCCAGACAGTGCTATCTCTTCTCTCCATCTCCATTGCCTCCTCCATAGTCCTAGTCACCATGATATTTGGCCTTAACTGGCCTTGTAACTCATAGCTCAGCTTCTACTCTTTTCTCCACCATTCGTCATCTTTATAGCAGCCAGAGTGGTTTTCATCACAAGTCAGATTCTACCATTTGCCCTCAACCTCTCACACCTAAACAAGATATCCTGTGACTTGGCATCTACCATATCATATCGTTCTCCCCTCTCCTCACTCTGGTACAGATATAGTGATCTTCTCTCTATCCCCCACTCCCCAAAGGCCACCTTAGAGACAATGCTGGATGTCCCTCTTTCATTGAACACTCTAGCCCATTCTCATCAAACAGCAGGATGCCTCCTACCATTCAGGTCTCAGCTCAAAGTTTTCTTCTCCAGAGAGGTCTCCCCTTTCCATTCAGTCTAAAAGGGTACCTCGTACAATTCCCAGTTATTTTTTATTGTAACACCGTGTTGTTTTCCTTACTAGCACACTTTATAATCTGCATCTGTGTTGTTTATATTTCTGTATTAGCTTCTTTATTGTCTCTCTATGAAGATATACACTCCCAGAGGATAGTGATCTCACCATATTTGCCTCTACTTATCCAGTACTTACAACCACACCTGGCATATCATAAGTACCCATCAGACATTTGTTGAATGACTGAATGCTGTTTGCTTTCATTGGAGTGCTCTTTCCACACACACCCCACCCCACTTTGCTTAATCAAAGCCCATTCATTTTTTAGTTTCCATCTCTGAATCCTATAAAGCCCTCCTTCATAGCATTTATCACATATGTATTTTTATATTTGCTTTATATTTATTTCATTAATGTCTGGGTCAGAGACATATCAATTTTTACTTGTATTGTATTTCCAGGCCATAACTCAATGTTTGACATAGGATAAGAATTAACAAAAATTATGTTGAATAAAAACAATAATAATGTTCAAAGATAATAACTACTCTATGAAGAAATTCTGTACATAAAGAAAAGCACATCAGAGCAGTACCTATCATTTCTCCCACGGGGATCCTTGCTATGCTGTATGTCCTTCCAGACATTTCTTTAATCACATAGATGCATACATAAATGCTATTTTAGTTTATTTGCAAATGTAGGCTAATATATAATATTAGCCTAAATGCCCATACCTCCTCCCCTTTGTAAATATGGAATTCCATCTTCCCCTTTGGTAATGAAATATTTTTAAATATTGCTTAATTTTGTTTTAATTAACATTTATTTCAACTCTACTAGGGAAGAACATTTTTCTGTATGCTTTTTAGTCAAATATATGTCTTCTTTTGTGGCTTGTGTATTCAAACTCTTTAATGATTACTCTTCTGGTGTGTTCATACTGTTTTCCTTTTATTCCTAAATATTCTTTACATAAAAAAAATTAGCCTTCCATCTGTACTATTATAAATTGCAAATATTTTCTGGTTTATCATCTGCCTTTACATTTTGTAACTGGCATACAAAAATATTGATTTTTTTATGTTGTCAAATCTATGACTTCTTGCTGTTACCATTGTTGCATTTCTTATGATAAGAAAGGTCTCCTCTAGTTTAATATTGCATGATGATTACTTAAATGTTCTTCAAATAATTTTATGGGCTTTTTATATTTAATTTTTTAATCCATCTATAATTTTAAGTGAAGCATAATTTGAGAATTTAATTTTATAGTTTTCCAAAGCATTTACCAATTATTCCAGCACAAGTCTGCAACTAAATTGAAATGCTAATTTATTCAAATTCTAAGTAGTAACACATATCTGGGCCTATTGCTAGCCATTCTCCTGTTTTGGTGCCAACAGCAATAGGTAATTATTCACATTAAAGGTATATATTTTTTCTAAAAATTACTGGTAATGTTGGCTACCTTTAAGTGTTTATTATTCCAAAAGACTTAGAATTATTGAATCAGACTTCAAATGCATATATTTGGCTTGTGATTAAAATTGCATTGGATTTGGGGCACTTGGGTGGCTCAGTTGGTTAAGTGTTTCACTCCTGATTTCAGTTCAGGTCATGATCTCATGATCCATAAGCTTGAGCCTTGCATTGGGCTCTGCTCTAACAGTGTGGAGTTTGCTTGAGATTCTCTCTCTCCCCTCCCTCTGCCCCTCCATAGCTCCCACTCTCTCACTCTCTCTCTCAAAAATAAATAAATTTTTTTTTTAAAAGTTGCATTAGATTTTAAAATATTGAGTCTTTCCATTAATATTATGTACCACCATTTATTTTAATCTTTTATGCCTCTTACTAGTGCTTCATAGTTTTGTTTCCATTGTTCCTATAATTTTTCTTAAGTTTATTTCTAGATAATTTAAATTGAAATTTAAAATATTTAAAATATTCAAAAGCTATTGATTTGGGCATTTACTGAATGCAACTGATAGTTTTCAGATTCTCTAGTGTTCTAGGATAAATATATATATAATCTACAAATCTGATAATCTACAGACTGATGATTTGGATTTCTTTTAATAGCAAAAACTAATGCATTTTTTCTTGACTCCATACATTGGCTAAAACTTTTATAATAATATTAAATGACTGTTATAATACACAGTAATTTTTAATGTTAGTGTTATACAATAGAAAGTTGCTTGAGACAGATTTTTAATTATTTGTTTTACATCAGTATTTAAAGCAGGGATTCTCAACTAATGGCTAAACCACTCTATTAAAAGGCATTGATTTAAAGGAATATCCTCGTAGTCTTAATTTACTGTTTATTCCAAGAATGCAAGTTGAATTTTATTTAGTATGTTTCAGTATTGCACCAAATTGATCATGTTCTTAGTCTTTATATATATTGCTTCAATAAATTATACCAAGAAATTATTTCATTTTAAACAATTCTTCTTTACTTGAATAAATTACACTCAATCCATTTTTTTCCCTATCAAACTGTTGGATTTTATTTGTTGCTGTTTTATTTAGGATTTTGTCATTTTATTTATACTTCAGTGTTGTCCCAGTTTTCTTTTTTCTTTATTTTTTTTTCTTTTTAGCTCTTAGCAGCTGTTTTAAAAATTATTTTACACTTGCTTCCTAATTAATTGAAAAACTTCCTATAATATCCTATTCTATGGAATAGATCATATAACATAAAAAGTGTCTGATATTTGAATAATTGAAAGAATATGCCATAAATTTATTTAAGCCAAATGTATATTTGGGAATAAATCTTTGGTGACTTCATGTTTTTGCTTTTATTTTTCTCAGCTATAATCTTCTTTAGCCATTTATGATAATTTATATTCCTGCATATGATTTATATTTTTCAATTTCAGAATGGCACTCGATAATATATACATTTTAATATTACAATTTTAATCTCTTTGTATTTGTTATATTTGAGATATCATTTCTGATTTTACATATTGTTTTCTTTGTATAATTAGGATTATTAAAGATTAAACCATTATCTCTAAAAAAAACATTTCAAGTCTACTAATTTCCTACTTTCTAATTCACCAATTTCTGCCTTTATCTTGCATGAATTAATTTCACTAGACTTAATGGTTATGCTATTTATGGTTTCTCATATTGACAGCTTACTTTATTTTGGTACTTTATTATTCAAAATGAAAGTATTTAATGTGAAGTCATGTTGGCCATGTTTCAGGCAATAATGTCATTATTGCTATTTCCCTAGCATTCTGCTGCTGAAGTTTTCATCTCTTTGATACAAAAGTTATTTAGGAGAAGGTTTATTATTTCTTTTCTGCTCTTTTGTCTTGCAAGAAATTAAGATTGTGGGTTAAGATGTTTTTACCTTTACATTTATTTTATTGTGATCATATTCTACATCATTTCTGTTTACTAAAATTTAGTTAGGTTTAAATTATATTTATATTCTGGGATAAATTCTATTTATATTCTTTGTATATATAAATTGCCTTTATTATATTATTCAAATTTCTTCATGCTTTGTCTATAATTTTTAACCTAAAGGTTAAAAACTGAAAGAGTAAGTAAATGTCTTTCATTACCATCTTCTTCTGTCAATTTCTTCATTTTTTTTGACATTTACTTTATATATTTCTATATTATTTTATGTGGTATAAAACTTTCTTGACTATTGGGGTTTCCCTAGGGACTTATTATTAATATAAAATGTATTTATTTTACACATTTAATTTTTTCTTATAATTTTGAGTCTTTTGTTTTTATTTCAATGATTCGTTTTATCCAATGAATTCTGGATACTTAATTAAATATTTAATTAAAATATTTTTTCTATAATGGTTTTGTTTTCCTCCAGTAAAAAATGTTGTGATTACATGTTGATATATTATCTAATTTTTTCCTGTATAGGGTCATTTTTAACAATCATATTTTCTTTTTATAACTGGAAAATTTATTTTTTCTTACTTCTGTTGTCTTTTTACAACTTCATTTTTTTAATTCTCTTACTATTTAATGTTCTTGTATTTTTGTGTTTTGCTATTTATTTTATGGTTTCTTTCATTCTCCTATATCTGTGGTGATTTGGAAGGTATATATATCCTGGTTCAAATTCTGCTAGAACAAATTGACTCATTTACTTCATCTGGCACTCATGCCCCATTGCCGGTTTCCTATGGCCAGAGTCCCAGATTGTAAACCTAGAGTTTTACATGAGAATTATGACCTGTGATGATTAGTTTATGTGTCACTGTGGCCAAGCTATAGTACCCAGTTATTCTATCAAACACCAATGTAGGTGTTGCTTTGAAAGTGTTCTAAATATGGCTAACATCTACAATGAATTGACTTTAAGTAAAGATTACCCTCAATAATGTGGATGGGCCTCATCAATCAGTTAGAAGGCCTTAAAAGCAAAATTGAAGTTTCCATGAGGAAGAAGAAATTATGCCTCAAGACAAAGCTTAAGAGTTTTCAGCTTACCAACCTGCCTACAAATTTTGAACTTACGAGTTCTCATAAGCATGTGAACCAATTCATTGAAATACATCTCTTTATATTTACTACTGTATATATACTATATATTATACATACACACATACAACCTATGGGTTATACATATTTATATAAACAGAACCCTAATACATTAACTTTTCAAAATTTATGTAGTTTCTTTCATAAGAACAATTACTTTGCCTTATTTTAATAACCATATTTATAGTATATTTAACTTATTCCAATGCTTACCTTTAAAATATACTTTTATATACCTTTACAGTATTCCTGAATTTTATTTTTATTCCTGAACTTTAAATCAGTTTATTCTCTTCATCAGAATACTTTTGGGGGGGGGGGGCACCTGAGTGGCTCAGTCACTTGCAAGCATCCAACTTCTGATTTGGGCTCAGATAGCAATCCCAGGACTGTGGGATCAAGCCCCATGTGAGGCTCTTGTGGGGAGCATGGAGCCTGCATAAAATTCTCTCTCTCTCCCTCTGTCCCTCCCCCTCTCATGCAGACACACTCTCTCTCTAAAATACTTTTAAAAATTAAAAAAAATTAAAAATTGAATACATTTTCCATTTTTTTCAATTCTTAAAATGCAAAAAAAAAAAACCTTTTTTTTCTTTTACATGTAAATAGCATTTAAGTGGAGTATAATCATAATCTTTGGTCATAATCTTCCCCCCCAAACATGTGTACATTTTACACCACTGTCTTCCTATATTTAATGGTATAGAGAATTCTAAGGTTAACAAGCTTTATGTTCCCTTCTGTTTTAAGGTTAACAAGCTTTATGTTCCCTTCTGTTTTACTTGTTCACTGCTTTTTCTTGCACTGTGAGTATGTATAACAATCATTATTCTTGATGTTGATACAAATTAAATGTAAGTACTCCCAGGTTTGCTATGTATATTTTAGGTAGAGTTTTTCTTATTCTTTCTGCTGTAATTACTCTGGGCTCCTATTAAAAAGAACAATTACTATGTGTGCTTGCATATCTTCTCTTTTAGGATTTTTATCTCTTGAACTTGTCTTCTACATTCAGGTAGATTCCATCAGTGTGTTCTTCATAGTGCCTATGCACTTTGCACAGTGGTGATTTCATTCTTCGCCACTTCTAGTGCCTTATTAAATTCTGTTATTGCATTAAAAAATTTTTTTTAATGTGTATTTAATTTTGAGAGAGAGAGACAGAGAGTGAACAGGGGAGGGGCAGAGAAAGAGGGAGACACAGAATCCGAAGCAGGCTCCAGGCTCTGAGTTGTCAGCACAGAGTCCGACATGGGGCTCGAACTCACAGACTGCAAGATCATGACCTGAGCCAAAGTCGGATGCTCAACTGACTGAGCCACCCAGGCGCCCCCTGTTATTGCATTTTAAATTCCATAAGATTCTGGGCACATGGGAGGCTCAGTCAGTTAAGCATCTGACTTCAGCGCAGGTCATGACCTCATAGATTGTGATTTGGAGCCCCCCCCCCCATCGGGCTCTCTGCTGTCAGCATAGAGTCCACTCAGATCCTCTGTCTCCCGCTCTGCCCCTCACCTGCTCGCGCGCTCTCTCTCTCTCTCTCAAAAATAAATAAATATAAAATAAATAACTAAAGTCCATAAGATTCTTCATATGCTTCATCTCAATCCTATTTTATTTTTCTATCTCTTAGCCAGCTATCATCTCAACTCAGACTACATGATGTCACCTTTCACTTCATCGAGGATCTCATACTATTCGTATTTCTGAAGATTCATTGATAGCAGTAAACATGTATTAACTAAACTTTACTCCTTAAATAAACTATAGTCCCCTCTGCCTTAGGTTGTTTTATTCTACCTCAATTATGTTATAGAGACTTTTTTTTACTCTGTCCCTTATTTTACCGTTTATTCATCCTTGAGTTTTGACTCGTAATCTAAAATTTAATTTCATGTTGTAACAAAACACGAAACAGGAGCAAACTAAACCAACAAGTACATCGCTAAGGTACTCTCATTTCTTACCTTTCGTTGCCTGGGGCGATGTCGGCTGCAAGCCAGGTCCAGGATTTCTTAGGACAAGCACCGTGAAGCTGGACTTTCCCATATACCCCTGAAAGTAAAAGGAGGAACCACTGAACAAGAAAGTTCAGAGGAATTAAGGCCACCTAAGGAAGGCCCATAGAGAAGTTCTTGTGCAACGTATGTTGTATAGAATCTATATATAAAGGTGTCCATCTTATCAAAGAATATTTAAATTCTTATTCTTATCCTCTCAAAAGCTATAGAGAAATGAATGCTACATCACATCTAGTAACCCAAAAGTTAGGAAATAGACTGCTCCAATGGCTAAATGGTTACATTCCACCATTAAGTGACTCCAAACCATTTGCAATTCTGTTGGAAGTTAACCGGTTTTGATATTTTATGTTATAGGCTTCATTTTCCAAAAGGCAAGGGTAATTTTATTCCCTGAGGAAAGGGATTTGGTGCTATTAGCTTTGTTTTCAGTGGTTGGACCTCATATTTTTTTGTATTACAGATATCAAAGGATAGATCTCTAGCTCCTTTGTTTCAAAATATAATTTATTTCAGACTCTTAAAGTCGTACCAGGGACATGCTTGATGCAGTCCAGTTTTATTCCTTCAGGTCTTTCCTCTTACGTGTTTTATTGTCATTTAACATCACATGAAGCACAATTCCTCATATTCCAGTGGTCTCAAATGTTTTGAGCCTGAACCCAAGCACTAACAAAATTATGATTATGTACTAATGCATGTGTATTTACTCATTTTTAGATAAACATACACATATATGAATATCTTCACACATTTGAATAGAAGTTCTAATATTTTCTTCCTGTACCCAAATGTATTGTCTGTATATGACTGGATTGGTACATAATATATTATTGCAAATCAAATCATGGTATCCAAAGATTTCACAATTTTTAGCAGAAAGCATATGAATAAAAGAACCAAATACCAGTAAGATACAAATACTATGCCTTGTGTTTTAATCCAATGTAAACAAACAAAAAAAATCTCAATCAATTAGGACCTAACCAACTGTTTATGTCACTATCTATATTTTTTTCTATACTCTAATTCAGAAAAAGTCATAAAACTAAAAATCAGGATTAATGGAAATGTAAGAAATATTCCAACTTTCAAGACATGTCCTGGAATAATCAATCTTTCATAATGATATTCATATATATCATATATCATATATATGATATATAAGACTATCTCAAAAAATTTCATATGATATCATCATCATCTTAAAAAAATCTACCTTTTTCTCTATTGGCTAAGTAAACTAGGAAGGGGAGGAATGTGAAGTAATTTAAAGAAATGTCTAACAACAAAGATTTTGGTGAAAACCAGTTAATTTCCTTAAATTTGAGTTATGCAGAAAAGTAGATTGATCAGACAAGTAGATTTCTTGATCATTTCTAATCATCAAAGATTTACTATAAAATGACACCATTCCTTAATTGTTTTAAGATTATAATACTTTTAAAAAATTAAAATCTGTCATTTATGTATGGTATCACAAGATTTTAAGCATACAGTACAATATTTCATTCCTTATTCAATTTAGAATCAGAGAAACTTTCAAACACACTAGCTTGGCCATCTGGGTGGAGTCGAGGATTAAGACAGGCATGCTTTAATACCAAAGCAAAGTTTAATACAATGTGGTGCTGTACAGAACAGAGTGGAAACCACAGGCAAAAATAAATGAAATGTTCCTGTTATCCATCTAGTAAAAAAGTAAAAATATTCTTGAACCTCATATTTTTAATTTTTTTGTTGTTGTTTGTTTATTTTCGAGAGACAGAGAAACAGAGTGTGAGCAGGGGAGGGGCAGAAAAAGAGAGAAACACAGAATCCGCAGCAGGCTCCAGGCTCTGAGTTGTCAGCACAGAGCCCGATGAGGGGCTGGAACCCACAAACTGTGAGATCATGACCTGAGCCGAAGTCGGATGCTTAACCGACTGAGCCACCCAGGTGCCCCAAACCTCATATTCTTCAAAAGATAAAAGCATGTATGAAAAATCCTTTGGAACAATAAAGCCCTATCAAAGTACAGTACTATCTGGCAATGGTTATACATTGTGAAACTAGCTTATCAAACTTCATACTATCCTAACATGATTGCCTCCATTTTACTGCATTAAGATCTTAGAAAATTAGTAATGCCATAAAAAGAAAGTGAGAAAATGCTAGAATAAGCAGCCTCTTACACTTATCCCTTAAAATGGAGTTACTGTGAGGCTTCACATCCTAGTTGTATAAGCTCGGTCCCAGTTTCTATGCTTTTACATAGGTCAATTTTCAAATAGGATTTGGTGCTGTAGCAGTATGAAATAAAGAAACGGTCAACAGTAAGTGTTTCTTAGTAGCCTGTATATCTATCAGTTAAAAAATATATCAACAACCACACAATATTTATAGTTGATAACAGACTTTTAGTCCAGGCTTTGGTGTCTGACCAATCTGGATATAAGTCTAAGCTCTGGCACTATAAAACTGTGTGGCCTTCTGCATATTGTTAACCATCTCTGAGTCCTATTTTGGACATCTGTAAAATGGACACTGTTACAGAAGACCTGGTAAGTGAAATAATAAATATAAATTATCTAGAAGAGTGCCTGGAATTTAGTAGGTGTTCTATGAATGGTACTTCTCTATCAGAAACATACATGTTTCATTTCATTTTTAATAAAATATTATACTCTTACCAATTGTTCCTGGATCAACATGAATTCCATTGAAACGGTCACAGAAGACTCCCTCTGAGGCTCTAAGGAGAATCAGAAGCTTTTGTTCTTTTCTTAAGGGATTTTCCAAAGTACCTGTTTACAAAGAAAAGTCATTTAAATTAATCTGAAATTGAGAAAGAGGAGGAAATTGTGATCTAATTCAGAGAATGCAAAGTCGATGCAATCATGTAGACTATACAGAGACGAGCCAATGGTCACATGATGAAATGAGATAAAGGGGGAAAATGAGATGCAGTAACCTCTGAGGTAGAATGTTGCTGTTCAGCAAATATTCACTCTTCTTTCTCCATTCGGGAAGGGTATACTTTCCTGAACTACTAAAATTCAGCCTGGTCATGTGACCTGTTTTGCCCAGTGAAATTGAGGTAGAAGTCATAGTAATACCAATTCTGAGTTGATGCTTTAAAATACTTTGCAAGTTAAAAACCAGGTCATTTGCTATTATGTTCCCTGTCAGGAAAGAAGAATTCCTTAATAACATCTAGTGCCTGAATGAAGAGACATAGAGAGCGGACCTGAATAGAACACAGAAGCTGCAGCTGATTCTAGTATAAATATTTGTTGTTGTAAGCCACTGAGATTTGGGCAGTAATTGTTACACATAATTACAGCAAAACCTGGCTGATACACGGTCTATGGCTGGATCCCTAAATTGCTTTATATACATTTTAGCAGTTAATACTGCAACCCTGAGAAGTTATGATTCTTTTTTTTTTTAAGTTTATTTACTTTGAGAGAGAGAGAGAGAGGGAGAAGGGGAGGGACAGAGAGGGAGAGAGAATCTCAAGCAGGCTCCATGCTGCCAGTGCAGAGCCCGACATGGGGCTTGATTTCACAAACCATGAGGTCCTGACTTGAGCCAAAATCAAAAGTCACACTTAACTGACTGAGCCACCCAGGCGCCCTGATATAAGTATGATTCTTATGTCAATTTTAAATATTCATACATAACAAGGCTAATAGGTTAAAGGACTTGTCCACATTTATCCAACTAGTAAGAATCTGAATTGAACAATGGTGAATTTAAACAGTATATGCCAAGTGTTTTATTAAACATGTACTGGGTCTTTTTTTAAACCTAAATTATTGTAGCAGCCCAAGGAGAAAATCCATTCAGGCTATGAAGGTCAGCATTACTTCTGGCCTTATTCCATCAATGAAAACAGAGGAATTTGGTCACTTTTACAGCATACAAATTGTTTGGGGAATTTTGCTGGAATAGTCTGAGTATCGACCTAACAAAGGTTATTTACTTTAGAAAATACATCTTAAGATTCACAAAGTATTACAAAGAATTAGTTTTTCAAGAATCAGCTGGTGAGAAGATAGTCCCCAAACTATATACTGTATAAAACAGGTTGACAAAGAATATCTGTTACCAAATGAGACTTTCCAGTTTAGAAATTCCTGAAAAACAACCCAAAGTGAGGTTGCTGAATACAGTATGAACTAACTCGTGAACTTAAAATTTCCTGGTTATCATTTTGCTTAAGTGATCTTTCGAGGGGCATAAAATCATTCTCCTCCATTGGCATTCCATATATATATATACACCTCGTTAGCCAAAAGGTTCCAATGTGAGTTGTGACTTTGCAGCTTGCTACATCTTAATAGTCCAGCCTTCCCAGCCATTAGTCTAGGAGGCACTGTTGAAAGTAAGCCTCAGAGAGGTAAGTAAATCTGCCTGGAGTCAGGCAGTGGGTCAGTGGGCAAGGATCAGATCCCACAGCCTGTGTTCTCCCAGTGAACTGCTGGAGTAAAATGCTGTTCCACGTAGGATTGCCTATCCTCAGCTGAGTGACTAATGTATCCTCTCGGCCCAAACAAAGATGTGCTAGAGCAGAAAGAAGGAAAGCAGGGGAGGAGGAGAATGTTAAGAAAACGTGTGTGGTGTAGCTCTTATCTGGTAGTTTTAAGTCTGTCCAGTAAGCCGTTTTCCAACTGTGATTTCATTTATTTCACGGAGGGTAGTTTAGATACTGGGGGGGGGGAGGGGGGGGGATGGCCTAGCACTAAACAGATACCAGAGAGAAAAAAGTAGGACAGTTTTTGCCCTAGAGAAATGTATGCAGAGTCCCACAAAGAGACTTCAGCGTTCCTCTAAAATCAGAGATTAAATCAATTATGCAACCCCAAACTGCAGCACATGTGAGCTTTCGCAGAAAGTCTGGGCAAAATTAGTCTCTGCTGTGATATTTTGGTATCTGAAATGACCAGAGTTTGAATTTTTTGTTGTTTTTGTTATGTGGGGGGAGGGGAAGACAGGGGGTAGGGGCTGGTAGAAAGAAGACAATATGACCTAAGAGGAAAAAGAAAAATATGCCATTTTAACATTAAAATGCAGTGCTTCTTGAATTTGAAAAAGCTGTGAATGGGAAAGTCCTAAAGGCCAGGCTCTTCTTTTATTCTCAGATCTAGCAATCAAAGAAAGGTGAGGGGTCTCACCAGTTTGGGCTTTGTCCCTTAATGACTGGAGCCACCACTGAGAGAAAGCTCTGGAGATAATACAGTTCTTCTCTGGTTTCTTTTTTCAAGCAGCTTCAAGCTGCTATGTAGCAAAAGGCATTTGTCAACCTGGATGAATTTAGATACTCATAATGGAGGGGAAATCATTTCATTGCATTGCAGACAAACCAGGTGTTTTTGCAACCATGATTTCATTGAATTCTTCCAACCCTCTGATGGATTATTGCTGAGGAAACTGAGACAAAGAGAGGTTAGGTAACTTATCAGAAATTACACAGCTAGTAAGTGGTAAGCCTGGGCTTAGACTTAATACATACTATCCTAGGACACATAGAGGAACAGGAAAGAAGTAAAGGGAGGCTGCCATTACTTAGTGTGATGGTGGGCAATGGAGGGGAAACAATACATTCTAGATGCAAAAATCACCTGAGGAAATGGAAGAAAATAAGTTCTGGTATACAAAAGATAACTGTTATAACGATTTGAGGAATATGATACAAATGGATTCCATGAGCGTCAAAGGTTAAAAAAAAAAAAAAAGGGAAAAGAATCTTATATTATTTTATTAACTAAAGCTCTGTGATGGAATCAAGTATAAACCTAGTTTCCACTTAAGCCCACTCTCTCAACGTGACTCTCCACACCTTATAACTAAGGCCAGCCACAGTGAATTGCTTACTATTCCCTCTACGCTCTCTCCTCTGTGCACATGAGAGTCCCCAGGCTTTCATATCTCCACCTATGTCCTAACTCCTGGTCATCCCTCAAGACTTGGCTCCACTGTAATTTGTCTCTAACAGTCTTCTATGATTCTGAATTGGATGCTCTCTCCTGTGCATAAAAATGGCCACTCCTTTTGCTGCAGTAGAGTACCAGCGTACCACACCCCGCAGTGGTGTGTTATCTATTGGTAACTTTATGGCAGTGTTATCTATTTAAAATAGGAAATAATTGAAAACACTCTGAAGTAACACATGATTGAAAACCACTGTCCATTTAGATCACCTTCCTTTTTCCCCAGTTTCCTTGACATGCTCAAAAGCTGAGTTATTTAAGTCCCAAAGCAAGCCAAATCCCAGCTCTGATGCCACCTCTTTTGGTATGCTTCCTTGTCAGCTAAGACAGGGTTAAGTACCCTGGGCTGTCACAGGGTACTGTGGCTTATGTCAATACATCTGAACTATGAAGTCCCTTCTTTCCACCTGATGGCCTCCTTCTCTCTATAGTGAGCTAAGTGAGAGAAAAGACTGTACTGCCAGTAGGTCATTTATGTTTTATCACAGAAAGGACAAATTAGGTAATTTTAACCAATCTTTTTGCAGAAAACAGTTAGAAATAAAGAGGAATATTCCAGAGTAAAAAAAAAAAAGACCCATATCACCAATATTGGAAGAATCATAAGCATCTATGTGCCTAACATCGTAACTGCAGAATAAATAAAGCAAAAATTGACAGAATTACAAATAAAAATAGATATACCTATAATAACAGTGGAAAATTAAACATAACTACTCAGAGAATAAACAAAAAACAGTAAGGGTATAGCAGTTTTGAATACTATTGGCAAATCTGACGTAAGAGTCACAGATAGAAAACTAGACCCAAAAGAATATGTATCAATTTCAGACATGCACAAGAGAGTCACAAATATTGATCATATGGTGACACTAAAGCCAGTTGAACAAATTTAAAAGTATTGGAGTCATAATATATGCTTGCTGACCACAGGTCAATCAAATTGCACATTTCATATTGGGAAGAGTCTATAAAATGAACTATATTGATATAAAGATTTTCCAATTATCTAGCGATACCATTAAGAAAGTGAAGAAGCCACAGAGTGGGCAAAGACATGTGCAATACACATAACCTAGAATATATAAATGACTCTAATAAATCAATATAAAACAGATAATTATTTAAAAAAAAACAAGAGAACATCTACTTCACAAAACAAGATATCAAATAGACAATAAAAATTTTTAAAGGGTTGAATCATATTAGAGATGAGAGAAATGCAAATTAAATAATGAGATCCTACTATGTACCCACTAGAATGGAATTAGATTTAATTTAGCTGTGTATTTTTTATTTTATAAAATTTTCTGTATATGCATATTTCATAAGTCAAATTTTATTAACTGATTATGATGTTTTAAGGACACTCATAAGTATTTATTGATCAAAAGAACAGAAACTGGCCAAAATTATATTTGTTTTACTGTTTCTCCCTGCCATTAATATTTTATAGCTTTATTGAGATACAATTGATACACAGAAAAATGCATATATTTAATGTATATACTAAAATTTTAGCTAAATTTTTTAAGGTCCTTTACATTGAATCCAAAGCAACAAATTGTTTCTTTTTTTTAATTTTTTAATGTTTATTTATTTTTGAAACAGAGCATGAGCGGGGGGGAGGGGCAGAAAGCCAGAGACAAAGAATCCTTAGCAGGCTACAGTCTTTAAACTGTCAGCACAGAACCCAACATGGGGCTCAAACTCATAAATGGTGAGATTATGACCTGAGCCAAAGTCGGTTGCTTAACCGACTGAACCACCCAGGCACCCTGCAACAAATTGTGTTTCTAAATAATTTGTACTTCTGTTCAGGTAAACCTTGAAATTCCATGAAATATCATGATTGCACATGAAAGGTTAGGAAATTACTCCCCAAAATCAATTTTGCACGTTTTCTTCTGTCCTCTGAAGTCAGTTATATAGTGATGATGTTAGAAGTGGAGCTTCTAACTGGAACACCACTATTTTCCTAGAGTCTTGCGATCTCTATTTTCTTCAGAGCAGAGCCTCCAGAACATTCTTATGATCAAAATCAAACTGGCAAATAAACAAACTAAACCAATTAAACTGTGAAGCAGATTTTATTATGAATTAGATTTTAATTCCTAATGTGCATTTGACCCACCTATCCCTAAAACATTCCTCCTCTAGACTCAAAACTAGGTGAAAAGAGAAGTAGAATGGAAGGGCTTTCATTCCAATGAAATAATGATTGGTCATGAGAGTAACCAGTAGGCACAAATGATAATCTCTAATCCCTTGGAGAGTGATTTTATTCAGGCTGACAGGTTTTTATCATTGATGAGGACTGTCATTTTGTCCAACAATTGATAGAATACTAAAATAAAAGTAAAGAGTGCTGGGAAGCTCAGTAGGTTAAGTCTACAACTCTTGGTTTTGGCTCATGTCATGATCTCACGGTTCTTGGGATTGAGCCCTGCATCAGGCTCTGCACTGAAAGCATGAGCCTGCTCGGGATTCTCTTTCTCCCTCTTTCTCTGCCCCTGCCCAACTCTTGTTCTCTCTCTCAAAATAAACTTAAAAAAAAAATAATTAAATAAATAAAGGTTAATACATAATGTATTCATTTACATACTTGCAAAATGTATAAAACCCCTTAAAACTGTATAAACAAGGGTGAGCTAATTCACTTCTGTAAGCCTTGGTTTCTGTAACTTTAAAATAGACATATAATAGGAGACCTTTATTGAGAGTTAAATGATGTACCGCATGTTAATAATACATGGCACAGTGTCTACATATAAAATGTTTTAAATGCTTTTAAAAATGTTGGCTCTTAGTAGTAATAATGGGAAAAATAGTAGCAATAACAATGAAGAAATGCAACATTTTAAAATTAACATTTAAACGTATACATTAAGAAAAAGAAGGGAAGCCCTTCCCAACTAGTAAAGTTCTATTTCTAAAGTGCTAGAAACTAAACATTTCAATGGCAAAAATATTAGGTGATTACTTATTTGTATGTCCAGCCCAAGGAACCGCAGGAAATACAATTAAATTTATCTCCAGCTGAAACACTCTTAAAGAGAGGTTTCTTAAACAAGGAAACAAATTACTTATTAAGTCATTTATTCACCTATTTGCTTAAAATAATTTAGTTTTTATGCAAAAATAATTAAACAATACTTAAGAGTTATTTTATTATATAATTTAAGTTAGTCATTTAAAAATAATCAATTTCTAAGGGAATTTTATTGTTACTGTGATGGAAGTTCAAGAGTCCAAAATATAGTTTGGGAAACACTGATTTAGAAAATATTAAAATACTAAGGACATTTCTGTAAATGTGTTTAGTAGAAACTGATACTCCAGGGGAAACCAGGGTGGCTCAGTCGGTTAAGCATCCGACTTCGGCTCAAGTCATGATCTCACAGTTTGTGGGTTCGAGCCCCACGTTGAGCTCTGTGCTGACAGCTCAGAGCCTGCAGCCTGCTTCAGATTCTGGGTCTCCCCCTTCTCTCTGTCCCTCCCTTGCTCATGCTCTGTCTCTTTGTCTCTCAATAAATAAATAAATACATATATATATGGTGTGATGTTTATCTGTCAGAGAACTAGTATCCATCTGAAAATAAAAGAGATATCTCTATGCTTAAATTCATTTTGAAATATGTATTATTTAACATTGGCTGCCAGTCTTCTTCAAGACTCACAGAAATTGAGTTTAGTGTTTCCAGGATCCGTAAAGAACAAGCTTGTATGCTTTTGTCCTTATAGTTAAATACACTATTTAAAAGTAACATCCCTTTTGTGTTACTTTTTAACTTTATCACCTAACTAGTAATTTCATTAGCAAACTGTCAGTGTAAACAGAAACTGATTTGTTGACTCATGATTCATATTAGCTAATTTATAAATGATCTCTTTTGCAGATATTTATATATACTCACAGTCATATTTACACATTAAGTGTGTGGTTTATTTGTATTATTTTCTAATCATAGTTAAACTTGAAAGAGGATATATATATATTTTTTAATTTAATATGTTATTTTTAAACATCACTACAAGATTCTCTCTGGCTACTCAATGAGTCTAACTACTGGGTATTGTGGCTTTAGGCTAGAGGATATGTTTTAATCTACACTTTTCTCTGGTTTGTCTCCTTTTTATTACTTAATCATCCAATGAGCCTTACAGAACTGTCAGTTTGGAAGGCAATAAACTGTGTATGGATTTTTCTTCTTTAGGATTGAGAAAGTCCCAATCATAGAAGCAATGAAAGAAACTTCCATAGACCCAGTACTTCATTTCCTGACAATCAAAGTCATGTGCTAATGATGACCTTAGGCTCCTGGCTACAAATGTGAGACAAGGCTGACAAATACCCATCACTAACTCTACAAAACAATATGTGACAAGTTTTAAGATAAAAACCCAGTTCTTAGCATAATTACTGAGTAGCTAGGCAGCATGTCACATGATCTTGTTGTGACAGGCCAAGGAAACAATGAACTGCCATGTCCTTAGGGAAATTGATGTGTGGGGCATGTCTTTGCTTACCTAGAGATCAAGAAGGGTTCTATTAACTTTTAAAGACACTAAGTATTATTGGTAATCCCTCTCTGAAATCTACCTGCAAACCATCAGAAGAGAGTTTTCCATTTGTAATTTTATTTTATTTTTTGTTTATTTATTTATTTTGATAGAGATGGAGGGAGAGCGCAGAAGCAGGGGTTGGGCAGAGACAGAGGGAAGGAGAGAATCCCAAGCAGGCTCTGAAATCTGCACTGAGCCAGATGTGGAACTCAATTCCATGACCATGAGATTATGACCTGAGCCAAAATCAAGAGTCGAACACTTAACTGACCGAGCCACATAGGTGACCCTCCATTTGCAATTTTAAAACTATGAGATTAAAACACTCTATTGAGTTGAAAATTTGGATGAATAACATGTTGATGTCATTGATATGTAAGATAACAAAAAACATATTTTAAAGTATAGGAATGATGTCTCCTCTCAGAAGACACACTGGTTGAAAGGATGAATTCAGACACCTACTCATGGGCAAAGAAATACAAACATTTAAAACAATCAACAAACCAATGTTTATTAAACAGGCTTTGAGTTGGGCATTTTTATGAGTTTTCCTCTCCCAGACAAACTAAAAATTGAAAATACTTTGGATTTGTAGAATATCACCAACTTTTCCAATGTGTTTTGCCATTGTTTCATTTCTTTCATATGGGAGGAAAAGCATTGCAGTCATTTACACATTAATACTATAATTCCTTCCTCACAGATGTAGACATTTAAGTCTAAGGAGACTGAACAAGTTACAAGAAAAGGGCACTGAGCTGAAAAACAGACTTATATATATCCACTCATTTATGTATACACTAATCAGTCACACAGCACAGTATCAGAAGCCTACTATGAATTAGGTACTAGGGTCACAAAATGTCTAGTCTATCATAATAGAGAAGGCTTTCATGAAATATACCATTTTATAATAATAAAATGAATGCAATAATGAAAATATGAATTAATAGACCAGAACGAAAGACACACTGAAATCTACTAAATGGAGTCAGGAAGTGCTCCCAGTAAAAGTAGTCCTTTGGCACTGGCTTCAATTGAAGGATGAGTATTTAAGGTAATTAAAATAGCCTCTACTCCTGGTCCTGGTCTTTATCAGCTAGGAGACAGGAGAACAAATCAGTAATCACTCTGGATCTCAGTTTCCTTATCCATGCAATAAAACAGAGGATTCACACAATCACTGAGATCTATGATATGACTGTTATAAATCTACTATTAGAGAATATTCCAAAAGTTGTAGAATGAGTTGCTTAACTAGAATTATAATCCAGCTCTCTAGAATTGCCATATTTATGAGGGTCCTAAACTAATTTCTGTCTTGTTAATATTATACTAATGATATTATGAAAAAGTAACAATTTTCAGCATAATTTGGGCCCATTTGTATCTTTAATACTATATTCCTTAAAATCCAGGCTTCTTCATGAAACGCATATCTACTGCTTACAATTCTCCAGCTACTATGCTGCCATTCTGCTTCACAACTATATAAAGCATATTCTAGCTCTTCCCTGAGACTTTTGCACCAAATCTTCCTTCTGTCTGGAAACCTGTAGTCCAAATCTTTGCAAATCTATCTCTTTCTTGTTTCTATGGTCTGAGGTCACAATGACTTTTCAGAAAGGCTTTTACTAACTACCTAATCTATGGTGCATAGATCCAACCTGGACTTTACTTCATTTCATTAAACAGGAATCTTATCTGCCTTACTTACTACTTAGTACTCAAGTCTCAGAAAGAATATTTGCCACTGAGCTGGCAATCAGAAGGAGAAAGAAAGGGAAGGAAGCAGGAAGGGGACAGAGACAGGGACAAATCTTTAAGTCAACCTTTGGACAACTATCATATCATAGGAATTATTTTCTCCTTAATATTTAGTAATTTGCAACATTTTATCATCCAAAAAAAAAGTTATTCATGAAAGCGTATAAAGGTTTAATGGCACCACTCTTAATATGGATTACTGGTCATTTTTAAACATGAAATTGAATATGTTCAATCATACTTAGGATTACATTAAAGCCAAAAAAATGAAGCTGTTAAAGAAATGGTATTGAATGTATTAAAAGTTACCGTTCCTAAAATAATACGTGTGAAATGTTTTCTTTGTTCTACATGCAAAATAACGTCGTGTCAAAACTATATTGAACAGCCATTATAAAACAAAAACAAAAAGCCAAAATAAGATGGCCAATTTCCTTTCCTACTTTCTTTCCTCTCTGCCATATCTCGAACTAATGACTAATCCCTTTTTCTTATAAATTCCCTCCTTTTATTTCAAGATATTTTCTTGTCATTTCATTTTCCTTATCCCTGCACTGCTGTTTCTTTTCCATCCTCCTTCCTGAGCTCATCTTCCACTAACCACCCTTGCTTTATCACACTGGTGCTCCCCCAAATTGTAGCCACTTACATGCTCCATTAAAATCTAATCTTGAGGTGTATGAATCCACGTACTCAACAAACAACTGTGAGGGCTTTCTATGTGTCTGACACTATTACAAGCACTTTAATAAAAACTCAATTAATTCTCATAAAACTCCATGAAATAAGAACTATTATTATCCTCATTTCAAAGGGAAGGAAACTGAGGCAGAGATAGATCCTGTAGCTTATCCATGGTTGCTCAACTAAAAAGTGGCAGAAAGGGGATTTCAACCTCGCATTACCAATGACTCAGATCTCCCAACCTGAAATGTGGATGGGTTCTAAACAATTCCTTCTCACCTCACATCAAAATTGCCACTAGGTTCTAGTGATATTTTTACACACTCAGTATTTCTGTAATTCATTCTTCCTCTTTATTTCCAGTGCCTTAGTTGATTCCTTTACAAATTCTTTCCTGCAACACCTTAGTATCTTCTCACATTTCACTGTGCCCCTTCCAATATACTGCCTCCCCCCCGCTCCTCCATTGCCAGGAGTGATCTAAGACCAAATCTAATTATGTCACTTCCTTACCTAAAACTATTCAGGGACTACCTACTTCATGATAAAATCCAAACTCCTTAACATAATGTATAAGGCCAAGAAGCTTCACTGGCTATGACCATTCTATAAATCCTACAACCCAGACATATATATTCCCTATAATTTCCTGAAGGTATAATTCATTTCCACAAAGATGTGTCTTTTCACATCTCTTCCTTTATCTTTAAGCCCCTCCAGGTTGGAAGATGAGAATCTTCCAATTATGTTTTTACTTGTTTTTCTCCACTATTTTACTGAGACATTTCTTGCAAGCTAGGGTTCATGACTGATATTTCTGTACATCCAGCTTCTTCTATAGTACCTGGCAAACAATAGGCAATGAGCAAACACATGAAAAATGAAAGAATGGACACAGTAATGAAATACTTTATGCTTATCTCAAGTGTTTTATCAGATTAATGAGATTATCACTGAACAAAGAATGAAACTGAGTTTGGCATTTGTGATGCAACTATAACCTCTAAGCAAAGTTTTGATCTTAAACTTTCCTTCAACTATCTTTCTACTCTACTAAAAGTCAGCTGATACCTTCTGCCATCACTAGTTGACTTAAAAGCAGGACCACCAAGAAATATAATTCCACAATGTTAAGACTTGGATCAAATGGCATCAGACAGCAGACATACTCTGGCAGTACTCTGTGCCAATGTCCACATCTATTAAGTTTGTTTACTAACCAGTCTTATCATCTATTTCATGTTGGGATTTATTTAGGGTGTGGTAGAATTAGACAGATGGGTTGAAAGTCTTCCTTCAGGCATAATACACATAAAATTGGGCAGATGGGTTCCAGTAATCAACCTTTTAGGCCTGGAACACATGGACAAAGCAGGAAAAAAAATAATACACCACTATCTACTAATAGATAAAAAGTATAGTTGGGAATAGACAAATTTTAAAATAAAATTTGAAATGTATAAATCAAAATTGGAAAGTTTCCATGTTACTTCCCTTCAAAGGTATAGATTTCAGGTAACGAGTTTTTATTATAGTAATAAGTGAACTGAGAAACCTAAAACAACTTACAACAAAAAAAGACCAATCTTAGCAACAGATGTCAAACTGAAATACATTTTCTAGTCAGAACAAGGCTCAGTTTTATTAATTATTTCTATCAGTTAGCTGGATGAAGATTTTATAAAATATTAAATAAATGAGCAAATGGGATTAATCTGGGAGGAAAAGATAAGAATCTAAAAGGATTTCCCCATTGTGGAAAAATGGATTGAAATGATAAGGAGATAAGTTTAAAAGTATGACACTAAGATCCCGCTAAAACTCAAGGGAAAACAAAATAATCCTTACAAAAGTGTACAATGTAGAGATATGTATTAGAAGCAGGACATATAAAAAGAGTAGGAATTTGGGGTGCCTGGGTGGCTCAGTTGGTTGAGCTTCTGACTCTTGATTTAAGCTCAGATCATGATCCCAGGGTTGTGGGATCAAGCCCCATGTTGGGCTCTGTGCTGCACATGGAGCCTGCTTGAGACTCTCTCTCCCCATCTTTCTTTGCCTATCTCCCGCACATGCACACTCTAGCTCTCTCTCCAAAAAATAAAAAATTTTAAAAAAGTAAGAATCAGAGTTCACAATATAGTCGGCAGGACCAACTACATGAAGAGCTGGACAGAGAAGGTAGTTCAATGTTTCACAGTATTAATAAAAGGCTGGTATCTATTATGGTAGCTGGAAGCTGATTGTGCTAGAGAACTTCTGTTGACACCTCCATTTCCAAACTCTGCTTTTCTTTCCTCTGCTCAGTGTCCCCAGGATACTGTTGATCTGCAGTTACTACATCAAGCTCTCCTTTATTCTGAGGTCTAGTTGGGTTTAGCCAAGTGATAGCATAAGCCAGAGTCAAGGGAGGAAAGAAAGTGAGATCAAGGGTTTTTTTTACCCAAAAGTCATTCACTGTACCGAGTTGAGTCCCAGATACACAAAAGGTCATGTCACTGTCTGCCAATCATCTCCACACATCCTCTATCCTCTCTGATTCCAGCAATGACTTCTTTTTCTCACTCCTTTAGGACAAGGGGTAGTAAGGATGCTCTGCTGTTCCTAGCCCTGGGGAAGTCCCCATGCCATTTGGATTTCTGTGATTCTCTCCTTCGTTAGCATTTCCTCAAATAAGTCCAATTCAGTATGACATCTATTTTCTGCAAGCACCCTGACAGATAAACTAACACATATCAAATACCTATTACATGCCAAGCACATAGAAGAAACTGTTATGTTTAATGGTTTTAACATTCCTCCAAGGAAGTTTCCATTTTGCCATATACTTTACTACTGAATAAATGGGTGTGACCAGAGGACAATTTGCTTAAGGTCAAAACAGCAAGTAGGTAACCCACATGGATTTGACCCCAAGCCATTTGACTTAGAGCCCATAATGGTCACTGCTATACTCATTTGACTCTGTTGGGAATAACTCAAGGTCTACCCAGAAAAAATTCTTTTTCTCTGGGTTCATATTCTCATAGGAATTGAACAAAGTTGTGTTTAAAGGCAATGTCAGGGAGTGAGTTATATCATAACTCTGATATATGTGAAGTGAGTAAAAATTTGTAAAATCTTTCTGAAAAGCAGTTTGACAACATGTATCAAGGACCTTAAAACATAGACTTATGTGAACAGAGAAGAACTGCAAAAACAACCATAAAACAAGCAACAAAATGACAATAAGTAAATACCTATCAATAATTAACTGTGAATACAAATGGACAGTCCAATCATACAGTCCAGTCAAAAGACATACACTGACAGAATGGATAAAAGGCAAGACCCATGTATATGCTACCTATAAGAGATTCATTTCAGACCTAAAAACACATGCAGAATTGAAAGTGAAGGGACAGAAAAATATTTATAATGCAAAAGGAGGTGGAAAAAAAAAGCCAGAGTGGTAATAATTATATCAGACAAAATAGACTTTTGAATAAAGACTGTAACAAGAGACAAAGAAGGACACTATATAATCATAAAGGGAACAATCCAACAAGAAGATATAACAACTGTAAATATTTATGCATCCAACATGAGAGCAACCAAATACATAAAGCACCTTTTAACAAACATAAAAGAAGTAATCAGTAATAATACAATAATAGTAGGGGACTTTTATACCCCATTTCCATCAATGGACTGATCATGCAAACAGAAAATCAACAAGGAAGCAGTGGATTTGAATGACACATTAAGTCAGATGGATCTAATAGACATATTCCATCCTAAATCAGAATATACATGTTCTTTTCAAGTGCACATGGAATATTCTCCAGAAGAGATTATATGTTAAGCCACAAATCAAGTCTCAACAAATTCAAAATGATTGAAGTCATACTATGCATCTTTTCCAACCACAATGCAATTAAACTAGAAACCTACCACAGGAAAAAATCTGGAAAATGCACAAATACCTGGATATTAAATAGCATTCTACTAAACAATGAGTGGGCAAATCAAGAAATTAAAAAGGAAATCAAATAATATATGGAGACAAATGAAAATGAAAACACATGGTCCAAAATATTTGGGATGCAGCAAAATCTATTCTAAGAGGAAAGTTGATAGCAATACAGGCCTACCTCAAAAAGCAAGAAGAATCTCAAATAAACAACCTAAACTTATATCTAAAAGGAGTTTAAAAGAAGAACAAAATCCCAGACTAGTAGAAGAAAAGAATTTATAAAGATTAGAGCAGAGGGGTGCCTGGGTGGCTCAGTCGGTTAAGCGTCCGGCTTCGGCTCAAGTCATGATCTCACGGTTCGTGGGTTCGAGCCCCGCGTCGGGCTCTGTGCTGACAGCTCAGAGCCTGGAGCCTGTCTTCAGATTCTGTGTCTCCCTCTCTCTCTGACCCTCCCCTGCTCACGCTGTCTCTGTCTCTCAAAAATAAATAAAAAACATTAAAAAAATTAAAAAAAAAAAGATTAGAGCAGAAATAAACAAAATCGAAACCAAAAAGACAATAGAACAAATCAATGAAACTAAAAACTGATTTTCTGGAAAGATCAACAAAATTCACAAACCTTTACCAGACTCTTCAAAACAAAAGAGAGAACACAAACAAAATCAGAAATGAAAGAGGAGAAATAACAACCAACATAACAGACACACAAAGTATAAGCGAATATTATGAAAAATGATATTCCAACAAATTCGACACACTAGGAAAAATGTATCAACTTCTAGAAATATATAACCTCCCAAACCAAATCAGGAAGAAATAGAAAATTTGAACAGATCAATTACCAGCAATGAAATTGAATCAATTATCAAAAAAATTCTAACAAAAATTCAGAAGCAGATGGTTTCACAGGTGAATTCCAGCAAACATGTAAGAAAAGAGTTAATACCTATTCTCAAACAATTCAAAAAAAATAGAAGACTAAAGCTTTCAAATTCATTCTATGAGTTCAGCATTACTCTAATACCAAAACCAGATAAAGGTACTACAGAAAAAGAGAACTATAGGTCACTATCTCTGATGAACATAGATGTAACAATCCTCAACAAAAAATTAGCAAGCTGAATCCAACAATACGTTGAAAATACCATTAACTATAATCAAGGGAGACTTATTTCTGGGATACAAGAATAGATCAATATTTGTAAATCAATCATTACAATATATCATATCAACAAGGGAATGGATAAACGTCATATGATTTCAATAGATGTAAAAAAAAAAAGCATCTGACAAAGTACAACATCCATTCATGATAAAAATCCTCAACAAAGTATGTTTAGAGGGAACATATATCAAGATAATAAAGGTCATATATGAAAAAACCACAGGTAGCCTCATATTCAATGGTGAAAAGCTCTTCCCCTATGGTCAGAACAATACAGGGATGTCTACTCTCACCACTTTTGTTAAACATAGTACTGAAAGTCCTAGCCACAGCAATTGGACAACAAAGAGAAAGAAAAAGGCACCCAAACTGGTAAGGAAGAAATAAAACCTTTATGATTTACAGATGTCATCATACTATATATAGAAAACCCTAAAGACTCCACCAAAAAACTAGAGCTGATAAATTCAATAACATCACAGGATACAAAATCAATATATAGAAATCCATTGTGTTTCTATACACTAATAATGAAGTAGGAAAAGAGAAATTAAGAAAACAATCCCATTGGGGCACCTGGGAGGCTCAGTCAGTTTAGCATCTGACTTTGGCTCAGGTCATGATCTTGCAGATCTAGAGTTAGAGCCCTGCTATCGGCCCAGAGCCTGCTTCAGATCCTCTTCCCTCTCTCTCTGTGCACCTCCCGGTTTTCATGCTCTCTCTCAAAAATAAATAAATATTTTAAAAAGAAAAAAGAAAACAATCCCATTTATAATTGCATCAAAAATAATAAACTATCTAGGAATAAACCTTATCAAGGAAGTGAAACACCTGTACTCTGAAAACTATAAAATACTGACGAAAGAAATTGAAGACAACACAAACAAATGGAAAGATATTCCATGCTCATGGATTGGGAAAACAAAAACTGTTAAAGTGTCCATATAACCCAAAGCAATCCATACATTTAATGCAATCCTTATCAAAATACCAACAGCATTTTTCACAGAACTAGAACAAACAATCCTAAACTTTGTATGGGACGACAAAAGACCATGAATAGCCAAAGTAATCTTGAAAAAGAACAAAACTGGAAGTATCACAATCCCAGATTTCAAGATACACTACAAAGCTGTAGTGATCAAAACGGTATGGTACTGGCACAAAAACAGACATATAGATCAATGGAGAATAGAGAGCCCAGAAATAAACCCACAATTATATGGTCAATTTATCTTTGACAAAGAAGGCAAGATTATGCAATAGGAAAAAGACAATCTCTTCAACAAATGGTATTGGGAAAATGAGACTGCTACATACCAAAGAATGAAGCTAAACCACTTTTTTTATACCATACACAAAAATAAACTGAACATGGATTAAGGACCTAAATGTGAGACCTGAAACCATAAAAATCCTAGAAGAGAGCACAGGCAGTAATTTTTCTGACATTGGAAGCTTGTACAGGAAAAGCTTTACTAGTAAACTTGCCCCTTACCTTAGGCCTCCCCAAATTCCATTAAGCAACCTGCTAGATGATACCACCATTTTCCAAGGCCCTTTTCACAGAGCTTAACTTCCATTATGCTCCCAATCCTTGTGCCCTGTACTCACCAACTTTCAGCTCCCCGCCTGCAATGACCATGCACGCTACATTCAGAACATTGCTTCTGTCCACAGGGAATTCTAAAGTCCCCATCACATAGAGGCCTTTGAGGAATGGAAGATTCATATCCACAAGGACGGTTCTGTCTGCGGAAGAAAAAGAAGTTGCTCAGATGCATAATCAAAACAAGAATTGCCTTCTCACCTCCCATGATTTACCCTAAGGTTCTCCAGGCAATTTAGGGGCTGCTTATGTTGCTACCCATTCCAGGCCGGGTGCAGCAACTGGAAGAACAAATAGTTTTCAAAGGACTAGGTCTTAATAAACAGACAGGAGTCTTTTAAAAAAAAATCATGATTAAAAAATTCTTCCACTGCCAAACAAACCAAGCATTATGGCCAAAAAGCAGTGTTTATGCCTCAAACCACTCCCCCAAGCCTACTTTAGTGCAAATGTAGAGGAGAGAGTTCCCTATGCTTTGTCCCTTCCCTTCCCTTCGGCTGTAGTTTCAGGGAGGTAGAGAATCACAGATATGACCCTGGCTTCTGAAGTCAGACTATTTGGATGTGAATCCCAGCACTTCTACTTATGAACTGTATGAACCAACATGTTTACCTCTCTGTGCCTCAGTTATCTAATCTGTGAAATGGGAATAATAAAAATACCTGCTTCATTCATATGGTTTTTGTGAGGGTGAAATGAGTTCATAGATCTAAAGTGTTTAGACAGTACTAGAAAGTCATTCTCAATCTCCTGATTCCTACAATGTAAAGCAAAGGTCTGGTATGTGTTCAAGAAATGCTGGGTATTTTCATTACTGGTACTGTTGTCGATTAACTTGGCATGCTTGTAGAGCTTATATGACAACTTAAAACCATTGTTCTTCATCTCCCCTTTCATTAAGTTTCCATCCAACTTCATGAGAAAGAATCATAGATTTTTGTCTGAAAGTAACAATAAGGCAATACATGAATAAAAACTCTCATTTAAAACAGTAAATATTTCATGTATGCCAAAGTATTAAGTGTTACTTTCTGAGGCTTAGTAGTAATTCAACACAAATTAAAGATCTCAAATAAATGTTTCTGCTTAAATTTCAAGTACCATAATCACTGACACATGTAAAGGTTTTAAAGAATTTTATTAACATAATTTCTTGTCTCATTCCAGGAAACAATGTACCCTGCTGTTCTCAAGGACTTACCCCCCATCAAATTAAGTTCTCATAGGTTGTCTTTTCTAGTCCCCACTTCACTAGCTATAAGACTGCCATGCCTTCCTGTGGCAGAGACTCTAGGGTTGTAAACCAAACTATTTCCCTTTTCCTCCTGTGTTCAGTTAGACTCTCTTTTCTAGCCTCCTTTGCAGTTAGGTGAAGCCCATATGACAGACCTGTAGTCAATAAAATGTAGTAGCAGAATTGAAGTGTGACCTCTCTAGGTCTGGTTCATAAATTCTCTAGTACACACTGTCTCCTTTCCCTTGTCTCTCAGTTGGACAGTAGAACAATGGTTCTCATTGTATGGTTGTGGTCCAACAGCATCAGCACTACCCACTCGCCCATCTATTCTATTTCTATTTCTAGAATAGAATAAACCCAAGTTCTATTTCTGCTAGTAAGACATTCCAAGTCTCTCCATTGGATCCACCACTCCTGCCATAGAAATCTGTCTCTGTTTTGCTATCCCATGATACCCTATACATTCTGATATCAGAACACTAAAACATATTATTATAATTACATCCATGATTAGTGTGTACAGGAGGTAACTATCACTGGGCTGATCCTCAGTGTAATTTTGCCTTTCTTTCCAACTGTAACTTTCTTAGGGGAAATAACCATCCATTTTTAAAAAGCCCTACTGCTTATTGTGACATCAAAGATAAAGTTGTTGGGTGGCTCAGTTGGTTAAGCATCCGACTTTGGATTTAGGGTCAGGTCATAATTTCATGGTCATGAGATCAAGCCCCATGTCGGGACCTGTGCTGAGCATGGAACCTGCTTAAGATTCTCTCTCCCTCTCCCCCTCCCCTGCCTGCACTCTCTCTCTCAAAAAAAAAAAAAAAAAAAGATACAGTTGCTAAATAAAGGTTGCCTATATCTGCTGAGTTTAGTTTCCTACACACCTTAAATTCAAGAGTACATTGGTAACGGACACAAAATGAATAATCAGGCTAAGATGAAAATAAATATATATTCCAATTTCATCTCATCTCTGGTAGTTTAAAAACATTCAAACAAAAGAGCGAAATATCTAGGGATATTCTAGGTTTAACCCACATTTTGGGAGTTCGTGAGTTTAATATGATTTCAAAAGCAAGATGGAAAGTATTTCAAGCAAGCACCTTTAAAAAATAAAATTTCTATACCAATGGCCCTTATCTCTTCCAACCTATGGCCCAAACTACCAAATTTGGCTGCTAAGTTTGATTTGCTTCAATAAATGTTTTCTTTCATTTACAGAGTACTCACATACACAAAAGTATGATATTAGGCTTCTTTTTAACAAACTTATCAGTTAAAATAGGACAATTTCACAGAATCTAAAACTTTCCTTTTGGTCTTTATCACATACTCCTCTTAGAAGAAATTTTCCCTTTTGATTGCCCTATGCACTCCAAATATACCAACAAATTCCACACAAATCACAGATAGCTTAATTGCAAGCTCCATGAGAATAGAGGCCACAGCTGTAATTCTGATTTTCATTTGCTCAGGACTTTGAACAACAGATACTCAAAAATAACACCAAAGAACATGCTCACACCATGCATGTAAAATCTAACAGCTATTCAAGGGGAAGTACAAGATGAAGACAAGAGTAGAAACACTGCTTGTATTTCACTTCAAAATTTCCTGAACCTGTCTAGTCACCTTTTCTTTCTTTTCCTTTCCCATGAGGTGTCAAATCTTGTTAAGTGGTAGAAATTCACAGATGAGTAAGACATGTTTCCCATCATCAGATGAGGACAGATAAACAAATAAGTACAACGTGATACACCAGAAATGATAATACAGTTGACCCTTAAGCAATATGGGTTTGAACTGGATGGGTCCACTGTATTTGATAAATACAGTATGGTACTTCAAATGTCCTTTATCTTCCTTATGAATTTATTAACATTTTGTTTTCTCTAGCTTATTATTGTAAGACTATAGTAGATATTATAAGTAACATACAAATATGTGTTAATTGACTATGTTATTGGTAAAACTTCTAGTCAACAGTACGCTATTAGTAGTTATATTTGGGGGGAGTTAAAAGTTATACACAGATTTGTGACTGCACAGTGTGGGGGATGAGTACCCAAACTCCCATGTTGTTCAAGATCAACTATATACTTTTTCATTAAATGGAGTTTGACCTCATCTTTACTCCCAACTACTTCAAAATGTAAAGTCTATTAATGTGCTTAATAAGAAAATTCTGTGAAGATGAAAGAAACATATGCCCTATAAATATTTGTATCAAGGATTTTTTGTATCACAATAACAGAGACTACAGCTTCATTATAAGAAACAAAGGCAAAAGAATTCATTCCAATCTAGTCTCCAGAGCAGATCAGCTGCAGGTCCAAATTGACCAACCCTCAGCTATAACGACAGCTTGTAGTGGATTTCTATCTGTTCCAGGTGTGGAAAGTTAGGATCAATATGCCACTTTCTCTAAGTAGCTTCATTTCCATGAAATTATTCAAACATTTCAGAAAAAAAAATCACTCAGAAACATTTATACAAACCACTTACAAACATGAATGATAGACCACCTCTAAATTAACTATGGCCTGATGCTTTTCATCTTGCCTTGCTTTGACCAAGGCTTTTCCATCCTACTCTGTCAGTGACCAATCTATCCTACTTGAGAGAATGAGCATGGGCATATGGAGGGAACCATCTGGAATTTCTGTTGCTCGATGGGAGGCTGATGGGGGAACAGATCTGAAAAGAGACTCCAAAAAGAATTAACGAGTACCAGATGTAATTAAAGACTGCTTTTTCCCCCCAGAGGAGCTCAGAACCAGCCTTGGGGTGGTGCCTCTTGGTTCCAAATTACACCCCCTTTCCACTTGTTCATCTATCAAGCACTAAACATCCCACCATCTTTATTTTGGCATCTTTTGCCAAGCAGTGTTTTTTTTCACCCTTAAAGAGTTGTATTTTGACAATTATAAGGGCAAAGTTTTAGAACTAGTATCTGGAAATGTAACACTAAGGAAGAGTCACCTGAACTTCCCTATATATCAAAAGCAACAACGCCAAAGAGGCTTTAGTCTTCTGTAAATGCACTAGCTACCCTTATGACCAGAAAGCCTGAGTCAGATCAAAAAGCCCTCTCTGACAGAGGGCTAGGGAATTTTTTGTATCAGAACTAATCTGGTTACAAAGCATTCCATATCATTTCAACACTAGATTTAAACTCATTTTTTTTCTATTTTTTGCAGCAAAGTCAGAGAATCAAGGTCACTATTGTGTAGCATTCCAAGGTCTGACACTTGTCTAAATCCTGTAGAAATGAGATCAAGGGCGAAGGGCACAGATCCTGTGAATAATGATGGGGTCACATTAACAGGCATAATTTAGGGCAGGCAGACCCACTGCTTGTATGGTACTCACTGTATCAGGCCCCATAACTTAGGTGCTGAAGACAGTTTCCATTACAACCCTGATATTCTCAGAAGCACAGCCTCCAAACAACTTAGGACACAGCTCAGACTTCTGAGGGAGAGTGACGGCATGCAAGGGCACAGCAGGACATACAAGGACTATTTGTGGGCTTGTTATGTTCCTGTACCTCCCATAATTAACAAGTAAACATAATTGTTTCTACATTCAGCCTTAGCCACAATATCTCCCATAAATATATGAACCAATGGAAAAGTTATGTTTTAATGCCATTTAAAACAGTGATGGTTTTTTCTTTCCTGTTTGCTTAACTTTTGGTGAATCTAATGATTTATCCAATATTCTCTCTACACAATTTGTGAGAATGGCTGGTACATCCAAAAAAAGTACTCCTAAAACAATGGAAATTCTCATCCATAAATAGTTCACAGAGATGAAAGATTACTGTAATTGAAAATATTGTCAAGGAGATTAATTTACAGAGATGATGGTATTTGTTTATCAAGAATTCATTCCCTTGTAGAAAAAGAAGGGCTAGAAGGGAAGGTTGCATTCTTTCTATAACTAAATTCTTTTCAAAGAGCTGCTCACTTTATAGCCTACCTTTTTTTATCAAATTCCACACAGGTGGTTTCTTTATTCTACTCTTGCTTATCATTTTTTTTTTTTCAAACTACTCTTAAGAATAGGCAGAAGAGGCAGTTTTGAAAGTGCCCGGAGGCACATGATTCAAGACTGAAAGCCAGCTTCCCTAACACCTTGAAGAAAAACCATCTGCCTGCCTATGTGTGGGGCAGAAGGAAGGAGCTTGGAGGAAGGGCAGCTTTAACTTTGGAAAATAAATACTCATCCCACTCCCCACTCTCTCTGTGTCTTTCTCAATCACATACAGACATGCATGACTCTCATAGTAGAATCAACATTTTAAATTATGATATTTTAATTGATCAATAAAATGTTTAACATACAATGTTTATCTCTTCCTCTAGTCTATACCATCTGTTCTTCAAAAATATTTGAATTTATTTAATAGGAAGGTCTTTAAGCAAAATTACCAACTGTATCAGATCAATCCTCTGAATCCCAAATTCTGAAAGGAAAGTACCAGAAGGTGCTGCTGTTTTCATAAAAATAGAAAAGAATCTGTGCCTTCTCTCATTCCAGGCTTTCTTTATTTTTTTTATCTTGAGATGGTGCTGTGCTACTGTTCTCTCCATTAGACCTCAAAGAATTCAGAGTGACCCAATTGGTGTTGCCTTTTTAAAAAAGAAATATAATATTAAAAAATATTGATATATAATCAACATACAAAAAGCTGTACATATTTAATGTATACAAGTTAATGAGTTTTGAGATAAGTATCTGTGTAACCATCATTATAAGTCGATCCATCTTTTTCAAAAGTTTCCTCTCACCCTTATTTATTATATTAGTATTATTACTACTATTACTTTGTGATAAGAACACTTAGCCTAAGATCTAGCCTCTCAAGAAAACTTTTAAGTATATAACAGTATTGTTTCCTATGGGCACTCTGCTGTACAAAAGATCTCTAGGATCTATTCATCTTGCATAACTGAGCTTCGTATTCTTTGTCTACTACTTCCCCATATCCTCCTCCTCCTAGTCCCTAGCAATCACTCAATGAAAAAGATGGCTGAGGTGGCTCAGTTGGTTAAGCCTCCAACTTCAGCTCAGGCCATGGTCTCACGGTTCGTGGGTGTGAGCTTGACACCAGGCTCTGTGCTGACAGCTCAGAGCCTGGAGCCTGCTTCGGATTCTGTGTCTCCCTCTCTCTCTGCCCCTCCCCTGCTTGCACTCTGTCTCTCTCTCTCAAAAATAAAACAAACACTGAGAAAAATCTTTAAAAAATATGGTTGAGTGAGTGCACCTCATATGTGGAGTTTAAGAAACAAGACAAATGATCATAGGAGTAAAAAGAGAAAGGAAAACCAAGAAGCTGAGGGGAGGTGGGTAGGTGAATGGGTGAAATAGGTGATAGGGATGAAGCAGTGCACTTGTTGTGATGAGCACCGGCTGTTGTAAGGGATGGTCGAATCACTAAATTGTACACGTGGAACAAATATGACACTGTATGTTACTAACTGGAATTTATATAAAAATTTAAATGCTCAAAGGAAATGAATAAACATTTACTTAAAGAAGACATATAAATAAACAACAATTTATATAAAAGGGTGCTCAACATCACTAATCATCAGGGAAATGCATTCAGAACCACCAGAGATATCACATTATGCCTATTAGGACTTTCACACACACACACACACACACACACACACACAAGACATGGTGCAGCCACTATGGAAAACAGAAAGGAGGTTCCTCAAAGAATTAAAAAATAGAACTACCCTATGATCCAGCAATCCCCACTTCTGGGTACAATCCAAAGGAAATGACAGCAGGATCTCAGAGAGGTATCTGAATTCCCATGTTCCTTGTCATTGACATTGGAAACAAGGTCCATGGTGTTCTGATTGCTTAGATATCTTAAGAATCAAAAAGAAAACCTAGACCTTGTAATCCCTAGAAGACCTAAAAATGAAAAGTATGCATTTTGTTAAATATGAGGTCAGACGTTAAACTACAGTTTGGTGTCATCCACATAATTTTATTACCTCTATAGATCATTGATGAATCTGTACTAATCATAATTTTAGGGACAAAGTCCCTCTTCAGTCCTTGTAGTGAAGGATATTTACATATGTGGAAAGACATGAACTGGTAGCTCTCAGGTGATGGACTTATTACATTTTTTACTTGTTAATGTCAAAGCCAAAGGAGGCACAGAACTTATTAAAATGTATCCTTAAGAAAAATAATGTGACAGACTCCTAGTTAACAAATATATTTCCACACATTAACCCTGAAGAAAAAAACTGCATCTATAAAATAAATGATTCATTCCTGAAAGAAGCTGTTCAGGCCCAGGCCCAAGTAGCAAACATTCTATTCAATGGGTTTACTTCCCCGATCAAATATTTTCTTATTTGAAAATATATCCACCCTTTATGTCTCTGCTTGACCTGAGAAAAGGCAGTATGTCCAGAAAAAAGTGAGATTTTAATTTTTTATTTTTCTCAAGCTTTCAATTGTTTCCTCTATGAAAAAAAATCCTAAAACATTTTTAAATTTCTTAAAAAAAGATGTTTGTATCTATGTGTTTTAAAAAATTATATCTTATTTCATAAATATATAATGTTTAAGAGAGAGCTTAAAATATAGTACCTGATTAATAAATATTGAGTAAATAACCTCCATTCTATATTTTAATATGTTGTGTCAAAATTTATCATTTTTGGACAAACTAGTCTATATTTTATTTCCTAAATTGATAAAGTACTTATATTCTAGACTTTCACTGTTCTCAATATTTCAATATTTTCCATGGTTACATTTTTTGGGAATTCTCAAAGACTTTAAGAATTTTTTTAAATAAATTTCAATAAATTATATTTATATTTATTTATGTAATGCAAAGAGTTATTGCTTGGCATTCCAAAATAAATTAATTTCCCTTTAAATTCAAATACTGTACCAGAGACCATAAAGTTTCCTAAACTTTTATTCACAACTCTAAGTATTTCAACAACAATATCCAGATTTTACAATCTCTGCCAAAAGTCCCAATGCTCTAAAATGTATCCATGCTGCCTAGCAAAAATACTGAAATCCCCATCTTTAGAGTTAATCCCATTTTTAATCTAGGGTATCTAGAAGTCCCCAAGAGAAGAATGATATATTTTTTAAAAAGCATTCTTACTGACAGATAAGTGTATTCATTCGTCTACTCATTTCACTTAGCAAATATTATCAAGTTCCCTTGTCTAATACTGACATGTGCCTAAGAAACAAATATAAATAAAAGAAGGATCTCACTCCACAGAGAGGAGTGTGTTGGAGAACAAAACAGGCAGTTGAAAACTACCTCATGTGGTGCCTGGGTGGCTCAGTCGGTTAAGCATCCAACTTCAGCTCAGGTGAGCTCAGGTCATGATCTCAACATTCATGAGTTCATGCATCAGACTCTGTGCTGACAGCTCAGAGCCTGGAGCCTGTTTGGGATTCTGTGTCTCCCTCTCTCTCTCTCTGCCCCTCTCCCATTCCCGCTCTATCTCTGTCTCTGTCTCTCTCTCTCTCTCAAAAATAAACATAAAAAAAATAACTCAGAGCAATGGATAATGGAAAAGATGACAAATACTGAAATAGGAAAAGCTGAAGGGGGAGCAAGTTGGCAGCTGGGAATGGTGGCCATGGGGGTAGGAGCGGATATATATAGAGGATTCTCTCTGGGTTATTCTAGGATGAGTTACCTCTAAGTCATCCCAGTAGAAATCTCAAGTTGAAAGTTGGACATCGGGGTCTGGATGGAAAAAGCAAAAAAACTTACTGGCTTCCAGTGTTATCTCTTGGTTGATGACTATCAAATTTATGTTCTCAGGAATCACCAAGGGAGCAAAGACAGCATGAGGGGAGAATACTCAGTCTCTGGAATTCAATGAGGACTGAAGGGAATTATTTTAATCACGTAGATATATAAGAAGAAGCATGTATGCTGCAAGAAAGTATCCTGAAGGAGGGAAGTCCTGCAGGTAGGGAGAGAAGAGAGACAACTGAGGTACCTGAAAAGCAAGATTGGCTTTTCAAGATGGGACACAGAGAACACCAGGTGACACTGAACTTTGAGAAAAGGTAAAGCACTTTCTCTAAGAGAGAAAGGAGAGAAGATAGGAGCACGTGCAAACTATATACACTCCCCCTTTCAAGAGGAAACTGGGGGTTGGTACAAAGCATAAAAATTAAATACCCTGGGAAAATTGTGAAGCTAGAACATACCTTCAGCTTGCCTGTAAATCATATAATACAAACATAAGACTCCACCTGCTGACAACCAGTCAGGGATGACCTCTATTACAAAACCTAGTGTGAAATAAACCTATATATGGTTTATTACTGGGCTTAATATTTCCCTAAGAAATTGTATTAGCTTAACATCATCTTAAGGGGATTCTTTTTTAAATAACTGATAAGAATTAATACATAAAGATGAGTGCTATAGAAACACATGAGCTTATTAATCTTATTAACATGTATGTGTATATATCCATATATCAAACCAAACATGTATTTGAACTAGAGAGTCTTTTTAGCCATCTGTCTATTCTCAAAAAGAGACTAGTTCCATACTACAATGTGGATAAACCTTGAAAACATTATACAAAGTGTAAAAAGCCACTGTATAATTTCATTTATATGAAATTCCAGAATAGGTAAATCTATAGAGACATAAAGTAAATTAGTGGTTGCTTGAGGCTGCGGGCAGGGGTGGGGGGCCGTGGATAGAGGGATTAGGGAGTGATTGCTAAGGGGTATGGGGTTTTTTTTCTGGGTAATGAAAATGTTCTAAAACTGATTACAGTGATGATTGCACAACTCTATATACTAAAAGCCATTGAATTGTACACTTTAAATGGATGAATTATATGGAATGTGAATTATGCTTCAATAAAGTTCTTAAAAATGAAGAGGTACTTAATGTATTAATATGGAGCAATTGTCAAATTATATATTTTAAAGCAAGGTGCAACACAGTTTATAATATGCTATCATTTATGTAAAGAAAATGGTTAAAGAAAGATACAGCTGTACAAGTGTAATTTAAAAGTTCTTTGTATACGCAGCACAAAGTATCTCCGGAAGGATAACCAAGGACTTAGTATTGTTGTTTTTAGGAAATGAAGCTAGATGGAAGACAGAGCTGAAGGGAGAATTTCCAATGAGTATTTTTCTGTGTTTTTTTTTTGAATTTTGAACAATGTGAACGCATTATTTTTAAACATTTTTGAAATTGTAACTAAAATTAAAAATAAATGTTATTTTTTAATATGATATAGGCAAAATTGTACTGGTGAGAGAGTGAAAGATTGATTGAGAGTCTTTTCTTCTCTTATTGTCTTTGTCAGACCTATAATTTTTGTCCTCTGCTAGCAATGCCTTGAGAAAGAGAGTTAGCTTTCCAGTCTCTTCTTACTTGACTTGCTTTTTTTTTTGACTTTTTATTTCTAGTGTCCCTTAGTTTACATTTTGATATCTAGTGCTCCTTTTCCCGTTTATCTCTGTCTTTGCCATTTTTACATTTGGATAATTCTGAAATGCTTCCCGCTACTTAGTATCTGTGATTCCAGGAAAATTTTGACTCTGCCATTGGGATTGGAGTTTGGTCCAATGTCTTAATTGGTTCTGATTTCAGGTTTTGCTTGCTAAACTAATATTTAGACAAAACCAAACTCCAGTACCTGGCATAGATAACACTGCTCTCTAGAAAGTTCTCCGTATTACATTTTTACTCACTCATAGTCCCTGGAGACAACTTCATAAAACAATGATTCATAGGTATGCAAATAAGGAACTGTAAACATAAACAGAGAACTATAAAAGAGAGATACTAAATAATCAATTATCAATTTAATAATCCCAAGAATACCCAAAGACACAAAATACAGTAAACAGAAGGATCTAGTTTAAACATATTTCCAGAGATAGTTTAGAAACTATATCCATGAAAACAAAAACACCTACATGTATGGTAATTTTTAAATTATCAATAAAAAAAATTAGTGAATTATAATTAACATACAATGTTATATCATCAAATTTTTAATTGGTAGGTTGAGTAAGTAGTAAAATGGACACTGTTATAAGTTTGAAATGCAAAACCAAGCTCAGAGATTCTCCCAAAAACAAAAAGAGTAAAAAGAAAATATTAGAGGGAAGTTTATAAAACATACCAATGTACCCTAAAGTCCTAATATCTATCTACTTAGGCATTTCAAAAGGAAAAACAAGCAAAATATCAGGGAGAGAAGCAGGAAGGACATAATTTACCATGGTCAAAGAAAAATCCTAATAATAAGAGTTCAGTGAGTAAGATAAAATCCTTAAAGTTTTCCAAAGATTAAAACAAATTTCCTACAAAAATTAAAAACCAAATGGATTTCAGTCCTGTGTGTCAGAAAACAAAAGAATCATCAAAGTTCTTTAGTTGCTCTATGAATGAATTACTAGGAGATATATGTCAGCAAATAAAAAGTAAATCTAGAAAAGAGGAAGATGTGGGTTTAAAAAAAAACTGGTATATCTACATAACTGTTAATGTATAATGTTAATAACATAACAGTTTTAACTAAATCCTCATCTATAAAGTGTGGGTAATAATCATACATATCTAATAAGGTTATTATGAAGATAACAATGTCAATGTGTAAAGCACATACATATCAAATAGCAAATACTCAGTATGTGCTAACTTTTATAATCTTAAAATCTGTGCTAATCTGGGGGCCAAAAAAGAATATCTAACTTTTTAAAATTAACATTTTCCTGATTAGTGAGGTTCAGATTTTTTTTTCATGTTTTTTTGGCCATTTTGTTCATTTCTCTGTGACTGTCATGAGTATTTTTCTTAATTCAGAAAAAAATATAGGTTTTCTCTGTATATTGTAGATAATAATATGTATTGTATATACTGTGTATTGCAAGTAGTTTGTTCTCATAGCTTGAGTTTTAGCTTTGCTTCTAATTTCTTTGATCATAGGCAATTACTTTTGGAATATCAAAGTTTATTTACTACCTACATTCAAAAACAAATTGTACATCAAATAACCAAAATAAAAAAAAAAAGAAAAAAGGAAAAGATACTCTGCTAAAAACTAACATGTACTTTTATACAGAATAAACCTCCTGAAAATTTATCTTTTCAGTAGTTCATCATAGGGAATTTTTAAATTCTTATGCAACCAAATTTCTCCATCTTTCTTTTACTGCTTCGAGATTTTCTGTTTTGTTCAGGAAGGCCTTCCACAGAATACAAACAAGAACATAAAAAATAATCTGCAATATTTCTTTTTAATTCCTTTATATTTAATATAGGGCTTTCTAGCTTAGCTGGCATGATACGGCTTGATAACAGAATTTTTTTCATATATAAGTAGATAACTTTTCCAATACTGATTGCTGAAATGCAGTCTTTCCCCATGGTTTTGAAAAGCCATTCTAAACCACCAAGTAAATTCTCATCTATCTGTGGATCTGTTTCTAGACTCTATTTTGTTTCACTCACTTTAATCTCTGTTTCTTATGTAGTATTCTTACGTCAATCCCATACCACTCTGATTGCTGAGTTTTATCTAGAATAAACCTCTACAAATTAACCTCCACTTAAAAAATTATTGCCTATTGTTTATTTGCTTCATCTTAAAACTGTTATAATCATCTTCTTATATTCTACTTTTTAAACACTAGCTGCAATTCTAACTGGGACTACTCGAATGTATAGATTCATGTAGAAGGGAATCTTTGCAATACTGTGTTTTTTTGTACTGGTATTTCATTCAGCTTACTCCCCAAAGTCTTGAGGGGTTATTTTTTTTAAATGATATGTGAATGCTTTGTTAAGTTTATATCTAGGTATTTTTTCAATCAAAAGTAGAATCTTTTGCCTGTCACCTTTTTAAATTAGAAAAGCTATTGATCATTCTATGTTGTTATTTCCAGTCCTTTTGCCCACCTTTCCCGTTTAATAGAGTCTCCCTTGAATCTCTTGTATTTTTCTAGAAGAAAAAATGATGTGGGTTTAGCAATAATTATTTTCCTCCTTCTTTCTAATTGTTATTCCCTTCATTATTTTTTCTTATTCTATTGCATTGTCATGGACTTCCATTAATAGGAATGATGGTAAGCATTCATGTTTTGCTCCTGACCTAATTGGATGCAGTTAATCTTTCATGGTTTTTTATGTTTCCTTGGATTTCTTGTAAGTATTTTATGTCAAGTTAAGGGAAATTCCTTCTATTTCATAAAAGAATATGGTGTACCCTCAAAAGTCTTGCTGGAAAGAGATGCTTAGATTTTATATTTATTTGCTTTAAATCTTATATGAAATAGCATGGAGAAATTTTTCCCTCTGTGTTCCAAATACTCTCAGAGACTTGTAACTAGATACTCATAATTTCTGTTTTTGCTTTGTCTATTTTTCCTTCAGCCCTTCTTATCACATCCTTCTCTCTGCCTCACCACCCTAGAATAGTTTTCTCTCCTCACTCATACTTAGCTCCCTACAATAGATAAAACTTCCATCACTAACCCCTAAAACGCTGTTGGCTCTAGAGCCTTGGACAGTCTGGGTATTTAAGAAAACCATACTTAGGTAGAGAAACAGACAATTGTATGGAGACTGGCATTGTTTTTGATAAGGAAGAGAGGGGGGGAGTTAAGTTCCTACCATGTAGTGAAAATTGTGCCTCATTATTTTAAAAAAGAATCAACGAGAGACTCTTGAATCCTGAAAACAAACTGAGGGGGGAAGGGGAAGGGGAAAAGGTAAAGCGGGGTGATGGTCTTGGTGGAGGTCACTTGTGGGGAAGAGCACTGGGTGTTATATGGAAACTAACCTGACAATAAACTATAAAGTTTAAAAAATAAAAAAAATAATAATAAAAATAAAAAATAAAAAAAAATAAAAATTTGTAAACTCAAAAAATAAAAAATAAAAATAAAAAAGAATCAACGTGCTTTCTTGGGGAAGGAAGAGAAAAAGTTATAATATTGCCTTAATAAATTATGTTAATAGATTTTTTCCTGAAGTAGAACTACCCTTGCATTCCTAATATTAAACCCTATTTAATCATTTATGAGTATCCTAAAGCATAGGCACAATTGATTTGCTAAGATTTCACATCAATATCCATTAGATTGGACTCTAATTTTCTTTCATTGTGCTATGTTTGTCTAATTTTAGAATTAATTATATGGTCTTGAGAATGAATTGGGAGGATTTCTATCTTTTTTGTTCTGGGCTCTAAAAGAATTTATAATAAGTTGATTATGTGTTCCTTTAAGGTATGTTCTGCATTTTTTAAGAAGCATCCTAGTGATTTCAGATATAGGTAGGCTATGGATTCCACTTTGGGAATCAACTAGCCCGAAGAAATTCTTCCACTTATACAATAAGGGGTAAGTATTTTTTTGCTGCTGTAGTTTTTGTAAAAGCAAAAAACTGATGGGAAACAATCTTAAGTGTTTATCAGTAAGATAAACGCATGATTCAATGAATCATGTCACATCCCTACTCTGGAATATTATGCAGTCATATCAAAAGGATGTGACAGCTTCTTTTTACTGATAGGACAGTGTCTCCAAGATATACTGTTAACTTCTTAAAAAGTCGCATATGAATACTTAAAACCGTTTCGTGCCGAAATGAAGGAATCCTTAGCATGCCATGTAACAGCTCCCAAGTCACACCTCTGGGTCCAAATTCTGTCCCTCTACCAATGAGCTTTGTGGCCTTTAAGTCTCAGTTTCTTGGCTGATAAAGAAGGATAGTAAAAGTGCCTCATAAAGTGGTTATGAGGGCTACAAAGTGAACTCATATTAAAAGCTTATGATGGACAAGAAAGATTTGTAGCAGTAATTTAGTAAGAGTAGCAGTAATTAAAGAATGGCATTAATAGTACTATTACTAGTAATAATGTGTCATTAAAATAATAAGATAATAATATGAGTTCAGGATTTTTTAATGTGCCAGGCATTACATTAATATTTATTTTATATCACAAAAGCTTTATAAAGGTGCTGTGACATTGGCATCTAACAATAGTAGCAGTAATTACAGTATGGTATTAATAGTGGTATTACTAGTAATAATATGCTCATTAAAATAGTAAGATGATAATATGAATCCAGTTTTTTTAACATGCCAAGCATTGCATTAATATTTATATCACTGAAGCTTCATAAAGATGCTGTGACATTGTCACCACACTTTACACACAGGGAAGCCAAGATTGAGAGCAGATGTCCTTGAACCCGAGCATGCATAAGAATCAATGGAGATAGTTTTAAAATACTACTGATCTGCATTTTGAATGAGCTCTGCAATTAGTAATAAAGCAAGGTGTCCATGAACCACACTTTTGAAAGCCCTGGCTTAGAGTAACATTACATGGCCAGTATTGGTCTGTGTCAGAATTTAAATCTAGATCTGTCTTATTCCTGCTGCCCTATCCAAACTTTCCTTCATGTCATTTTGTACCCAAATAAAGGATTAATGCTTTTCTTCCTTGCTTTACACACCCAATTTCATATACGATTGGAACTCCTTACAATTAGTTTAGGCTTCTGTAACTTTATTCTTTCCTAAAATGTTTAAATAATACATAAAAAAATCTTTGTCTAAAATAATATAAAGATATGCAAAGCAAAATATCAAAGAACTCTTTAACCCCTTCTTGTTGGCCTCTCTTGGATACCTGCTATTCTCAACTGGGGTTATGTTATTCTTTGTAATGTGTGTACTTATATGATGTATAGCTTTCTAAAATATTAATGAACAGAGCACTTTATTATATGTCAGACTCCATCTGAATATCCTGAATCTAAATATCCTCAATGTGTCATAACTTTCTGTAACCTTATATTTACATGATTTATGCCCTATTTTGGCTCAGAAAATTAAATTGGAATACCTCAGCTATTTTCTACATCATTTCTTGCTGATAATTGTTTATGGCCTTCTGGTTTTAACCCAGCTTCTCTGACCACTGTTATTCAAATAAGCTGAGATTGTGAAAGGCATGTTCAGCTCTTGGCACTGAAATTCTGGCATGGCCCTATTAACGCGATCTGATTTGGATCAGCTTGTGATGGGAGGCGGTGGAATTAGACGGGAAAAGAGAAGATACTAAAGTAGTAGAGTTTGTAAAAACCGTGGTGGAAGTTTTCCTCCCAGAGTGAGGCTTGAACTCAGTCCAGCGTGGCAGAGCTGCTATCAGTGACATCTATTCTCTGAATACCAGCCCATCTCTCCCTTCTTTTTGTCACCTGAAAAACCTGGGCATGAAAATATGTGCACCTTTGGTCCTAGTTCTTTTCCCTCGGAGGGGAGAAAATCCCCATTCCTCACACAGTTTTGGGGAGGAGACTCATAACCATACTTAATGTATAAAAGCTGTGATTTCCATGCAAACCGCTGCCTTCCCAGAAAAAAATGGAAAAGCCCTTCTTAGCTGTTTAACATCCTTTAACTATTTCCTTCCCTTTCTAATTGAACTGCCGAGCATGCTTGCTCAGCTTCCCCTCAAGTGGTACTTCCAGTGAGAAAGATAATTTAAGTAAGCAATGTTAGAAGCCACTGTAATTCATTCAGACCCATAAAAAAGTCATCAAATACACACCAGGTACAGACACTGGGAGCGTAAAAGACATACCACACCTCTCTGATCCCCTCAGTTATAAACGATTTCCTCACAGGTACTATGATTTAGACCTTAACTTTTGGACAAATAGCAAAACTTGGGTCCCTTGGCAGTAGCCAATGTCATGGCTCTAAGCGGGCACCAGTGTGTTTTCTCGTTTACACTCTTCCTTTTAGAGTCGCACCAGAAAAGAAAACAAACAAAAACAGGTGCGTGCACACTATGCAAATGAGAAAAGGTTACCTCTGAAACTATTTCACAGCAAACAGAAGATCCTCAAGCTGCTCGCTAGCTAAAACCACAGGAGGTGTGTCAGCCGCCTAGATGCTGAGCCACGGGAGGCCTGCAGGCTGGGAAGGCAGTAAATCCCCTAGAGTGCTCAAATCTCCGGATTGGCAAGCCACACAGGGCCCCTCAGTTCCTCAGGTGCTGATCGGCAGGAGGCCCATCAACCGTTCAGGTGGAAGGTGCGGGAAGGAGGGAGGAGGCAAGCTGTGTGGAGGAGTAGCTTGAATGAAAGGCCACCAGCTCACCAGGGGAGAAGGGAAATGGGAGGCACCCACTGGGAATACTAGAGTTCAGAGAACTCCATTAAGAGAAGGAATGAGCCCGCTCTCTCTAGCATAGAGTATCTTCTTACCTGTGGGAAGCTCATTTCACAAAGAGCAAGATCCTGGCTCAAGGGTTCTAAATAAATGCTGGTGTTGAATGGTTCCCAGGCTGGGTTTGATGGCAGACTGCTGGGGGCCTGCCAACGTAATTGGTAACTCCCAGTTAGTTGCTAAGGTTCTCAGGGACCCACCATCCTCCAGCCATCCCTTGTGTGACAGGATTCTCAGCGTGACTGTGACATCTCTCCCCTCAGCTTCCAAAGTCCCTAGAAATATGTTAGCAGGGACTGACTCAGTGTCCCTGCCTCTCACTCTTTTGGTTAATCACTCTCAAATTCACCAGTATCTGCTACATGCTAAATCCTGTGATTATAAAAAGGGTGTGGCCTCTGTCCTCGAAGTGACATAAAAGTAAGTAATAATTTCAGAATACAGGAACATGGTAGAAATATGCACAAGGTGGGGCACCAGGGTGGCTCAGTCAGTAAAGTAACTGACTCTTGATTTCGGCTCAGGTCATAATCTTGAGCTTTTGTGAGTTCAACCCCACATCAGGCTCTGTGCTGGCAGCAAGAAGCATGCTTGGGAGTCTCTCTCTCTATCCCTCCCCCACATGCACTGTCTCCATCTCTCTCAAAATAAATAAACTTAAAAAAAAAAAAAAAGACATATACCCAAGATGTTGTAGGAACACAAGGAAGGAGAATTAAATCAAATGGGATTTATGAATACTTTCTGAAAGAGGGGACACTAAGTCGAGTGTTAAAGGAGTGACTGGAAGAGAGTGTTAGGGTGGGGAAGGGGACCCCAGGGGGAGAGGTGGGGAGAGTGGGGGGAGAGCCAGGCGTACATGACAGGAAAGGGGCAGTAGTGGATTCAATCCAGGAGCAGCAAGGAGATGGGTGTGATTGGGCCGCGAGGCACGCAGGGAAGTGGTGGGTGATAAGGTTGGATTGTAGAGGGCTCCATAGACCAAATAAGTGAGCCTGAGACTTACCTTGAAAGTATTGCAAAGCTCCTGAAACAATATACAATATCAGTACAAAATACCAAGGCCTCAGGAAAATTAAAACTTGCTGCTTTTGACCAGTTTGGTTTTCCAGATTTCCATAAAGGTTAACTTACGTTCAAAATAAAATAGTTTCTTCAGGTCAAATTTCTAATTTTATATTTGTATTATTTAATTTTGAAAGCTTCTGTAAGGGGCCCTTGGGTGGCTCACTCAGTTGAGCATCCAAGTTCAGCTCAGGTCATGATCTCACAGGGCGAGGATTTCAAGCCCCTCATCCAGCTCTGTGCTGACAGCGCAGAGCCTGCTTGGGATTCTCTCTCTCTGTCTCTCTCTGTGCCTACCCTGCTCAGGCTCTCTCTCTCTCTCTCAAAATAAATGAATAAACTTTTAAAAAAAATTGATAAAATAAAAGCTTCTGTAAAATCATATACATCTAGAATAACATGTACCATCCATAGCACATATTTTACTAGCATGTGTTTTTAAAGGGAATTCTTACTATAGTTATTAAACACTACTATGGTATTAAAATTCAAATAAATGCCAAACATTCCTTCTCTAGATGAGAACTTTAATCATATATTCTCAATATTTACTTATAAATTTAAAAATAAATTGATAAATTATATACATGTATCACAATACTGTTATTATCTACATAACATATACAAAGGTAATACTTTCAAAGGATAGGATAAAAAATAAAATAAAGGCTTTAGTACTTTCTATCTGCTTTTTGGTGTATTATCTGTCATGCCTCATTTTGGAAGCCAATGCGTTAGACAACTAACAAATGCCTAGACCCACCTCCCCTACACTCATATATATGCGTGTAGACAGATGTCAGTATGCCATTCATAAAAGCAAATTGACTAAATGCTCCAGTCCAGCTAATCACTGTACAGCTGGTAACACATTGAGGCAATAAATATAAGCTGACACCCCTCTCTCAGCTCCCTGGGGTCATTATGAGGCTTGAAAGTAGCACAGACTATGAAGCAAGCTCTCGATCCCCATTACAACACAAGGAACACAATGTGGGTGAAGTCAGAGGGGTAAAGGCAGGATATTTCACCTGAGGAGTGAGAGGGAGTCGTGGGTCTCCCAGGATAGCCTCTGCTCTCATATTCCCAGAACTCTATAATCTCAGAGACAGACTCGTATTTCTAGGGGCTAATTTTCCAGTTGTCCCTCAGGAGGATCTAGGAGTCAGCACTCTGGGACCCACACTACATCAGAGGAACGTGTCTGTATTTCCTTGCCAGAGGTAGCATTGCTAATCTTGAATCCAACTCATAGAATCCTGCCCATTTCCTTTTTCCACAGGGTTTTAGTAAGAAAAAATTGCCGCCGTGGTGAAGATCGGATTATAAATACCTGCACCCGTGAGAGGAAACTCTGTTCTAGACACTCATTCCCTGGATTGTCAAGAAGAAAGCATTTCTATACCCTAGCCCCTCCCCTGTGTTGGGCTGAAGGGGAGAGGGAGGGGTCTGGCTTGTCAGTGTCCACAGTCTGATTCAGAACTCCCATCTCCCCAAGAGCAACCACCCAAGGCTTTCGGCCTCACTATGCCAACAAATGATTGTACCTGCTGATCCAGCTCAGATCCAGAATTGTGCCATCAGTATGATGGAGGAGAGGGGCTGGGATTGAATCAGTGGTCTGTCCAATTCACCATTCATTCATCCACTTATTCACTCACTCGCTCACTCACTCACCCCATTCACTCATTTAACATGCAAAGAGCATCTACCCTGTTCTGGGCTATCCTGGACACTGGGAGCACAAAGAAAAGAAGCTCCCATTGGCACCAACAATGTGCCGCAAGACAGCAGGGTGATGCCTGCTATTTGCACTGCTGAGCAGCTCAGTGAGTCCTGACACAGTGCGTTAAGTTCTTTGTGCAACCCTTCATGCGGGCTTGATAGACACCATCTCCCCACACTCTACCACTGCCTGAGAAATGCAGTCAGAAGGGTTAGCCCACTGTTGCTAAACCAGACAAAAACTCAGCTCAATCAAGGTAAAAGCCATGTTTTTTATCCAGACACTAAATTGTCATCAGGTGATGTTATCATGTAACTAAAGAGCGGCAGACAGATGGCTTCGGACAGGATACGGGGCTGATAAAGCCTCACTGATGTTACAAATGAAGGAAAGTGAGAAGAAGCCGTTTGACACAGAGCAGGCCCTGAAGCGCACAACAGCCTGGCAAACAGAATGCTGGCCTTGATGATACATCCACAGCAAAAAGCGGTCATACCCCATGTACAGATTTTGTTCCTTAGGTGCTACTCATTTACAAATATGAGGATATATCTCTAACATATATTTCTACCTTAATCTTAAAGTAAACTTGGGGCCCCTGGGTGGCTCAGTTGGTTGAGCGTCCGGCTTCAGCTCAGGTCATGATCTCACATTCGAGGGTTTGAGCCCTGCATCAGGCTCTGTGCTGACAGCTACCCCAGAGCCTAGAGCCTGTCTTCAGATTCTGTGTCTCCCTCTCTCTGACCCTCCCCTGCTCACACTGTCTCTCTCAAAAATTAAAAAAAATTAAAAAAAGTAAACTTGACAGTGGTGTTATCTGTTTAGATCTGTTTATATCACATCCTTTCAAAGGCTCTCTTCTGATCCCTCCCAAATGCGTCAATAGGGATAGTGTAATGAACTAGAGAGACTCAGGAATCTGGAAACTTGGATTTGAATCTGTGCTGTCTCTGAGCTTTCTTGGGCAACCCTTTTGGAGCCCATTTTTCTCAGCTGTAAAATGAGAGATAACTGTGGCAGAGATCACTAGCTGCCTCCTAGTGTTTTCCCTCTCCTTTCTTAATAACAAGAACTCCAATTTTTAGCTGCATATACTGTCACCTAGTCAAAAGATTACATTTCCCAGTCTCCTTTCCAATTAGTTTTAGTCCTTTGACTAAGTTTTGGCCAATAAGATGTAAGAAGAGGTGTCATGTGCAAGTTATAGGAAGAATCCTTTTTTACTTCTTGCTGTCTAGAATGTGGCTGCAATGGCTGGAGCTCCAGCAACCATACTGGACCACAGAGTAACTTTGGGAATGGAAACAACACATGGTGAAGCTAGAAGATAAATGGAGTCCATTTATCCTGACACTGTAGAACAGACTTCTTTTACTAAGGAGACATAAACTTCTATTTCTCAGATCTTTGTTATTCAAAGAAGACCTAATCTTACCTAACACAACTGAATACCTAGCCCCAGGGAGTGCTTGCAAGGATTAGATTAAGTGTGAGATTACTTTGTACTCAGACTCTGGCATCATAAACTGCTCTGTGAATAAAAGAATTACATGGTGAAACATTGTTGAGAAACAGCACATACTGTATCCCCCTGTGGAAATTACACAAACCATATTGATGTACAAATGCTCTGAAAATACCAGATTCGAAGAAGTTATTTTTCTGGTTTAGTCCAAAATTTTCCAAACTTATTTGACTTTGCTATCTTCCTCCCATGTGATACCTATAAAAGAGCCAGTTTCATAGGAAACAATTTGAGAAATTCTGGATGAATGTATTATTAGTAATAGTTAATATACAAATCATTGTTTTCAGCCTTACAATATGGATTCACCTGGTTGGATTCACTTCCGTTCCAGTCCAGGCCCTCATAGTACATGGTTTCATAATTCTCTCAATGTATCCTATAGCAGAGTTGTTAATTTTGTCAGTTTATAATTGTATGTGTGATTACATTTCTGTCTCTCATACTAGGCAGTAAGTTCCAGGTAGGTATTAGAACTTTTGCTCACCATTTTATCCTCAACATAAGGCAAAATGCCTGGCACATAATAAATCATGTACCCAGTAAGTATTTGTTCAATATATTCATTATTCCTGAACTCTGCTTTAATACCAGGCATACTGTGCAAATGGCATGATGGAATAAGTGTAAATCACTTTGGGGAAAGAACATCAATGTTTACTTTCAGGAGAAGTTTTTTTGTTTTTTTGTTTTTTTTTTTTGTCACTTTTTGCTCTCTTGGATAGCATGCAGGCCATTAACTCCTCCAGGGCCCATATGAAATCTTAATGGACAAAACCTTGGAATGTTTCTTCTAAGGGAGTATTATGTAATCCACAAGAAACCCTGAGTAATACTGACCTATGGATAAAATTGGAGATTTTTAATATATTTCAGATGAAGAAAAAAAAAACTTCAGAGTTGTCAGCAAGACCCTATTATTGGGCTCAATGGGTCTGGATGTCAAGATACATCACTGACATGACAAGAAATTGGTGTTGCCTATGAGCTGGTGCTTATCTGGGGCCAGCAATCAGTGTGAAAAACATGGCACCTCCACATGTTTTAGGATTCCAATAGCCTGAGGACTGTGTTCTGAAAGTAAGACATTCAGGCAAAAAGGTCTTCTTATATGATGATTCTTATCATGTACCCCTGAAGTCCCAGAACATCACTTCTACTACTTTCCATCAGCCAAGCAACTCACTAAGGCCAGCTCAGATTCAAAGGGAGAGGAGTGAGCCCCCCACTTCTTCAGCAGAATAACAGCATACATTTATGAAGGACTACATGGAAGCACTTTTTAAAGAACAGCTACAATAACATTAAATTATGATAGTAATTATGGGGCACCTGAGTGGCTCAGTCAGTTAAGTGTCCAACTTCGGCTCAAGTCATGGTCTCACGGTTCATGGGTTTGAACCTTGCATAAGGCTCTGTGCTGACAGCTCAGAGCCTGGAGCCTGCTTCAAATTCTGTGTCTTCCTCTCTCTCTCTGCCCTTCCCATGCTCATGCTGTCTCTGTCTCTCAAAAATAAATAAATAGTAAAAAAAAAAAAAAATTAGTATGATAGTAATTAGAACCAGTACTAGATATTACCATTTAATGCTCTAAGAAGCATATATATCACAAAGTTTATTCTTCATATTTTGATAGCTATATTAATATCACTGGTTTCTTTTATACTCCTATTTTATGTATGAAAAAGATTATTAGGAGAGGTGCCTGGGTGGCTCAGTCGGTTAAGCATCCAACGTCAGCTCAGGTTATGATCTCATGGTTTGTGAGTTTGAGCCTCGTATTGGGCTCTTTGTAGACAGCTCAGAGTCTAGGGCCTGCTTCAGATTCTGTGTCTCCCTTTCTCTGCCCTCCCACCTTGTACTCTCTTTCAAAAGTAAATAAACATTTAAAAATTAAAAAAAAAAGAAAGAAAAAGATTATTAGGAGAATGGATCTAGCTTCACCAGATGGCCAACCAGACCTAGAGCACACAAAAAGTTAAGAACCCCTGGGTTTTGTAAAAGTGTGATGATTCAGGAGTTGACAGCAAGCCACCTACCATATTCCCCGCCTCTGCTGGCTGGGCTGTGCCTTTAATCACCTTGTCACTGGATATACTTCTTATCTTTAAAGCTCTGTATATGAAGAGACTCCAAAAGCAACCTCAAGAAAGTATAATCAACTCAAGAAATGGCAACTATACCTAAACCAATAATTGAAAAATCATGAATTATTTAATTCTACGTTCCAAGAATATCTGCATGGAAAAACAGACTATGAAGTAAGAGAAAAAGATGTAATTCAATTAGAGCAAGCGGGGGGGGAAAAAAAAGCCCTACTCAACATTAAGGGCCCCATGGGCAGCTGTTCCTTACTTAGCTATCCTTCCCCAACCCCAACCAGGAAGGCAAAATGCATATGCAATCACTCAGGTCCCCTTCTCTTGTAAGAAATGCCTGCGTCTCTTCAAAGAATATTAAATCCACGAGACAAATTTCCTGAGGGAATAAAACTAAGTAAAATATAAGTTTATACATTTAAAGCAAGAAAAAATTCATTAATTCTCAGCAAATTTGTAGCAATGCAGATCATAGAATATGGAGTTGATAAGAACTTTTAAAGGGATTTCTTAGCGGGGTGACCAACTCATCCTAGTTTTTCACAGACTGTCTAGGTCTCATCACTGAAAGTCCTGGGCAAACCAGAGTAGTTGGTCACTCTATTTACTAATGACTTTAAAGAAATTAATTCCTAATATCATCACTCAAAAATAAATATCAAAATCTTTGGCTGCTGCATTCAGTATTCCAAAGTGGAAAGCAATTTGCAGTGCTCTGATGGCCTGCTGTTGCCACTCTTAAATATGACCTTCAATTCTTACCTCCAGAATGAAACCCATTGTAAGAATTACATACAATCCTCTAGATATTTTTAAAAATTATTTATTGTCCTGTTCTATAGTTTTGTAATTCTGTACCTCTTTAGAAAATGACAGTGATATCTTAGAGATTATAGCCTATTCTATTTTCCCAAACTGATTAAACTGCACCAATTGGCCGATTCTGTTGGAATTAACCTATCATAGGAGCCTATGAATTTAGAACACTTAGTATTCTAACCAGAGAGTGGCCAGAGACAACCTGGTTGTCACCCTAGAAGAGCCACTGTCTCATCTGGGACTAACTGCTTTTAATGTTAACAAAGATATGGGGATCCTTAAAGACACTGATCTCTACAAGTGTTTCCATAAAGATCCAATACATATGTGTGAAACTGTAAGACAAGACAAGGATTAGATTTTGCACTTGACTTGTAGCAGCTTCCAGGGAGTATGTAGTTTATCCTTGGACAATTTCTAAATTGCCCTCCTCGTTCTCCTTGGAATGACCTCCACCATCTTTGGGACCCAACCCATCTTTGGGTTGCTCTTTTCTTGCCCTCTATTGTCCTAGCTCACTTCCTAGTGTCATGATAGCTCCTTCTCTAGTTTCACTTCTTGTCATTTAAATTAGAATTTCCACCATGGTGTTGTCTACTACCTGCTCCTTAGAGCTGTGTGTGTGTGATGGCTTCCTGTTGACTCTAGCCCTAGTTCAGTCCCCAAGGCCTCCTCAGTCAACTCTTCTGAGGATTACCAAATCTAAACCCAGATTCCCAACTAGCTTCCCTTCCCAACCTCTGGTCCACATTTCCATTACCATTCAGGCATCTAAACGTGGCATTTAGTATATGGCTAAGGGAATTTATTATCTTCCCTGTTACCTCTATTTGTCCCCCCTGCATCCTATATCTCTACTGATGGCACCCCTAGCCATTAACCCATTTACAAAAATTCTGAGTACTCTTTTCCATTCTTTTTACCCTTCACAAAAAAAAATGCCAAGATCTGCCAGTTCTGCTTCCCACCATAGCAGCACGTCTCCATAGCAACCACTAATGCATTTATGGCTACTACAAAGCTGATAATTTATATTGTTAAGGTCAAAGTATACTTAAAAGTTCTGAGAAACATAATGCACAGTCCCTTTAAAAAGTAGTTTTAAACCATGCATGAAGTATGCAGAGGTTATGCAGAAGAAAGAAGTTGTTATAGTAGCAAAGAAATCACACCTATTGCAACTGAAGGAAAAGCACCAGAGATGTTTTCTAGGCATACCTGGTAGGTTCCTCTCAGGCTGGAACACAGGATGCCCAGAAGGGTATAAACGTATAAAAGTAGTAATTCTTTAAGTGGGGTAAGTACCACAATGAGCTCTGAGTCTCCTACATATGTCATACTTACCAACACCACCCTGCCCTCTCACCCCAATTATGATCTGCAAACCCTGAGGAAACATGTCCCCTCCAAGAAAACTACTATGATACTAATACTAATGGGCTATGACAGTATGTTTCTCAGGTGAGTAATGACAGCAAAGGGTTTCAAAAATCACTCCATTAAAGTAGAACTCTAATTAGTTCCAGCAAGTTAGCAAGCCATAAAGAGTGTCAGGGCCTACATGACTTTGGGTCCCAAGAGAAGATTCTAAGTGAGTTCTAATTAGCCCAGAAACAAACACCATGATTGAGTCAAGCAGAGATTGACAAATTGAGATGAGGGAAAGGCTATCAACCTATTTTAGTATATTTTTAAAGTAATGTTCCTTTAGTCATTTATAGGAAGTAAAAATCTCTATTCTGCTATTTTATTCTTAAAAATGGAGAAAACATATATACCTATAAAAAATTTTTTTAAATTCCAACTCCTATTTGGAATTGTCCACTCCTGACAAGGGCACTCTGTCACAGGCTTTGGTCAGTAGTTAGGGTACTACTACTATTAGTTTGTAAGAAGCCATTTAAATTATGGTCATTGAAACTAGAAGGAACTTCCTAAGCTCCAAGTGTGTCATGTAGATATAATCTTATTTTAAGGAAACGAATCTAAAACAACAACAACAAAGCAACAGTATTCCTTCTTATAAATTTTAGGAGGCAATTTGCAACACTATGAAAACAAGGAGGTTAAAATTCTGCTCTTATCCTTGGTACAAAACATCATAAAAGTCTGGGCAATAATAATGCATTTCACCACCTTTTACAATTTCTAAAACACTTGCATTACCTTAGCTCATTTCAGTTGGATTATATAGCCACTAAATTCCCTACCAGCTTCAACAATTCTATGTCTCCATATTTTTACATACATATATATTTATATTTACTTAATTCAAGTAAACCCATGTAAAGACACCCCAAAATAAAACAAATTCTTAGATAATCACTGAGTTCATCAAAGAAATCTATATTGGAAAAGGATTTTACACCTAGATTGTTTTCAGTAGTAAGCTTCTATACATAGATTAATACACATATGAAAAGTCAGTTTACATGCAATATTTCAAAACTATTTGGAAAAGTCTATGGAAATGCTTGCACCACAAAGCCTGAGATTTTCAGTTTCCCTTCTTGTGGGAAGAATGTGGCCTTAACACCCTTCACCATTAAGCAATGTTCACGGTCTATATTCTCCTCCAAGGAACTGCCTAAAAGAAAGGAGATTTATACAGTATCTAAAGATCCTTTCATCTTTAGTTTCAGATTTCCTTTTTATTTGTTTTTATTTGACAGTAATACTGATTAAAATTTCTGTCAAAAGTATCTCTTAAAAAATCATATTCATCTCCTTTCCCATAAAATCTTAACAAATAGCTTTCCCATTCATATTCTAAATAAGGTAAAAGAAAATTTTGACTGCTGTCCCTCTGCGCTTTTAATTTCTGCCCTGAGAGAAATAAAATGCTCAAAATATTTGTTATCTGCTCTTCCCCTCACCCCAGCACACTCTTCTCTCCCAAGATGAGGCTTCTGGTCGTGCACGTAAAGATTTGGACGCGTGCTGCAGCCCAAACACTGTCATTCAACCCCACCTCAAAGTGAGCAATCCCAGATTGGGGGCCCACAATTATGTTTGCAGGGTTGAACAATCCTACTTTCAGGCAAAGAGGCAATAAAAGACCACCAAGCATTATAGGTTATAAAACACACACACACACACACACACACACACTAAAATCTTTTGACCAGTCTGGTCTCCTGGTGTTCTTCAATTTTTAATTCAGGTAAGCCAACAGAATCTAAATAAATTCTGCCCAGAGAGGAAAGACAGTACAGATTTAGCAGACCCTGACGCTCAAACCTTTTGAATTAAGTCAGGTACATCTGCTCTTAATTACATGTATGCACACACACTCACACAAACACACACACAGTGGTAGATTAAAGACAGCTGCAAGTTCTTTGATGGTCCTTCCATTGAAAGGTGGAGCTTAATTCTCCCTTGTATCTGGGCTGCCTTTAGTGCCCCATGAATATGGTGGCTGATATTCGGAGACTGCTAAGGTTGACTCAGAAGACATGTAGCTTCCCCCCAGGTCTCTTGGACTGCCCAGTCTTAGAGAACTCCCTCTTAGCCTGCCCTGTCTTGAAATCCAGCTGCCATGCTGTGAGAAAGCCCAAGAGGGTTCACAGAGAAACCCATATGGAATGAAACTTAGGTCTCTTAGCTGCCTGGCCTGCCTGAGCCCCCAGCCAAAAACCAACATCAACTGTCAGCCATGTGAGTAAGCTATCTTAAACCATGCAGCTAAGTTGAGCTTTTAGATCACTATATCCCAGCCACCATCTGGCTACAATGCCTGGAAGATTCCAAACAAGAGTACCTCAGCCTTTCCCACAAACTCCCCACCAAAATAAAATGTGAGGTTTAAGCTATTAAGTGTCTAGGTGGTTTGTTAAATAGAAATCGATTTCATCATAAAAAGGACCCCAGTGACTTAAGCTTAAATTTCTTCCCTTTTCCATTTGCTGGTAATCCAAAACAAATGAGGTAATTGTTTGCACCACTCTGGCCCTAGCCAAATGGGACAAGACTAGAATATTGAAAACTACCCAGGCTACAGGGATATAACACAATATTTATAACATCTGATTTCTAATCGATTTTGCAGACTTAAATCTGTCACATGTATCTTATTCTAAATTAGTTATCTTATGTAAGAAAAAGGTAAATCAAGCTAATAATGCTATGATTACAACATTTTGTAGAAATTCTTCCCCCAAAATTACTTCCGGATTTAGGATCATTTTACCTCATATCACTAACTTTAATGCATCATGATTTAACAAAGAAATGCATTAAATATTGCCAACTCTGAACATCATATGGCTTTGATGAGCTTCTATGCCATTTAAAATACCCAAGTATTGAAAAATCAGAACAAACAGAAGAACTATTATAAAAGACCAACAGTATTCTCCCATTCATTTCTTCAAATAAGGACAGTTCAAAGTAATACAGAAAAAAAGGAACACAGTGAATTCTAACACACACGCACACACACACACTCTATGCTGGAGGCTATATGATATCATATCTGTACCCTTCAAAACTGAATCCTATCATTTGGAATTAAAACACATTCTCCTTTCATTAAGCCTGCTCTGTGTGAAAAGGGTGTCATCCTGTCATTGTTGAAATTCCTTCAGAGAAAGCACTGGAAGCATCTTACACAAATCCTCTCAGGTCATTTCAGGACAAAACATGGAGTACAGGTCAGGAGGATTATTTCGCCCATTGACCAGCTATGCTTGCAAAAGTGTGATTTGTATGATATATTAGATAGAACCTGTTTCTACTCTGTAAGATGTCTAGAATGCATTTATACCGATTCTATCAATATTTAGGAGGCAAAGAAAGTCAGATAGATACACTTGTGTGTGTGTGAAGCAAAGTTATCATAAACTAGAATGCAAAGCAAATTCTTCATGATTACCTTAGCTTACTCCATATAATACACCGAGAAGAATTTACGGCTCTTTCAAAATCCAATGTCTATAAAGACAGAACGCCTTGGAGGAAAATGGTACCATAGTTAAGATAGTGATATCTTTTATTAGTACAGTAAAGTCCTATTTTTATGGAATAGGATGGGTCTGAGGTCATTCCATAAAATTGATTTCCCAGAAAATGGAAATAGGCAATTTACCCTAAGAATTTTATTGAAAAATTATGCTATTCCATTTGAATAATGATGGGAATGTTCTACACATTTCCTTTATTAATGAATTAAAATACACAAAACACCATAAAATTATATTAGAGGTTCAAAAGTATCACTTAAATCTTCTTTACCAGTCACTTTCATTTTGTAAAATCAGCAGTTCCATTAAAATCGTATTATGTAAAAATGGGTTTTTACTGTAATAATAGTTATTACCTATTTAGCTCCCAAGGATGTTGTGAAAATTAAATAATAAGCCATTGGAAAACAAATACAAAGTGTTACTAATACCAGGGGCCAAGAGGGGCAGCCAGATGGAAAAATGAAGGAAAAGAGCAACTGATATATTAAAAATCACAGCTTTCATCTCTAATTCCATTACTGTCAACAATCTATGCAGTGGTCATGTATACTGTTATCTCATTTAATCTTTCTAACATTATGACATACATATTAATTATAGCCCTCATTTTATAGATGAAGGTCAGAGAAGTTTAAAACTTTTCCAATGTCACACAATTTGTCAGTGTCAAAATCCACATGTGAACCCAGGTTTATCCTAGCCAACAGCCTATCCTCTATATCCTGAAGCGTTACTAACTCTCTAATATGCCTTTGTGTCTCCTAACTAACCCTCAGATTCTTACTCCATTTTTTAAGGTCCTCTTCTTCCATGAAGCCATCTCTCTTCCATTCACCTGAGACACGTTGATTCAAAATACTTTGATTCAAAACACTTCTGTTGCTAACTCCAGCTATTTGTTGTATTATTATGTATTCTGTGTGTTTTTTTGTTTATTTTTTTATTTTGAAAGACTGCAAGCAAGCAGGGGAGGGGCAGAGAGAGTGAGAGAGAATCGCAAGCAGGCTCCACACTGTCAGTAAGGAGCCCGATGCAGAGCTTGACCTCAAGAAACCCTTGAGATCACGATCACGACCTGAGCCAAAATCAAGAGTCAGATGCTTAACTGACTGAGCCACCCAGGTGCCGCTGTGCTTTATTGACTCAGCTAAATCCCTAGCTGAGGTCATGGCTGTATCTGACTTGCCTTTGGAGCCCCAGATCGGGAGCACCTGGTACAGCGCCTTGAACACAGTGAGTGTTCCGTAAATGTTGCCTAAACAGAATTGGAAAGAAGTATTAACTTGAATTACAACTACATTTGGTGCCAGATGTAAAGCACATGCTTTTACTAAAGGCTCATTACATCAGATACCTCTCTGTGAAGTTTCTCCAGTTTTTCCACGTGTATGTACCTAATGGGGATGTGGTGAGATTGAATTCTTTGAGTATCTGACATATGCTAGGTACTCAATAAATAAATAGTTGGGTATTTTTTCCTTTTTAATTTCAGGTGAAGGAGACAATATGAACAATAAGCAGAGAGTATAAATAATGTATAATATGTAATCTGATTTGGATGAATCAGAACAGACAGGGCTGGTAAGTTTGTTTTTTTTAATGACACTATAAGGAGGGCTCTGGAACCAAACTGATTTCTTGCTGCAGCCTCTAACCTGGACAAGTCACTCAACCTCTCCATGTCTCAGATTCCTCAACCATAAAAAGGAGGACAACAACAAGATCCACCCATAAAGCAGTTGTTGAGAATCAATTGAGAAAATTCATGTAGAATATGTAGCACAGTGCAGGGCACACATCAAGCACTCAAATTATATTTGCTATCATTGTCATTATCATAAAAATCTTAATTCATAGGTATCAACTCAAATGAGAAGACATTATTTTTCACATACTGTGTCAAACCCATTCAAACTCAAAGATTATAATTCTAATATTAAATTATGCATGGCGACTTCGAGATTGTGCACTTCATTCAAGTAATATTTGTTGTCTGTTTTGTGGCACACTAGGGAGAACAAACTTACTTGATTAAAGGAAGACTGGGAATAAAAGAAACCAAAAGAGCCAGGTAAAGGTCATGAATACAAAACCACAATTAGAAAGAGAAGGTAAATTCAAACTAAAGGTCCATCAGAGACCAAAATATCAGCACTTGCCAAAAACTCGAAGGGAAAAGTAAACCAGAACAGCTCCTATGTGAGACCCCAAACAGAACAATGGATCCCCAATGCTCACTGTAAGATCATTTGTTGGAGTTAAAAGATAGCATATTAGAGAAGAAAAAAGAGGCAACAGGATAAGAGTAAAAACTTTATTACCTATCACTTACTCATTTTCATTCACTTATCTTTCCATTTGAAAACTAGAAATAATGAACAATAACTGCATGGTTTAAAAACCTTAACTTCTCTGATTCTCACAATAAGACTGGAGGACCAATGGAAAGATACTTTCTACATCCAACACCTCCCCCTCATGCCCCACTTTTTTCCAAAGCACTGATCTGCGCTATTTTTTATTATATTTTATTTCTTGATCTATACTATTTAAGAGCAGTTTCATGGAGAATCCAGGTCCATCTTATAAGCTGACCATGCATGAACAAAGAAATGAAGAATGATGGAGAATGCAGGGGCTCCCAACAATCAGGGCATACAGTGGATACAGTCAACTGCAGTGCCAAGCAAGATAGCTAACATTACTCCTCTCTCAGCAGAAAGGTCCCAAAGGATACTAAAAACTTGGCAACCTTCAAAAGCTTCACTTGCTTCCTGCATGGGGTGGGGGAAACAGCTGGTTTAGTGGGAAAAACCATAGCCCAGGGCCAATCCGCTGGCTACAATCATCAAAGAAATGGCTGAGACGGAACAGCTTTTTCCCTTCTGTATGGGAATGACTCATGAGCTTGTTTATTCAAAAAGTTACATTCTCCATTGAGAGAGGTAGTTGATAGAAGAGTAGGATGATAATAATAGTTCAAGTTCATACTGGCCAGCCTGCCCTCTCCCTCATCTCCCTCTGCACAGCTATATCAGCACAACACCAATGCCCAGAAGGTGGTTACCATGTTTTTAATCATTGTGCTTAATTTTTTATCCTACATAAAACAACCGACACAACTACTCTTTGTCATTTACTCTTTGTCCTCTTAGAAAGAGAATGCATTTGATTGGTTAAGAAATACGGACTCTGTGTCAGACTTTCCGGGTTGAAATCCTGACTGCTGACTTGAAAACTGTGTCAACCTGGGAAAGTTACTTAACCACCCTGGGCCTCTGTTTCCTTGTCAGTAAAAATAGGAATAATAATAATATTTATATCACAAAGTTATTATGAAGATTGAACTAGTTAACACATGGAGAATAATTTTTGCCATGTTGTTAGTTGTCAATAAGTGTTGGATATCATCATTGTTATCACTTCACAGATGACCAAACATTCTTCTTCCAGTACAGATGTTTTTTAATTCAGTATTACCTTAGCAAGTTTAAATTAAGCCATAAATTAAAGTAGGTCTTTTAGGGGAAAGACATCTGTTCTTTGAAAAATATTTTCTTCTCAGGCTAGGGAGATTTTCTAGGTTAGGGAGTTTCAAGAACTTGCTCTTAAGAAAGAAGAATTTGGGGGGCACCTCGCTGGCCCAATTGGTGGAGCATGCAACTTGATCTTGGGGTTATGAGTTCAAACCCCATGTTGGATGTAGAGATTACTTAAAAATAATAATAATAAAATCTTTTTTTAAAAAAGGAAAGAATTTTATAAGTATGGGTGTGTGTTTCTGTTTATCTGAAGAATCATCTTTCTTCCATATGTGTATGTGTGTATATGGGAAGAGAGTTCTATCATCTAGATGGATGATAGATACATACATACATTGAATTTTATGTTTCTGTTTTATTTATCAGTTTCCTTTTCCAGCATCTTTGACACATCATGGCAACAGAAGAGTTTATTCATCATCTTTTCCATATTTGAAAGATTCTATATTTAAAGTTTAAAAGTTCTATATTTAAAATATCCACAGATACAAAAGAAAAGAAGGAATTTGCAAATTGCTTCTTTCCATACACTCTTTCAAACATAAGGACACTAGAATTTGCTGAAAATCTTTTCTCTGACATATAATAATAATATCCCATTAGTGGAGTATTCTAACTCCTTGTGGCATTGTGACTACTTATTTCCCTTTCATGAAGGGAAACTGAGCTATTTTTTTTTCTGGATTTCATAAAATTATTAAATTCTTCACCTATATTAATTCAAAAAAGGTTGGAGATACAAATGCCAACAAATAAGAATGCCCACGTTCTTTACCTGTACAATATATTTAAATGACAGATAATTCCCAATTTGATTGTCCTGGTTCAGTCTGTCTGTGATTAATTAATGGACTGTTTTACTCACTGGGTAAAATCAGGATGTCATCCCCAGGACCTGGAATGGTATGGTTGTGTCCTCCCCAGCCTTCTTCAATGCCTGTCCATGCTTCAGGAAGGGACCATTTTAAAGCTGACTTAGGTGCAGAGGTAGAAGCTACAAAACAAAAGTAGAAAGGGTAACTATGAAAATCTGAGTCACTATAATAACTTGAAAATTCTATATTTTAGGATACTGATGATATTTTTATCTCCCAAGGTAGCTGCCTTTTGATATTTTATAACCTCCCAAAAGTCATTCTATCAATTATAATTATTCAATCCTTCAGTTACATCTACTTCTAGGGAAAATATATTCTACTCTTGTTATTAAAATTTGTGTTTTGCCTTATGTAAATATGACATATGCTTATCATGGCACATTGGAAAATGCAAATACAGAAAGAAAAGTAGTAATACCCATAATCTTACCACCTAGAGATAACTGCCATTAACCTTATATTTGCATTTTCTTCCAGAATTTCTTGGCATTTTTATAGAACTGAGATTATATCATATATGCAATTTATATTCAGTTCTTATTCTACTTTGATTAGCAATTTTTAAGATGCATTTTTCTAATGTCATTAAAACTCCTTGTCAACATAATTTTAATGGCTACATAATATCTATCATATACAATATCTATAATTTCCTCAATCCTAAATGTTTGCCGGTTAGAATCTTTCCACTTTTAAATTATAAATAATTCAGTGTTAAATATCTATATACAAATCTTCCAGTAACAATGATTTCATCTTAAAATAGAATCTTGGCAATGGAATCACTGAGTCAAAAGGTATAATCTTCCCATACTCTTAATGCATATTAAAGGCAATGCATAGTAAGTCTGAACACCTTTCATTGCAGTTCACATACAATTCATATGTTCCAACTGGTTTTTATTGATTCTGCCACTGATGGTGAAATGGCATTTCCTTTTCAACCATCCACCTGCCTCTTCATCAGGGAATTGTAACATAAATCTAATAATATCCAGTGGGGACTTCCCAGTATCTATTATACACAACATCATGTTGAATTGCACCCACATGGTTTTTTTTGAGGTGTGATCCCTAGCACGGAGACAGAGGGAGTCTCTCAAAAGAGGATGAGAGGATTCACAGATGATACCAAATGTTGTCTGAGTTTCAAGAGCTCAAATAATGTGGTATCTCACATGATTGGGGGGGGGGTAGAAAAATCTCATCCATTACCCTAATTTCACAAGCATAAATAAGGAGTGCCTTCTCTACCAAAATTTCCTAAAAAGCAGGGATGCGAAAAAAGAATAAAAGGTCATTCTTGCCCCAAAGGAGCTAACAGTGTTGTGTAAGTTGTATAAGTAAATATTGGAAGGTTAGAGCTCTGAAGGTGTTCTCTTTAATGGAACCCAACCAACAGGAAGTGAGACCTTGACAGGGGAGCCTTCCTAGAGAGAGAACACCTGAGCTGCACTTTAGGCTTAGGAGTGATAAAAGTAAAGGGGGTTGTGGTGAGACAGAGGGGATGATCATGAGTAATGGCAAGAAATAAGAGATTAAGTGAAGGGTCTCTAAACAGTTTGGTGTTGCTGAGCCACAGAGCTGGGAGGAGGCAAGTGATGAGGCTGGAGAAATAATCAGAGATCCAGGCATGATGGAACAAAGATGGTAACAAAGGTAGAAGAGCCAAAGATGACCCCCAGGTTTCTAGCATAGGTGGTAATGGGCAGAGATGTCCATTAAAATAGACATCGATGAATTCAGTTTGGGCCATATAGAATCTGGAGTGTTTTTGAAAAGGCGTTTAGGTGAAGATACACAGCAAGCAGGGATTAGATATGAATCTGAGGAAGGGGAGAGAGCTCTGAGTCAAAGAGATGGATTTCAGGGTTGTATCTGAAACTCTGAGGATGGTGAGGATAGCTCCAGAGGATTACAAATGAAAAGAAAAAAGGCCTAAGGTCAGAACCTTGGGGAATGCCCAGTTACATTGTCAACTGGAACCCAACTCCCTCTTAATCATGGTCTCATTAAACCCCTTAGGTAATTGAAAAATATATAGATTGTGGTCAAATAGAAATCCTAGGGAATTTAGGGGCACCTGGGTGGCTCAGTCAGCTGGGCATCTGACTTTGGCTCAGATCATGGTCTCATGGTCCATGGGTTCGAGCTCCACGTCAGGCTCTGTGCTCACAGTTCAGAACCTAGAGCCTGCCTCTGATTCTGTGTCTCCCCCACCCCTCTCTCTCTCTCCCTCCCTGCTCACATGCTGTCTCTCTCTCAAATATAAATAAACATTAAAAATTTAAAAAAAAAAAAGAAGAAAGAATCCTAGGTAATTTAATTAGCACAAAATAGACACTCCACCATGGGAATCAGGCATGGTCTTGGCACAAGCCTCAGAAAGAGGCTTTACAATGTTTCATAAACACCAAGACTGTAATCCCTAGTTTCCTCCCAATTTTGCCTCCTTTCCAGTATTATAAATATTCAGGTGGGGATGAGGTGAAGTCTTTGTTGAAATAGCCACTAAGTAGCACCACAAAGGACAGAAAGAGATGTTCTGATGCTTTATTTCCAGTGATATTTCAAAAGGGGAATGACCAGTTTCCTTAAAACCATATACCACGCTTCAAAAACTCTTTGTATCACAGAGATTGGAAACAAATTCTTCACTTTGTCATCTTTACTTTTATATATGAGAGCTGAAACTGTCTTTAATTGAACAAACTGAATCTTTAACTATCCTAAGAGTTGTTATTATGAACAAATTTGATCACTCTATATCATTCTGCCTTAAGAATACTTCATGGAGAAGAAAACACATTTCGGTCTCTTGCAGAGTTACTAGATTTCTAGTTACTAGTTAATATCAGGCCTCTATATCCTTATTACTAATAAAGAAAGGTGGGGAGAGAACAAGAAGCCTACTAGAGTTAAAGAAGAAGCAGTCTGGGGCACATGGGTGGCTCAGTCGGTTAAGCGTCCAACATTGGCTCAGGTCATGATCTCACGGTTCATGGGTTCAAGCCCCACGTCGGGCTATGTGTTGACAGCTCAGAGCCTGGAGCCTGATTCGGATTCTGTGTCTCCCTCTCTCTGCCCCTCACCCACTCATGCCCAGTTTCTGTCTCAATAATAAGTAAACATAAAAATTAAAAAAAATATAAAAGCAGTCAGAGACATGCATAAAGAACTAGGAGAGAGGAATGTTTTGGAAGCCTAAGAAATAGAACATGTCCAGAAAGCAGAAGTGATCTTGTTAACAGTGAAATTCTGGTAAGAGAGTGAATAAGGAGTGACTGCTCAATTTGACTACCAGAGCATGGATAACCCAGATGAGAGTGGCTCCAGTGGAATGGTTGAGGTGGTAACCAGTGGGGATTACAGCAGATTGAGTGATGCACTGGAGGGAAGGAAGAGAAGACATGTGGTCAGATCATCCAAAAAGCTCACTGAGGAATGAACACTTTAGGATTAAAGATCTTCAGGATTTGATCTGTCTTCCTAATCTTTAGATAAATGAGTCTTACCTTGAAACCAGATTCCATGAATTTTGGTCAACATTTATGAGGAAGCCTCATCTTGCTCTCCCTTACAAATCTGTCACTCAACAACAGCAACAATTGAAGGTGATCTCTAACTTGATATCTGAACTAGATATTGCCCTCTCCTCCTTGATCCTTCATCCACCAAGCTTTTTATGGCTCTGCATCATGTGGCTAGTCTTTTGAGAAGTTTGCAGCAGAGATATCAGTATCCATGAATTCTGTTTTGCTTTGTTTTCTTTTAATTGAGAGGCATTGACCAGAAGAGGCCAGCAAAGGAGAGACTAACAACACAAAACAGAGTCATTTACCGATGGGACAAAGTTCAGAAGATACTGAAAGGGATGGATTAACTGTAAATAAGAGAAGGGCTGACAGATTCTCAGAAACGTGAGGAAAGGAAATAAACTTAGATCTGTGGGGAAAGGATGGCAAATTTAGAAAGAGAATATACCTGATTATCTGAATGTTCTCATATGACTATGCACCATATATCCAGGTACCCCCCCCCACTGAAAATACATCATTGAGGTAAAGGCTCTTCAGAAATATTTTTGTTTTCCCCCTAAAGTGGGTTTCCCTGCTCATTTTCTCCTCTCCCATCTTTTATAAAGTACTGTGGACATCGAGAGGTATAAGTAAGACCATAGTGTTGGAGGAACATGAATGACCTGCACTGGGCTCCTCAGACACCTGGATATCCTCTTGACTAAAATTAGCACAAATCCTCACCACAAACCCAGTAAGCATCCCTACAACAACTGACATCACCACCACCTCCACTGCCTCTCCCCAACATTGGCCCATATATACCCTAATTTCTGCTAGTTCTGGAATTTCCTGTCCACAATGTCCCACAGTGACAAGCACAATTATACACACAGAATGAACCTTCAGTCAACTGAGTGAACTAAGATACTCTCTGTAACAGAGCACCTTAAAATACACACTCATATTTAAATTTTGACATTAGCAGGGCACCTCAGTCAGTTAAACATCCGACTTCAGCTCAGGTCATGATCTCATGGTTCGTGAGTTCGAGCCCCATGTTGGGCTTTGTGCTAACCGCTCAGAGCCGGGAGTCTGCTTCGGATTCTGTGTCTCCCTCTCTGCCCCTCCCCTGCACATGCTCTGTCTCTCTTCCTCTCAAAAATAAACATTAAAAATTTTTAATTAAATTTTGACATTAGCACATATATACCACACTATAGGAATCAGGGAATATCTTGGAAGAATATTAATATTTGAAATTTCTTCCTGACTGGTAATGTACTAGCTCTGTAACTCTCTGTGTTTTAGGAATGTTTCCTGTTCCAAATTACATAGGCTAGGAAAACTGACTATATATATAATTTTAATCTAGGTCATAAGTTAGTATATACCCAAAAGGTAATTTAAACATCTTACAGTTTATATGGTCTAAACTCATATAGAGTTTATACGGCAGAATAAACACTGAAATTAGTTGGGTAACTTGAGCTCAACCAGGCTCAACCACCGAGAGGAGTGACTTAAGCTAACTATTTAATCTCCAGGCTTCCATTCCCTAATTTGTAAAATGAGGCAATTGGACAGGATAACCTGTGAGGTCCTTTCCCTTAATAGTATTCTATAACTCCATGAAGCTTTCTGTTTAATAGCATATTGTAATTGATAGGTAAAGTGAAACATCTTCCAGTTAAACTGAACCCTGATAAGAAGCCCTGGATGTTGGCCACCTACAGTCACCTTCCAAAGAGCCTTAATACAAAAATCTTCCTCCTAAGTGCTGAGTGGCATGACACTTTGACTATATAGCTGGTTTAATAAGGAATGGTCACTCATAAACAGTCCACTGTCCTCTGAGGGGGCATGGTATGAGAACTACACCCAACAGATATGTTCTCTACAAATGGAAACTGACCCATATGGAAATTTGAATACAGAACTGTCAGAGAAGAAAGAATTGCAAGATCTTTTTCTTGGTAGAAGTTATTTTAAAGGAGATTTATTTACTGATTATTTAGTCATTTGATTGACTCCCCATGCAACCATAAGATACCATGGAATCAAAGATCATTGCTCATCATTGTATCCTCCTACATCCTGCACAAGAGACAATAATGTATTCTGAGCCACCTAAAGGGAAAAAAGGATAAAGGACAGGGGACATAAAGAATAAAATGTTATGGCAGCCCAGAAACAGTTATGAAAACAAAGAACCACATTCTTCCCAGTCCAATAAGCATGGAGTAGTAGCCATCAGTATATCTAGTTTATAGTTTTAGTCTAGTACCTTTTACTTCATTTATTAATTTAAATGAAGGAGTTAGACCATTTTCTGATTAGCATGGGCTCTGCTCTGATGTAACACCAAAAAAACCCACTGGAAACCAAAGGAAGACTTGGCCTTTGAAGAGACTTGTCCCTGATGCAAATGCATAAACTGATTCAGGATAAACAAAAACAAACAATGAAATACATTAGAAGGTGTTTATGAGTCTTTTAGTCTTTGAGAATTTGGCTTTTATGAGTTAGAGACATTTCACAGAACCATCTGACTTTTGGGGAGGGTTTGTTTACTCTGATGTCCTGAAATTACTGGGAACAATTAAAATTTTGAGATACCATGAATTTTTCTTTCCATTTGATAGAAGCCTAATGGCCCATCTGCAGATCTGGACTCCTGTGTGCACATATGGTCCATAATTTATAAAATGTGCTTATTTACATGTTTTAATTCTTACCTTCCAATGTTTTGAAAGGCACCCTTCTTATATCTTTCTTTGAAAGGCAGACACATTTTCAGTTATAGGGGTGACACAATAGGGAGTCATTAGGCATAAAAGCATTAGGGGCGATATCTGTCTGTTCATACACAATTCGATAGAAGGAATTTCTAGAACTATTATTGGAGGACATTCTGCTGTACCAGGCACTTCTATTTGGTGAGTGGGTTAATACTCACCTGAAATAGTTGGGGGCACACCTTCCTTCACCTGGAGAGTCACTTGAACTTGGCCTTCGCCTGAAACTGAACACACAAAAAAAACACAACTTGGATGCAACGTAAAGAGCATCTTAATACAGTAGATATTCATATGTGATAAAGATGGCTTTATGCTATATTCCCCCCAACTAAATTTTCAAACAAAACAAAACAAAACCACAAAGTCCTTGTTAGTTAGTCTAACAATTGATTTCCAACATTTGATTTTGATTTCTTTTATTTGATTAAACTTAATTGCAGGGAGGTCTCCAAGAGAAATGACACATAAAGTAATTAGGGAGGGGACCCTTTAGCCATATGTTCTTTGGAGGCCAATGTTGGTCAGCAGGGCACACCTCATACCCTATTTCCTCTCCATCATTTTGAAGGCTTGGCTTTTAGAATTCATGTGTTTTTCAATGGAGTTCAGATCACCCATGAAATGTATTTGCTTTACCTTTATCCAAACAAATTGTCCTTTTAATGAAGGCTTTTTTCCACCCCCCTCCATCTTCCAAACCAACTGAGCACATTTAAAAGGCCTGGGGTTCATTAATTTTAAGTGTTCAATAAATTAGTGGAAATAATCAAAAGGCCTGATTCTTTCTGATAACGACAATTTGATGTCAGTATAAACCAGTAGATTAAGCTGGGAACATATGCTCCTTTGCCAAGAGAGGCTGCTATAATTAAATAGTGAATGCATCTACAAGGTGCTCTCACGCCTGATTAATTAGTAATCAGGTGCGCCAACTCCACTTTTCAGTAACACCTTGTCTCTTATTGGTTAATTACCTTTCTGCTTTATCAAATGTCCTGTGAACCAACACCTCCCACCACTGGAGGGCCCAATGCTGTTGAAGGCTGCAGCCTTGAGAACTTGGCCAAATCCATGCTCTCCACTTGCCCTTCCAAGGAACCCTAAACCCTTTCCTCCAGCATAGGATGGAGTAGTCCAAGAATCATTTTGTCTAATTACAAAGCATACACTTCAGAATATTACAAAAAATAACAGTAATAATAATCCCCAAAGAGATCCATGATGAGACCTACCCTATTACTCTATTCCTATTTTTGATAATTATTCTCATTAATTTTTTACTCATTATAAAGAGTAGCTTTCTCCTTACACTGTACATATTTTGAGACCAGGTACAATGACCAACATGTTCTCTCCATGTTCTACTTTATCAGTACTTCCAAGGATTCACTTATATTCTTTCTTTATCCTTTGTATGTTTTACCCACTTTTCTATCTTAAGTAAATCAATAAATATAATACCATCAGCCCAGCATTTCATCTGTCTTTTTTGCTATAATATCTAACTTACCCACTTGTGCTCACACTGATATTGGTGTTATTTATCCCAAGCTTGCTCTCAATTTAGAAAATATTTATCGAGCATCAGTTGTGATAAATTTAGGATTGCATTATCATTAGCTCTGTCTCTACATCTTGAAGGGAGAAACTTTTCTCATGTACTTTAGGACACTAGACATTGCTGGACATGTAAACACTTAAGTTTCACAGACTAATCTAGAAATCTTAAATTTATAGTGCTCTACTCGGGATACCCAGTACTTAACCAACAATTTCAACCAAATTGGGCAAATAAAGGCAGGAAATAACCCTTTTAAAGGGTTATTAAATATTTTAATATTTTTAAATTTTTAAATATTGTAAAAGAATCAAAACCTAAAGGCAAATACGAAAAAAACTCCAGGAATCATTTGGAAAGGGTTATTAAAGTTCATTTAAAGATTTTATATAAATCATCCTTGTTAACAGCAGCTTCCAAGTAATTGTAGATTTCAGTACATCTGTACTGTCTTAAGACAGCGTCAGTGAGGTAAAGAAAGTAAAAAAGTAAAGTTACACATTAAAAAGTCTTTTTTCAAAACCACTATAGTCATTTTATAATGATTAACTAAAAATAAGTATAATTTATACTTATAAGAGAATATGAAGTATAGGGAAAATAATCAATGTATCCAAAATCCCCTGGGTGAAAAAGACACCATAAGCATCGTGCATTCTACTCGTCATGGTGATGATTAACCTGCAGACTGAAAAGGCTAACCCTCCATATCCAACCCTGATTATAGCCTGTTCCTCATCCTTCCATCCACTAAATCACTTAACTCAGGTCCTGTTCTTGGTAAGCCAAGGCTTCCTGGTTAAGTGTGCTATCATATCCACCTCTCTACACTGATGGCTTCTGAACTGCATGGCCACTGATTTTGTTCAGCCTCTCACATGCACAAATGTTCCCCACCTCCTGGGGAGCCTCTTCCCAAAAACATACATTGAAAAGCCATTGCCTATTTTGTTAAAACAAGTGTGTGAATATCATTCAATCTGAGGAGTCGTTTCAGTATCCAAAGAAATGGAGAAAAGTTACCCAAAGTAGGAAAGATTTAAAAAGTCTGATTTCCTTCACCACCACTTGTACATGGCCCTCTGCAGGCTGGTTCTGAGATGTAAGTAGGTCAGAGGGTTATTCTTCCCAAACATTATTTCAACACCCTGAGAGTGAAGCCAGAGAGAGTCGTGCTGAATGAAGTCCAACACCTTGGGTTTGAATCCTGGGTCTTCCAGTTCCTCAATGTCGGCAACTGACAAGTTCTTCACCATTTCTGAACCTCACTTCTGTGAAAATGGAAATAGTTGTCCTATCTACCTCATAGTGTTATTGGGAAAAAAACATGAGGTAACTCCTGTAACATGCTTAGTACAGTGCTTGGCACATGAATACTGGTCATTATCAATACTGGTAAAATGGCATGCTCATTATTCTAGCAGCCAGTTAACAAAACCCAGGAAATATACTTCTATTCTTTTTATAGCTGTACCTAATCATGATCAGCCATAGTATTCAGAGTTGTAAGCAACCTAACCAGATCTGCTAAAGTTTGCTAAGTACTTTGACTCTATAAAAGACAGTGTAAATGTGAAGTGTCATTTCCAATTTAGACAAATACAAAGAGGGATGAAAATCATTTGAGAATAAAGGTAATGACTCAGGAAGAGTTTAAAAGCCTTACATGTGTGGTATTACACATGTGTCTTCTCAGTGCTTATGATTTCTGAGTTTGTAATAGGAGAGTGGTGAATCTACTTTGTTTATAAATAGAGCCTCATTACAGTTGATCCTTCCCAGGTTGTAAGAATATCTGGTTGTTCCTCAAAAAGGAATCCTTTGGGACAATTATTGCCAAATTATTCTGACGAGTGCTATATGATGTAAGGTTGCTATAAACACAGAGATCTAGAAGAAAGTGACAAATATGCTAAGGAAGAAGAGAGTTACTCAGCCAAATATAATACTAGTGTCTTCCAGAATTTTTACCGTGCCCAGCAAATTTTGTCCTCACGAGGGCACTAGGGAAGAGAAAAAGTAATTCTCTCCTTGAGTAGTCCCATTTTCTGTTGCAATTCTGAAGGGAGAAATAAGTACTTTTCTATGTAAAAAGAAAAAAAAAACAGGTGGCATCTTAATGGGCCTTGACTCCTTTCCTATTTCATTCCTCATCCATATTCCCATTCACACTTTGCCATTAGGTATGCACATATTGGGGCCCCTCGTTCAGTTAACATTTACATAGCGTGAGTCAGCCCCTGACTATACATGGAAAGAATCTGAAACAGCACCTGCAATCTGCATCTGCAGAGTTCGCCCATTCTCTCCCCGACTCATGTCTTCTCTCTAGGTCTCGGTCTGCTCTGGATCCAGGCTCCAGCTCTCTTCATGGGCCAGCTGTCAAGTTTGAGCCTTTCTCTCTGCATTCCAGCTTAGCTTGCCCTATCTTCTATGTCCATGTCTTCTCCCAGATCCATCTTGCACATCTGTACACTCTTGCTCTGTGTCCCCCTCCCAGTTCAGCGAACGTGACCACACTCCCCAGAAATTATCCTTTTTCTCCTAACCACTGAGAATCACTTGTTGGCTGGTCCATGGTAGCTAAACCTTGATGCATAGGACCATACTTCCGTCTGATTTCAGCTTCACAGGGGCAGCAACACAGTCACCTTGGCCCTTGTAACACAGGATCTTTTAAAATCCTTCACATAAACATTATATGAAAATCCTGTGATCATCTTTGAGTCTTCCATTGTGCCCAATAACTTTCATTTTTTTAGGTGTAAGAGTAAAAGAACTTATTCAAGACACAACAGACATATCTACATTAACTACAAGTCCTGAGAGTTAGCTCAATTAAACCTTCTTAATTAACTCAGAAAACAATAACAATTGTTATTCTAACTCAGTGATGTCTGCCACACTTGCATGGGGTATGTGTCATTTCCTGGATTCTGTGTAGACCTATAGAAGCAAAACTTCCAAGGGAGAGGCCTGGAAATAAGCATTCCAGCTGTTTGCCCATGAGGCACGTTAAAAACCCCCGAAAGGGGCACCTAGGTAGCTTAGTCAGCTGAGCATCCAACTGTTGATTTTGGCTCAGGTCACGATCTTATGTTTGTGAGATTGAGCCCTATGCTGGCTTAAGATTCTCTCTCCCCCTCTCCCTCTGCCCCTCACCCACCCTCTCGATAAATAAATAAAATTTTTAAAAATAAATAAAAAGCCCTGATCTGAGGAATTTTACAACTTCTCTCAAAAATGTGGTTTGTTCTCATGAGCAGGTGTTTCTTAGCAAGTGAGGAAAGAGACCCAGATAAAACAAAAGAGATCCCTGTGTTCACATTTTTTACTTTTCATCAATTATACCAAAAACTTGCAGATCTCATTATATTCTCAAAATATAAAATGTGAGGTGATGATTTTAGTAGCATCAGTGTTTTATTTTAATAGCTATGAATGTTAATGTATTTTAGAAAAAGTAACTAGGTCATTAAGCCCATGATTTTATGGATATTATTGCTTAAAAAGAGGTTAGGTTTCAAAAATAAGACAGTGTGGGAATTGATTTAAGAAAAATCTTAGGTAAATAATGGTACAGGAGGCATAGGATGTGACAAATGATGAAGAGAGTATTCAAATACCTAAGTTCAGGAAGGATAGAGCCTTTAATAAGTACAGGTTTTTCCTATAAATAGAAGGAAGAAGAATTGGTTTACAAGGGTATACACATGAGCTTGGATTAAAAAACAAACAAACAAACACGGGGCATCTGGGTGGCTCAGTCAGTTGAGCATACAAATTTGGCTCAGGTCATGAAACAGTTTGGGTTCCTGAACAGTTTGGGTTCCTGAGTTAGTGAGTTCGACCCCCTCGTAGGGCTCTGCACTGACACCTCAGAGCCTGGAACCTGCTCCAGATTCTGTCTCCCTCTCTCTCTCTGCCCCTTTCCCTACTTGTGCGCACGCTGTCTCTCTCTCTCTCTCATTTTCTCTCTCAAAAATACATAAATAAAATTAAAAAATACCACAGAACACTAGTATACTAAAAAAAGCACCAAACTAGAGTCAAAACGGCTGAGTTTGAATACGGTTATACCACCCAATCCCTACATGAGCTAGGGCTAGCCACCAGCGTCCCCAAGAATTAGCTCCTTAATCTGAGTGACTCCTAGAAAAAGTATTTGATTCTGACTTCTAAGTTTTCCTTCCTTGCTTCTTTCTTTCCTTTTCTCCTTTTTTTCCTTCCTTTTCCTTTTGGAGAGAAGTTGCTCGCAATGGAGAGGCAAAATCCCTTTTCACATCACCAGCTCCTGTTCCATTCTCTGTATTTTTGCCATAAAGGTTAGTGCGGGTCCTCCCCAAAGTCAATCCTCTATATTACTGGCAAAAATCCTTGGGGAATCTTTGGGGAATGAGTTTTCTATAAGAATGTAAATTAATTTATTAACTAGAATGCTATAGATTGCCTTAGAGGGCCTCAATGTGGGAATGGCAGCCGAGTTTCAAAGGATTATGATTCTGCTCTGCTTATAACACCCTCCCAAAATGCTCAGGGGAGCCAGCATCTCTCCTCCACAGATGCTAACAGAATTCCTTCCCAAGGAATTGATGGGGGTCTTCTGGACCAGCTGAACAACAGAAGGATGTAGGCATCCTGCCTCAATCCCAGCGCCCTGAATGCTTTGAGAAGAGAGAAACCCAGGCGGTACCCATGATCTCCTGGCCGCAAGCTCAGGCAGACAGACACTGCTTATTTTCAGGATCTCCCAGGTTAACAGCATCTTTTCTGAGCCTTCTGTGGGATGTGACTTGACTTCTTCAGGACAACTGGTGCAGACAATAAGATCCATCTGTCTTTCTATCTACAGCCCTCTTGCCCTCATGAACACAGGCCCGGCTTTCTTGCCAAACAGCCTGCCTTTATCCTGGCGAGGGGGCCATTTGGAGACAGGCACTGGCCAGCCTGGCTAGACGTGTCTTTCTTCCCCGTCAGATCAGAAGAAGGTGGCAGGCAGGAGTCTGTGCGCCTAGCAGGCGCTGGCTCAGCTGCCGCCTCACACAATATCCCAGCTCCGGCTGCCTTTCCGTGGCGAGAGCCGGGCTGTGTGAACCCAGGAGGGCAACTGTGAATGGCTCAGCATCTGACATGAATTTATCACCGGCTGCTGGTTGGGTGGAGGAGAAAGCAAGGGGAAGGGGCTGTGGGCGTTTAATGCACCCTGCCACAACCCAACAGTTTGCCCTAAAGAGCCTTTTCCCGATATAAAAGGACAGGGTCAAAAGTAAGTTGACCCCTGACAGAATGTACAATTATTAGGAGAGGACTGTGCACGAGCAGCTGCTGGAACCCCACTGGCTCCGCATCGGGCTTCCAGGAGTCAGAATATGAATAATCAACTCAAGATGGTTTCCTCCACCCCTCTCAACCCCCATCACCTCCCCCCAACCTTCTCCTCCTGTTTGGGGCAAGTCCTATTATATTCCTACAGGAAGAAGCATAGCCCTCCCTAGCAGCTGCAATAATTGTGTTCCTATTGTGATGAAGACCTCCTCCGGCCACCCCCCTACAAGTGGCCATTGTGAGTGGAGAGTCAGTGATTATACGCTCCGCCTGATGCTTTGGGGGACCCAGCTGCCTGAGTGCTGACACACGAGTGTGCGGAAGGCCAGGGCGGGGGGCTGGTGGAGGTGGAGGCAAGTGGTGGGGGGATCCTGCGTCTGTGAGACGGGACCCTGACACACCAGACCTTTTTCCTAAGTCAAGCCCAGAACAAATGAGGCTTTATCAGGCCCCAGTGATGAGGGGTCTCATCTCCCTTTGAAGTGGAACTGAGCATGGGGTCTAGCAGCCTTTCCTCCTTTGGACCAAGCAAACATCTTTCTTTTGATATGCTACATGCTCATTATCTCTGCCCCATTTAATGATTTTTGATTGAAGGGTGGCAGCTAGGACGCCGAGAAGATTGTTAGAGAGGCTCCATCCAGCCAAGCCTGCAAGAAAGCCTTTCCTTGTGCCTGGGCCTAAATTTGGAATTTCTTAACAGTGTGCGCTTGTTCTTAGAGGCAGATAAGGGCTGAGCGTGAAATTCTTAATTAAGCAATAAATAGAGAGTGGGGTGTCAGCAGATGTAGCCAGTAGCCATGGCAACAGGAATCACATGGGCAAGAGAGCTGAGACTAGATGTAGGCCTCAGGCCTGGGCCTGACTGACAGCTGAAGAATCCTACAAAGCTTGTAAACCAGATTAATTAGCTGACTAATTATTTCATAGCGTTAATGTAACTAAAAAATAAAAATAGTTAACCATGAACTGAAACATCCCTGGAAAAAACAGCAGGGAAAGAGGCAGTGGGGAGCTGGCTTGGGAAGGCAGAGGCAGGAGCTGCCAGTTCATCAAATCGCATAAACAGAAAAATGGGCTTGCTGGATTGGACTTCAACTTGGAAAATATAAAAGAACACTTGTCATGCAGTCTTCCCCATTCCCAAGCGAGGCATAGACACTACAGTTTGGAACTGCCATTTGTCCCCATTTCTCACATCAAACATTGCTCCTTTTGGGTCCTAACACAAACTATATAGCACAGGAGTATTTTACTACGGTCTGTTCCGCAAGTGGCTTCTTCGGCAAAATTCTCAGGGGCTTTAGAAAGGCAACTTGAACCAATCTCCTTAAGAGATATGTTTAAATGAGCGAGGTTATCTTATTCTATGGGTAACGATTGCTTAAGTGGTATTAAATTTCAATCATGAAAACAATATATCTTATATGTCATATTATCATCAATCTCAGTTATCTTACAAAATCTACTCGAGGAAAATGGAATGAGACCCTTTCGGGAAAGGTCATGATATGTATGCTAAGTTCAAGGTATGTGACACTGTTAATCTTCTGGGAAAAAAAGAAAAATCTAGAGAAATAATCTACTGAGAAAGCGTGTAGTAAAGGAACAGGGCATACTAATCACATTTGAAGATATCTGGGTGTTATGTACCACAATTCCAAGAGATAAGTAGGTATTCTTAACCTCATCATATAGCCGAAGCCATTGAGGCATGGAGCATTTATAATTCCATGCCCCAGGTGAAATAGCCAGCCACCGATTAAAACACTAAACAGTAAGCTCTGGCCATGCACTTTCAAAAGAACCTGCATCCCATAAAGACATGTATGCTAAAGAAAGACAAAACTTTCCTTGACAGAGAAGAGCAATACTCTCAACATGTATTATGTGTGCAGGACTTTCTGTTTTTTGTCTCTGGGGATCAATGAGAAGTTTGCTTCCACAACCCTGCCTAGCACTCCCCACCCTATTTGGTCAGTGATCAATGATTATTTAGTAGGCAGCACACTCTAGTGGGGAGAGCTATAGCCAGGAGCTAGAATACCTGGGTTCTAAATTTTTCTTTTCTCAGCTGAGTCTAAGATGAGTCAGGTATCTTCAATCACACACAAAGCAGCCAAATGGAGGAAACAGAGATAATTGTGATTTTTTTTTTAAACTTCCTATCCTGGGGGATGTGGTAAGGTTGCAAACAAACAACACAAAAGATGATCCACTTAGAAGTGGTCAACAAATTAATGAAACACAGCCAGTTGTCAGTGAAGCAGCACTCTGAATGAAAAGCCAGCCAGGAATAGGAGCAGGGTCTCTCCAACCCCCATCCCCCCTGAAGTCTGGCAGGAAATTCAATGGACCTGAAAGAGGTCAAGCAGTTTCCCTACGATAAAATGAAACTTCTGTATAAACAACCCTCCCCATATATATATTTTTTAATTTCGGGAATATGTCCACATAGACTGTGAGGTCTTGACTTAAGTTTTCCTCTTAGATGAAATGTATTTTATGTACATTATCCCAGTCACAGACCTATAAAGTCACATGGTCCAAAAAAACAATTAAGCGTAAGTGACAAACTAATCAATATGTAAGATGCACCGCAGAGAGCTACAACTCTACTGCTTGGGGTCTTGGTGGGGTACTGGCTGCAACTACCTCACTGCTATCATGGCATCATTTGCCTTCCCAGTGATGCTGTAAACGTTATGCAAAGGATATCCAAAATCATAACCAAACCCACCCAATCCGGCAGAGCTGCACCGGACACCACCACCGAGGAGCGGCGCAAGACTCAGTTCCCCCTGAATCCTCACATCCTCACTGTACCCCCCAGAAATGAGAATAGAAGTAGCGCTAGCCATCTACCTACCCCATTTACCCAGAGGATACAGGAGGCACAAATGACCACAGAAGCCACTGCATAGAGCACTGGGAATCCTCCTAAGGAACTACAGTCTCCATGTTTATGAAACATTCAACCAACCCTCTGTGATTTCCTGTTCCTTTTCCAACTCCTATCATTTAAAGGTGGAGACACTAGGTTATTCTGATACAAAGAATTTTTTTAATTGATAAAGGCTAGCTAACTAATAAAAATATTTTAAACTGAAAAATGCATCTATATCATATATATTGCTGAACATCTATATATAAATATACATACTTACACAGATGTGCATTTAAACCATATGTGTATAAATAGCTTAATAGTATAACTTGTTATTAATTCAATAAATAAGGATAACAAAGGAGAATAAAATCTGTAGCTGCATGACTTGATTTTTTTTTTCTTTATGCCACAAATATTCCTTTACTATGCTGGGTTTATGTGGCCATTTAAAGTTTGTAGTTCATGAAAAAAATCTGACCAATGGACAAGACAGGCTCTACACAGCATACTAAGAAATAGAACAATTTGAAATTAAAATTTTGTTCTAGAATATATATCAAGTGAACAGTCATAGTTAAAGTTTATGTCGCCTATTTGCTCTTACTTAATGGCTGCATTCAGCGTTAGCGGTAAAACAGTCCCAGGGGTCTCTGTCCATCCTGAGTTTTATAGTTTATGGTTGATCAAATCAGAAATAAAATTTGAACAGTACAATTCAGTGCAAATAAAATATACAACCAATCCATTCAGCAAAGACCTAAAAATACCATGGAATTAACCATACTCCCAACTCTGGTGCATTAAAATTTAATAGTCCCTGAGCTCACGTGTCGATGAGACTCTGTTGATATATGGCTGGGCGCAAGGGGGAGGGACAAGGAACTCAGGACAACTGCCCAGGCAGTCAGATTTCAGAACCCAACCATTTCACTACAACATACGCTCTCCCCTCCAGTTCCTCATTACTTTATACCACAAATGTTTGGAATTTGAGAGTGAATGGTGGTTTCCGACTGTGTGCCCTCAAAATTCTCATCCAGTTATACTTACCCAGATAGATGAGTTGCCTCAACTGGGTATTGAAGAACCAATCGCAAGCTTGGGCCTGACCAGATGATGGCAGAGATGGAAGGGACTGCCCTACCCGACTCCCACACCTTATAAGGATGTCAGGGTAAGGCCACGAGACTGTGTGCACCAGCAGGAGGTAATTCCCAGGAGCAAAGTTGCCAAACGTTGCTGAGTACTTTAAGTGAGAAAACAATACAATAATGCTCATTTAATAAGGAAGGCTTTCCCCAGAAAAGAGCTACAAAGAATGCAGCTGGAGTAGTTTAGAAATACAGCAATTCACACTCAGACTACCCTTCTTGCAGGAAATGGGCTTATTTAAATCCACTCCATAATCAATTCATAACCAGAGTTACAAAATCCTAGAACATGAACACTGAAAGGCTCCATAGGTTTCTTTTGTTTAACAACCTCAGTTAACAGAGGAGAAAACCCAGACAAGTGAATTGACTTGTCCCAGGTCAAACAACCATGCCAGATATAGAATTCTTTTCCAGTTTTTCCCATCGCTTAAAGAGGCAGACAATGATAGGAGGGCCATCCATTTATAATAGTAATATCTAGTACTGTTGGTGCCTTTTCTACATGCTCAGGTTCTATTCATACCATGATATCCAATCTTTCAATGACTCCCTGTGACAGTTACTATTACTGCCCCATTTTACAGATGAGGACACTGAGGCAGGCAGAGGTTCAGTAACTTGCCCCATACCACAAAGCAGGGGAGTACTGAGACAAGATAGACACAAGGTTATCCACCTCCAGAGTCATCATTCTGCTGTCTTCACTGTATGAAAATTCCCCAAGATGTTCTCCTGGGAACCTCAAGGAAAGGAAAGAGGTGTCCTTTCTGAGAAGGTAGGGGAAAGTGGGCAGTGGGGAGAGGGAGCTAGTGAGAGGATCAAAGGAGATTCTGCCTTGAACACTTAAGACCTGATCTTAAGACCTTAAGGAGAATGTATATGAGGAGACAAGAAGAAATAAAGGCATTAAAAGGAAGTAGGTAAGCTTGAAGAAATCCACTGGATTGTCTTTTTTTTTCCATAAAAGTGCACCCACTTTCCACATGGCTATTCCTATCTCGGATGTCCCTAACCATTTGACTCCTTCAACTAACCCCAATGAAGGTCCAGACCTTTATTTGCAAGTTATTCTTTGACCACAAGGTGGCAGTATGCAATGTAAAAATATTTTGTTAAGACATTTTCTCGGGCTACAAATGCTTCTCCCTGGGGTAAATTGGTTCTTAATCTCTAATATAATAATATAATTCTATAGAAGGCTTATAAGGTATTTTTCATTGTATCAATAAAGTTAAAATTTCAAGTAGAACCATTCTGTTATTCAAAGTAAGATTCAAACAGATTCAGAAATTTTCAATTAAAAAAAATAAAATAAATAACCACCATATCTTATACTCAGATTACATTCATTAGGCCAACCTGCTGTGGTGGTTTCCCTTATCAGTAAAGATGCTAATACCTGCAAACTGCTATTTCACAGAAGGAAAGATAAGAACCCCTGGGAAATGGACCATACCAGTGAATGAATTCCTGGGGTTACCTGCAGAGGTCTGTTGATCCAAGGGTTCTCAAACTGCATTGAGTAAGTCTCTTGATCCAAGAGCAGAGCCATCCAGCCATAAGGGTTGGACAATGTGTCATGTACATAATTGACAGTGGTTGTCTTATTTCTGCTGTCAGTCATGGTTAAATTATAAGGAACATCTGGAGCATTAGCTCTAAGATGATTTAAAAAAGAAAAAAAAATGCGCTGTAAGTTATTTGTCCATTCTAGATCTAATCCATTCCTCTCCCATCAGTGGTAATTCATCTTCTATTCTTTCCATGTATGTCTTGGGTTATCTTGTCTGTGTGTCTGTGGAGCTCTTAGTAAGCACTCTGTGGGTCAAAACAGCCCAGTGGGAAGACATCATTGGATCATTTGTGCATTCCACTGGTCTGGTGGGTTGAAGGTAGTAATACACAGATCTGAGACCACTAATAAATGCCATCTTAATGAGTTCATGTAGGTCAGGAATACATAACAGTATTTTCATAATGAAATGTCCCTGGCCTGATTTTTGCCATAGACCAGTTTTATCAGCATCAGAAAACATATTATATAGTTATTAAATATTTTTACGGGGGCAATGACTCAGACCCAGAACCTAATGTGCCTAGACTCTCAGAAGCCCACCTTCAAACACCTGGCAGAAATGCTTCAGTAGCCTTCCAATAGCCTTCCCTAGAATGAAGAGAAGACCAGGCTACTCTCCTGCGTGCTTGCAAAATCCCCAGTGCTCACTCCTTCATGTTGGATTTTTTGTTTATAAACATAGATTGGGACATGTTTAAGTTAGAGATATTTTCTCCTTTTTGGTATCCTCTGCCCTGGCACAGGGCCTTCACATATGGGCACTCAAATGACATTTGTTATATGAAGGAAGAGTGAATGGATGAACTCTCTCCAAAGCAGCTGGTGCCAATTTCCAAATTTATATAAAGCATTTCTAGAAGTGCATTTTAGCAAATGAGGAAACTGAGGCAGAGTGCGGCAAAATTATTATGTGAATGTCACAAGAGAGAACTAGAAATTTGTTAATTTCTACAAATTATACAGAAAGTGATTTTCTAAGACTTCACTAGAACATAAACAGATTTAGACACATGTTAAGACCCTAAAAGAAAGCCAAAGTGAAGAGAAAATAAAAGGCAAAAGTAAAAAAAAAAAAAATCAATATACATTATGACTATCCTTCCCCCTTTGGTTTGGTCTTCATGAGAATCTTTAACTGTGGCATTTTGCTGCAGGCAGATAATTAAATTCTCAAAGTAGAGGGAAATGAGACAAAGGAGGCTGTTGGGTTTTCAAAGTGAGGTGTGGCCTGAGCATATCAAAGTCAATTTACAATCCAGTGCATTTTATAAAAAGAAAACTGTTTTGTGTGTTAAATTCTTGGGTCTTATGGTCAAATGGGTATAAATTGGGAGTCCATATCTGCATACAATAGGTGGATGAATTTGGGCAAATTACTGACCCTCTTTAAGCTTTAGTTTCCTTTTTCTAAAACTGGAGGCAATAATAGAATGTATTTTACATATCTATCTACTATGAAACTTGGAGATAATATATGCATTCAGTAACCATCACCAAGCTCAGTAACATCTACCCCACAGCTCATTTAAGAAAGAACTTCATTTAAGAATGCAAGATTTGCCATTCTGTAGTATTTATTTTAATGTTTAGCAGTTTACCCAGGATATTTGGCCATTTAAAAACACACTCAAAACCTTTCATGGTACAGAGCCTTAGCCCAGGCAATGCAGTATTTGATACATACTCCTTATAAGAATAAATGTGTTCCTTTCATTCATTAATTGATAAAATGAAAGGGATGAAAAATGTTCAGGGCATTTGAGAATTAAAAACAAAACAAACAAACAAACAAAAACTACTCTTTCCCCAGAATTCCCTATGCAGCATTAACTGAACCTTTAGCAATCCTGGGATGGGGGACTTTCTGTCCTTGGGCTTGGGGTACTTAGCATTTTTCACAGGTATATGAGGATTCAGACTACACTAAAGAACAATCCTAAATTCGTATTTTTAAAATGAACATGAAGGTCATCTGTCCTAACTTCCAATCCATTGCAAAAATTCCCTCCATATTACAGCCTGTCCCTTCCTCCAGTTATGAGACATTCATATCCTCCCATTGAATACCATTATATTTATGGAGTTTATTTTTATATTTTAATCTTTAGGCAATCTTTAGAAGGCTAAATTTTCTTCCTTGTACTTTCTAGCCATTTGTCCTCAGTTGTCATGGCTCTCTTTTCCTTCAACTAAAACCATACTTCCCTGAGTCCCAGGAGATAATCCAGCACAATTTGGCCCAACTAATGCATTTTAAAAATAGTCTTCTGAGAAAGAAATGTAAAACAAATATGTTAAGAAGAGATAAAGTTGGAACCAAGAAATACCCAAGAGGTAGAGAGGTTGGGTGCAGTAGGTATAATGATCAGTATGTAAAGTGGGGTTCCTCACAGTCCAGAGAATGATTCTGAGTATTTCAGATTCTGCAAGTATATTCCTTTCAATTTTCATAGAAACATACGGGCCCTGGAAAATGAATCACATGAACTAAATACATAAGAGACTAATAGATAAATCAGAATTCCCATTTAATAATTCACAGTAAGAAGCAATGCTGCCTTTCACATAGTGGGTATTTTTATAAATATGTGTTGACTCAATGAGCATTAAAATGGACCACAACTCTCCAAATGGGTACTTAGTAATGTTTCTCCCCACAGGGAAGTCTACCCAGAAAACCCATATGAGGGTCAGAAGATTTCTTATAAACTATCAATCGAAGAAGTTAAGCAGCTTAAGCTTGATACAGCCAACCCCCATACCAACAGGATATTTACCATGAGGACTTAAACCTTTATATTTAATGGTCAGAAACCTCTCCTGAACAGATATAAGCAATCTACACTCACAGTGAGCTCTGGTTTTAAAAAATGCTAAGGTTTCCTTATGAAGTTATAATTCTTCTCTCCTAGTCAAGTGCTCTCAAAGAAACCACTTTTACAAATGATTTAAAAAAATTATAGACCAAAAGAAGAATTCCATTTGATCAAATCCATGCATGTGTTCACATGTACTTCCTCCAACCTATATTTTGTCTTTTACTTTACCTTAGCAGAATCTATGTTTCTCACTTTTTGTTAAGATTATCATGCATACCATCTTGAAAATTATGAAAACGTTACCCCAGTATGTTACATAAAATCAACTGGGGGGCAACTGGGGGGCTCAGGCCATTAAGCATCTGACTCTTTTTCAGCTCAGGTCATGACCTCATGGTTTCATGAGTTCAAGCCCTGCATGTGGCTCTATGCTGGCAGCATGGAGCCTGCCTGGGATTCTCTGTCTCTCTCGCCCTCTGCCCCACCCCCACTCACGCTGTCTCTGTCACTCTCAAAATAAATAAACGTTTTTAAAAAATCAATTGGGGGGCACCTGGGTGGCTCAGTTGGTTAAGCATCTGACTTTGGCTCTGGTCATGATCTCACGCCTCATGAGTTCGAGCCCCACATTGAGCTCTATGCTAACAGCTTAGAGCCTGTAGCCTGCTTCAGGTTCTGTCTCTCTCTCTGCACCTCCCCTGCTCACTCTCTGCCTCTGTCTCTGTCTCTCTCTCTCTCTCTCTCAAATACAAAAGAAAATAAACATTAAAAAATCTTTAATTAAAAAAAATCAATTGGGTAGATACTTACACAAATATTTAATTTCAGTGATGTGGCCCCAAGAATCTTCCTGATCGTTTTGACTAGAATTAATATTTCTCAACTTATTAACAGTGTCACATTTATAAATCAATTTTTAGGGTACAATTTCTCCTGTTTCTATGGTTTGTAACTTCAATTATTGAAGAAGTCATTTTTAGACCACATTCCTCAGGTTCTAAAAGCTATTATAAACATGACCCCTTCTTCAAATATTGCAAAATCACTAGCATTAATTCAGTTCTGTTTGTCTCTGAGACAACTGTACCTTCCTTCTGATGCCCTTCTCCTTCCAAGCAACATCCAGTGATCTTATCTTACCTTACCATCTGATCAACCAGAGACCCATCATAGCATATTGTTATCCTAAATTATCCTTTCCTCTTCCTTCTTCATGCATTGCCCTGACCCTATCATGCCATTCCATCCATCTCAACTAAAGTTCATGTGGGATGCAGTTATATAGATACTCATGTGCAGCACCAGCTTCGTGTAACTCAATCCAGGTAGAGAAGGAGGTCCGCGTCCTCAAATGTACCTTTATTATAGCTGGTAGTGGAAATGGTACATTCTGAATAGGTGGTCAAAATGTAAAAGAGCCACCTCCCCATAGGCAAGATGCCTTGTGTTGACCATCACCGGGGGCCAAAACTCCAAAGTCAAATCACCTCCTATCCTTCTAGGCCCAATGCCAGCAGTGACAATGGTGGGCACCTCCTATCCCTCTAGGCCCAATGCCAGCAGTGACAATGGTGGGCTCTTCTGAAAAGCACCAAAAGAACATCAAGACTCGAAGAACACCATGAAGAGAATTTACCAACCATAATGACTACAATTTTCACTTGCCCTAAATAGCCACCAATTTCCCTGTGCCCTAAATAGCCACCAATCTCCCTCTCTTTACTGTTAATGAAGCAAAGGAGCACAAAAGTATTTCTAATTTGGAGGAGCCAAGGGAGTCTGCATGGGCCATTAGCAGCAGAGAGCTTCATTACTAGGGGAAGAAGTCTCTCCCTGAACTTCTCATGGCTTTATGTGTAAGAAATCAGGAGGCAACCAGTCCATTTTAAATGTTAACCCTTACCTCTGCATCAGCAACAGCTCATATATATAACCAAAAAGACAAAAGAACTACAAACCTTTCCTTTTCCTTTCTGTTCAAGGGGGTGTCTTAAATTTTATTCTTTTTTTTTATAGCCAAGCTTGTTTTTAATTAAGGGATATTTTCCTTAAGAAATATAGCACTATCACTTGATAAAACTTCCCAGCCTAAGAACCAATTTAAAATACTAGTCGCATAAACAGTTTTGTAATTTAGTGCCCTTATACTGTGTAGAACTGTTGAATGTATACTGCCCACAAAGGATTTGTTAGGCAATCAACAATACCAATGAGAACAAATATTAACTCCCTGGTTTGTGTTTACCATTAGCTTACTTTTCCTGAGGGTCCATATCTCTGTGTATTAAGACAAACACTGCATTGAGCTCTAAATGCTCTCAATTCAGAACAATTGTGAAATAAACCTCTTAAAATTACACATCTCCTAAGCCAGACACGTCCTAATAACTAGCCTCAAATGGTGCTGCATCCCCTGAATATTTGTGCTTGCTGCTGTCACTCTTATCTTTTACTGGGCAGAGGACAAAAATAAAAATTTTCAGCACAGCCAACAATGTTTTGTGTGGGACACAGCACTGCTTGAGCATCCTTTAGAACACATTGAGCTCATAACAAGTCCTTGTCAGAAAACCACCATCGTACTTCTGCACCATCCAGTAATATTTTATATGTATCGATAATTTTTATATACCCTCTTGACTGAGAAACACCTAAAAATATTTCTTCTTCTGAGTAAGACACCTAAAAAGAGGAAGAAAGCCACAACATTCAGTCTTTCCTCCAAACTTTTAATAATCCTTGAATTCACTTACAAAATAGAACTGGTAAGCTGAGAGGAAGCCATGTGATTTAATAAGCCTTGTCTTTCTGACAGGTGCACACTAACATCACTCCTCCATGACTTTGCAGGTCTCTATTTCTGTTTGCCTTTTTTCAGAGTTGGCTAAAGCAATAATAATGTATTGTAGAGAAGCCCTGGAATCAACCTAGCATCTCCTCAAAGGTAGTGCCTATAGTTTTTACAGCACACTTAGAACAGTACTTCTTGCTTATTATATCTTAATCTATGAAGAGAAGAAATAGATGCCTACTATCCTACCTAAGATAATCCTTCATAACTACTGCATTTATTCTCTTGATCTGTTGCATCCAGGCAGAATGACTATCTCAGAACATGTGAATATCACCACTGGAGTTATGCCCCCAGAAAGTAAACAACCACTTGTCAGGGACACTGAAAAACAATGTTAAGCATCAGGTAGAGAGTTAGACTAAGAAACTTGTCTTCCCAGGGGGCCTGGGTGTCACAATTGGTTACGTCATTAAGTAGATGATTTTGGCTCACGGTTCATGAGTTCTAGCCCCACATCGTGGGGCTCTGTGCTGACAGCTCCAAGCCCACTTCTGATTCTCTTTCTCTCTTTCTTCTCCTCCTCAGCTCACGTGCATACATGCACACACACTCTCTCTCAAAAATAAGTAAATAAATTTGTCTTCCTTTTTTTATACACACACACATAGCAGGTGCTGTGGTGGAACTGACCAATGCCTACTCATGAACTCTGTCAGCCACTCTTTCCAAGGCCATGTTCAGTGACAGCATGATGGTAGGCATGAGTAGGTCATATGAGAGTATTTTCACCATGAAATTGGGCAAATGCTACAAATCAGGGCTTTTTATTCTAGAGAGCTAGTTGTTAAACATTTACCAGCACACTACTGTGCCCCTTTATTATTCATGAAATTTAAATAACCATGTAGTATTGATGATATTCCTCAGTTTGAGGTCCATTATGAGTTTTCGATCTCTTTTTATTTTACTTCTATAACCTCTTCTGACAAGAAAGGATAATACTTCTTGGAATTTTCCTGTCTCACTTTTTTTTTTTTCTTTTTAGGACTGAAAAGATACCATTAGTGATGCTATGCCTTTATCCCTAGGAAACAGAGTTAGGCGATTATTAAAGGAAAAGCTAGGCCAAAATTTCCATTTGAACTCTTCTTTACTTTTGCATTCACAGAGGCAGGGGGTGCCTTATACTTTGAACACTGACACATTAAGAGCAGTTACATAGGTAAAAACTGAACGCAAGCACTACAGGAGAGGATATTAAGCAAGATCTAAGAATCAAGGTGATCAACAAGAACTTTAACCTTTTCTTTTCCAGTAATAGGAAGAAAGAAATAGAAAGTATTGGGGCACAATGAATCAAAGACTGTCCTCAATGACTCCATATTCTATGATTAGCTGGAAGGTTTTGCTGGATCAATACAATATCACGTGATTGTTGGAAAGTATTCCTTATTTTTCAAGAATCGGATTAAGTTACATTTTAGCTTAACTCCCTTGCCAGGCATTTGTTACTCAGAAACATAAAGTCTATAGTATTTTATTCAGTTAGTAGTATATTTATATGTTGTTTTTTAAACTGCAGCTGTAAAATAGAGACTTCTTAGAGACATTTGTTAACTACTCACTATATGCTAGGGAATGACTTTGTGAGATGAATACCATTATGTCCATTCTATTGATGTGAGAACTGAAGCAAAAAAAATAACTTATCCAGAAAACTACTTCTTAGGAAGTGGGGGGCAGTTATGACTTGTACCCACAAATAACTCTTACTTACTTCTCTATTCTTTAGTCTTTGAAAAATAATTTCAAACACATGCATGTGTCCTAACTCTTTTATGTACATCCTATAAACTTAGAGGGACTTGTTGGCCAAACTACAATGTCTCATAAACTCTTTTAATTTGTCCCACACTCAATAGAGAGAGATCAGGGTTTGATTTATAGATATTTGAATAAGTCCCTGACAAATGAAATACCTGCAGAGTGCTCTAGACTACTACTACTACTACTACTACTAATAATAATAATAATAATAATTCCCAGATGGTAATTGTGAGGGTTGAGTTCCTATTCTCCCCATTATAACAATATGTCTAAACCACCAGGGAAATAAAACAGCTGCAAATGTGGCAAATTACTAATTCACTAGGGGTGGGTAGGGGGGGAGTAAAGAAGGAATCAGCTGTAGAAATGCATCATCGGGTCAACTGAAAGCCTCAGGAAAGCAAAATCCCAGAAAGACATTATAAAATAACATTCTTAAATATTGCATGTTCTTCGGAGATTAGAAATAAAGACAGGATGATATTTTAAACTTGGTTCTTCTAAACACAAGTTGAGTGCCATGAACTCCTCATAAACATGTCTTAATAGAGAAATGAACAGTAAGAACATTAGAGGAAAATTTGGGAGAGTCCATAATTTTTTAACTTACATTCATTTATTAAATACTAATTTTACTGAGTCACTATGTGTTCAGCATGATATCAGGCACTGTAATTTGAACAAACAACTAAGCCCTATCCCTGCCTTGCTTACCATCTATAAGAGATGGACAATTTATAGAGCTGTACAGGAGCTTCGAGTATTGGGTAGAGCAAATAGAGACAGCCAGCACACAGCAGGGATTCCAAAACCTGTTCAGGAAATGCAGGGAAGCTTACCCAAGAAAATAACCTTCATGCTGAGTTCACGGAAACTGAACCTTATGAACTGAAAGGCATGGAGAAGTTGAGCGTGGCTAAGGCACGGGATATATGGAAGGGAGGGCAGAGCACTGAGCAATGATGCTACAACAATAAACAGGGAGCAAGTCATGAAGGGCCTGTGAGACATTAAGACTGTGGGACTCTCTTTGAGAGGCACTGGAAGCTCTAAAAAAGTTCTAAGCAAGGGAATGAATGGATGGCAAGACCAGATCTGCATTTACAAACTTCAAGGATGAGGTCACAGCAAGGCAGCAAGCTAAGAGGCTGTTGTCATCCTATAGGTGAGAACCCTAGAGCAGGGAACTTGGGAAGGAGAAAAGTACAAAGACTGAAGAGGAATTTTTTATTTTAAGAGAGACAATGCAGAGGACTTGGTAAGTGATGTATGTGAAAAATAAGGTAAAAGATGAGTCAAGGACGACTCCACGCTTCTGGTTTAGATGACTGAAGCATTTGCCTGAACATCCAGGAATTCTCAACACCCAGAGAGGAACAATCTATGGATAAAGAACATAAATTCAGTTTTAACAAGTCAAATTTGAGATGGCTATTATATACTCTAGTGGAAATATGAAAGCATTGCTACTCAACATAAATATAATACAAGCCATAAATGCAAGCCACAGGTATAATCTTAAATTTATAGTAGCCACATTAAAAAAAGTAAAATGAGGAGTGCCTGGGTAGCTCAGTTGGTTAAGCATCTGACTCTTGGCTTTGGCTCAGGTCATGATCTCACAGGTCATGATCTCACAGTTCATGAGTTTGAGTCCCAGATCGGGCTCCATGCTGTTTGTGGAGGCTGCTTAGGATTCTCTCTCTCTCCCTCTTTCTCTGGCCCTTCCCCACTTGTTCATTCTCTCCCTCTCTCTCCCTCTCTCTCTCAAGATAAATAAATAAACTTTAAAAAATGTTCTAAAGTAAAATGAAACAGGTGAAATTAATTTTACTAGTATATTTAACCCACTATATCTAAAATACCATTATTTCCACATAATCAAAATAAACAAGTTATTGAGATATATATTTTTTTCTATGACATCTTAGAAATATGGATTATAATTTACACTTACAGTACATCTCAATTTGACTAGCCACATTTTAAGTGCTTCATAGCTACATGTGGCTAGTGGCTACAACACTGGACAGTGCAGAACCTCAGGGCAATGGATAAATGGGTCTGAAATTCAGTGGATCAGTACAGACTATAGGAAAAAAGTCTGGAAGCACCACTGTATTTTAACTGAAATGGTAAAGTAACCAGATCACCTGGGAAGAGTATAACTTGAGAAGAAGGGAAAGTGCCTCACAGAACCTTAAAGAATATTAGCATTTATTTTTTTTAAGTAACCTCTACACCAACATGGGGCTTGAACTCACAACTCTGAGATCAAGAGTCACATGCTCTACCAACTCCGCCAGCCAGGTGTCCCAATGTTAGCATTTAAGAGAGAGGGAGGAGAGCTTATAAAGGAGATGTGGAAGGAGCACACAACAAACTCTTGGTGATATTACCTTTGTTCCGCATAATTATCCCTGTTCTGGAGAGAACATTTATCTAAATGTGGGGGAATCAACACATCCAAGAACAATGTGAGGCATGTCATCATGATGGGACCTCTGGAGAAAAATGGTCACTGACCTTTTTTTCTGAAAGTAGGTCCTGACTTACACAATGGGGCTACCACCATCCCTGTCTTCTCAGAAAGGATGAGGTTGGTAGAATGAGACTTGTAGTAATAGAAGCTGGAAAAAGAATACTACCAAGAATACCTGTGGCTCCTATAGAAAGCATGTTTTTACAACTGGGGAGTGAGAGAGAGAAGAGAAGCAGCAGTCAGACAGATGGAGCACATTGTCATTTTAACAAAACATAAACTAGGCTCTGCCTTGTAGAGAGGGTGGGGATTTTTTCTTCCCCTGATTATAAAGTATTATTACCAACTTCAAATATATACATATACCTCTGTCAACCCAACTGTTATGGTTCGAGTCAGAGGAGGTGATAAAAAAGGAAGTACCACAAATATGGGTACACATCAGACCTAAATAAGGTAGTGAGAAACAGAAACAGAAGGTCCCCAATGTCAAAAAAATAACTTACAGTGAAATCGGACCATGGAGATGGCCTTCCCAGGAAGAAATCACACTCCAGCCACTGGGCTGTTAGCAAAGGGGGAATGGACGCCTTGTTTATGCAGCTCATGAGGCCTCACACCCTGCCCTTTGGGGGAGGGGGGCCTCCTGCTGCAGGAGGGAGGTAAGAGCTGAGAGTGAAGACAGGAGGGTGCTTGTGCCATATCAGATCTCCATCAACATGCAACCCCAAAAGATCAAGACTGTGGGAGCTTTGTAAATCAACTCTTAGGGTGCTTGCTCCAGGGCAAATAGCACAACAAATTAATCCTTTCTCCATGAAACGCAGCAAAGTTTGTATCCACGCTGAATTCAAATTGCTCATTAGCTCTGACATGTTCCTAATGAGGTTATAATGCTCTGGGACAGAGATCAACTCACTGAGCACAAATAGCTAGAGATAGAATCATAGAAGAATAAAGTTAGAAGGACCTTAGAGCAGTGCTCCTAAAACTTTAATAGAAATCACCTAGCAATTCTGATTCAGGACGTGTGTGGTAGGGCCTGAGGTGCCCCATGTCTAACAAGCTCTCAGGTGACATTGATGCACTTTGACTAGCAAGGCTCAAGAGATCATTGAATTCAGTCACCTTATTCTAGAGGTAAGGACACTAGAGCCAAAAGACTTATAATCGGGAATGTTCTGAGACTTCTCTGAGGCTATTTTGGGGTAGTTGGGCATTTGCCTATAGACCTGTGGGTGCACCTCAATAATTTTAAATAGAAGCGTAGGGAGTAGGGTAGCCAACCATCCTGGTTTCCTCAAGGCCAGGACATGAGATGTTCTATTTTAAAACCAGGAAAATTCCAGACAAACCAAGACAAGTCTTTCATCCTAGTAAGACTCTTTTGAATCTACTCATAATACTGTATCGGCACTATTACTGTTTTTACCTTGTCAGTCCCTGAGTGCTGGGATCATGACCTATTGCTAAGGTAAGCACCTAAGTGTCCTGTCCTGAAGATCTCCAAGAATACAAGCTTTGACAAGATTTTATCTACAGAGCCTGTTAAAATCATATCGCTAAGTACCTTTTTCAATTTTTAAAGTTTTTTTTATTTGAGTAGAGTTGGCACACAATGTTACATTAGTTTCAGATGTATAACATGGTGATTCAACAACTCTTTACATTATGTTATGTTCACTACGAGTTTAGCTACCATCCGCCACCATACAAGGCTATGACAGTACCATTGACTATGTTCCCTGTACTATACCTTTTATTCCCATGACTTATTCATTCCATAACTTGAAGCCTGTGTCTCCTATTCCCCTGCTTAGCACCTTTCTAAGAGATAGTCTCCAGTAGTTCTCAAAGTAAGGAATAAAAAAGGAGTATCAGGGGCGCCTGGGTGGCTCAGTCGGTTGAGTGTCCAACTTCGACTCAGGTCACGATTTCACTGTTCATGGGTTCAAGCCCCGCGTCAGGCTCTGTGCTGACAGCTCAGAGCCTGGAGCCTGCTTCCGATTCTGTGTGTCCCTCTCTCTCTGCCCCTCCCCTGCTCGTGATCTGTCACTCTCTGTCTCTCAAAAATTAATAAATGTTAAAAAAAATTTTTTAAAGGAGTATCACAAACACAAATATACAAACACATCATGCTCTTTTTAACTACACAAATCTAATTCTCCCCATTTGAAAAGAAAGGCATCTAAGAAATACATCACTAACTTTTATAAATCTCACTCATTAAAAATATCTTTGGTAAAATCACTAAAATAATAATAATACTCAGGATGTATCCCTGAGAATGAAAACAGGAAGTATGTTCTGCACAACTGAAATTATTAGAAATGAAAATATATTTCTTCACATTGCTACTTTGCTCACTAGAATTAGACCCATTAACATCTGATAAACTAATAAACAGCCAGAAAAGCAAAAGTGGAGAATTTTCAGACTATTCAATGCTAGCACTGTATTGCTAAGGCTTCTAAAAAAGAAGGTCAGGAAACTGATTCCATAAGCAATCAAAATGCAGACTTAGTGCAGTCCTGATCTCATTGACTTACTGTGCAGTTTATCTGTTTAAGTAAGATGCCAACATGGTCTGGCTGAATCACTTGATTTAATATTCATGCAGTTAGGACACTTAAAACAATGGAAGGAAATAAGTGTGGCTAAATATATGCAATGCATTTGAAATAGGTAAAAGATAGAACCCTAGACACTAAGCAATCATTACCTGGAAATTAAAGAGGGCAGCAGCAATCCTATTACGCATTATAAACAGCCTAGCTGCTGACTTAATGTTAGTTTGACTAGCATAACCAAGGAGTCCTTGCTCCAATATTAATAGGAAATGTATTGTACGGATCCAATAGTTCATGAAATTAACAAGGAAAATGAACTGGAGTGGAGCAACTTTGCAAGTAATAGGAAGGCATCAGCAATTGCTTCCACAGAGCATATTGAACACTTAAAAAGAGCTTGGGGAGAGTACATGTATATAAATGAGAATGGACATTATTGGAATTTTTTAATAATACTTTTAATTTAAATACCTCTCTTTGACAAAGAGGAAAGAATATCTAATGGAAAAAAGACATTCTTTTCAGCAAATAGTGTTGGGAAAACTGGACAATGACATGCAGAAAAATGAACCTGAACCACTTTCTTACCATACACAAAAATAAATTCAAAATGGATGAAAGACCTAAATGTAAGACAGGAAGCCATCAAAATCCTAGAAGAGCAAACAGGCAACAACCTCTTTGATCTCAGTCACAGCAACTTCTTACTTGACATGTCTCCAGAGGCAAAGGAAACAAAAGCAAAAATGAACTATTGGAACCTCAACCAGATAAAAAGTTTTTACATTGCAAAGGAAACAATCAGCAAAACTAAAAGGCAACTGACAGAATGGGAGAGGATAGCTGCAAATGACGTATCACATAAAGGGTTAGTATTCAAAATCTATAAAACTCAACACTTCAAATAATACAGTGAAAAAATGGGCAAAAGACATGAATAGACACTTTTCCAAAAAAGACAACCAGATGGCCAAGAGACACAGGAAAATATGCTCAACATCACTCATTATCAGGGAAATGCAGATCAAAACCACCCTGAGATACCACCTCACACCTGCCAGAATGGCTAACATTAACAACTCAGGCAACAAGAGATGTTGGCGAGGATGCAGAGAAAGAGGAACATTCTTGCACTGTTGGTGGGAATACAAACTGGTGCAGCCACTCTGGAAAATGGTATGGAGATCTCTCAAAAAATTAAAAATAGAACTACCCTATGACCCAGCAATTGCACTACTAGGTATTTATCCAAAGGATACAAAATGCTGATTCAAAGGGGTACATGCACCCTAATGTTTATAGCAGCACTATCAACAATAGCCAAAACATGGAAATAGCCCAAATGTCCATCGACTGATGAATGGATAAAGAAAATGTGGTAGATATATACAATGGAATATTACTCAGTGATCGAAAAGAATGAAATCTTGCCATTTGCAACAAGGTGGATAGAACTAGAGTGTACTATGCTAAGCAAAATAAATCAAAGAGACAAATATCATGATTTCACTCATATGTGGAATTTAAGATACAAAACGGGCGCCTGGGTGGCTCAGTCGGTTAAGCGGCCAACTTCGTCGGCTCAGGTCATGATCTCACGGTTCGTGGGTTCGAGCCCCACATCGGGCTCTGTGCTAACAGCTCAGAGCCTGAAGCCTGCTTCAGATTCTGTGTCTCCCTCACTCTCTGCCCCTCCCCCACTCATGCTCTGTTTCTGTCTCAACAATAAATAAACATAAAAATTTTTTAAAAAGATACAAAACAGATGAACATAAGGGAAGGGAACCAAAAATAATATAAAAACAGAGAAGGAGACAAACCATAAGAGACTATTATATACAGAGAATAAACTGAGGGTTGTTGGCAGGGTGTTGGGTAGGGGGAAGGGCTAAAGGTGTGAGGGTTATTAAGCAAGACACTTTTTGGGATGAGCAATGGGTGCTGTATGTAAGGGGTGAATCACTAAATTCTATTCCTGAAATCGTTATTATGCTACATGTTAACTAACTTGGATTTAAATTTAAAAATAAAAATAAAATATCACTACAAAGTTAAAAAAAATAATTTTCAAATTCTCTGTTGGTTGCAAGTCTTTTTAAGATGTCATTAGCTCAAAATGTCAAAAAGAGTTCATGGGCTAAGTGATCTGGTCCACTGATATTGTAAGTTAGCTGTCAATTGAAACAGCCTCAAACTATCATAAACTTATGATGTGACAGCTGTCAAGCGTATTTCCATATGATTTTTATGGAACTAAATACAATTTCCCCTTCGATAAACCCCAGTAGAATAGCCTGAATGATATGCTCACTGGAAAGCTGAGCAGTATGGTTAAATCAACTTACAAACCAATAGACATACGATGAAAGAGAACATCTTCTGCACAGACACTGCCATGAACAATCTGACTGAAGCTTGTGTTGACCAAACAAGAAGCTGGAAGGGTTTCCATAGAAGCAAGAATATGACTTCTATTTCTTCCAGATAGAGACCCATCCAAGTCTTCCAAAATTGCTGCATGAGGAAATGGAAATGCTACCAAATTTGGAGAGTTTACAAATTTCAACTGGTCGGTCTTCACAGGAAATCCTCCTGTAAATTGGAAGACAGAAAGACCGTTACACATGGCACAAAAGACTGTTGTAACAAATGGCAGCTGAATTCACTAGGATGTTTTTAGCACTTTAAACTGCATATTTATACAGTTATGATTCACTCACATACTTATTCAAGAAAAATATCATTGAACCATATGCCAGGCTCTGTGGTATCTGCTAGAGACACAGATGAGAGCAAGAGGAGTATCGGCAGCACCTTCATGCAGCCTGTATCCTAGAGGAGTGATTCTCAACCAGGGTGGTTTTGCCCTCCAGGGGACACTTGGTACTATTTACAATCATTTTTGGCTGTCACAGGTGGGTGGATGGCAGTGCTACTGGCATCTGGTGGGTAGAGAGGTGCTAAACACCCTCACTGCCCAGGACAGTACCCACAACAAAAAATTATCCCACCTAAAATACCAATAGTGCCAAGGATGAAAAACTGGTACTGTGGGAAATAGAGATGCGAAACACTAATTTACTAGTTACTAACTGTAAAGGTGTTATGGTTCAGTCTTTAATCTTTCTGTTCTAGTTCTCTAGGGAGTCTAACCCTATCTCTTATGAGCCTCATATTTTAAACATTTACCCTCAACACTCCATCAACCATGTGGGCAAATAGTAATAGTAGCACCTTTTTAAGTATTAGCGGTAGGGCAACACTTTTTGCAGTGTTTCCCTCACCCTGTCTCCATGTGATTCATTGGTACTGCTGCTAATCCAGCTGCCCAGGCCTTCTAATTCCCATACCCCTGTCATTAAAATGTAAAAACTCAGTACACACATCTCACTATATATGCAACTCTATTTTTGTGTTACATACATCATAAAATAACACAAAAAGGAAAAGAAAAAAGATACAAATAATTAGTGGCCTCAATGTTTTCAGTCTGCATTCCAGTAGAGTCCATGCAGTGAATAAAGTCATGTATTCAAGACTCAATTGATTCTGGGGCACCTTGGTGACTGAGTCAGTTAAACGTCTGATTCTTGATTTCAGCTCAGGTCATGATCTGTCATTCATGAATTCAAGCCCCACATCAGGCTCTGTGCTGACAGTTTGGAGCCTCCTTGGGATTCTCTGTCTCCCTTTCTCTCTGCCCCTCGTCCACTTGCTTTCTCTCAAAAATAAACAAACATTTTTTTAAAAAGACTCCATGATTCTACCTCTTGCAATTTCTGTAGTTCATCTAATACCACAACCACCTATAGCTCTCTAATTTAGTTCTGTTGGAATTTCAATTTTTATATATGCTATTCCTAATTCCTAGAAACTTTTCTCTGCCTATTCCCCCCTTGTAAATTTCTATTCATCTTTCAAAACTCTACTCAAGAGCTACCTTTATGAAACATCTTGCCTGATCCCTTTCTTGTTCCCCTCACTGACCTTGTTTAGTCTGCTATGATTGTACTCATCACACTTAAAGTGACTGGGTAACATTTATTTTTGTACCTAGATCAAGAGCTCCTAGAAAAGAAGAATTATGTATTCTTCATCTTCATGCCCCCCAGTTCCTCAGACAGAACTGGAATGGACAGTTTTTAAGCAAATGAAAGAGATGGCTTAGCTCAGATCATCCAGTAAGAAGAGATTCAAGGTCATAAGGAGTAGTGTGTTTTCCTTTAGTGTCTTGTGAATGATATGAAACAGTAAAGCTATTAAAGAACTGAGGGATTATAATTTGAAGTGAATGCCATAAGGCATTTTTTATCCCTATTATTATTTCTACAATCTTAAACTCAGAAGCCACCCAAATAAAAACAGTCTTTGACTCTGCCTATACAGAAAAATAAAGTAAAGTGGAGACTTGCTGATTATTCATTTAATTAAAAAAACAAACAATTATATAAATTGGTGATTCAAACCACAAGAGCATATTTACTTGAATTACTTGGTTTGGCTGTTTACAATGATCAAATCAACTAGATTGCTCTCTACTTCTTTTCACCTTGGCCCAGGAGTCCTCCAAGGTATTTCTCATCACCTCAGAGATGTGGTTAACAAGTAAACAAGAATTCCTATGGTTCTCTTTGTGTATACAATAAGCCTTGGGCTGTTGAAAACATAAAGTATGGAATTCTGGCTTTGGGGAAAGATTCCATGTGTGTTAGTTTATGTCCATATATCTGTCCACCTAATTCCATATATTTAATCAATGAACTGCCTATTAGGCACCAAGCTGCTGGGTACTAATGATAAACCTCTGAGCATGAGAAACATGGTCCCTGCCTTTATGAAGCTCTGAGTCCAACAGAGACAGGGCACCATAATGATGAAGTACAACAGATGCCATCATGGGGAAAGAAAGAAGAGCTACAAGAATCACATTGGCAGTACCTGGCCACCTCTGAGATTTCTTTTAGGAGTTCAGAGCAGCAGTTTCTACTGATGTAATCTTATAACTGAAAGAAATGATGAGTCACAAAGGTTTTGCCACTATTTATCATATTTGCTTGAACATTGACCTTCTTTAGTGTCTGTCTTATCTCTTCAAACAACTTACCTTGTCCTCGGGAACAGCTGGAACAGGTCCTGATGGACACACAGTCAGTGAGATCAAAATTAACAAAGGTTGTGTTAGATATTATCAGTTCCTGTCTCTTGGGAGTTTTGATCCCAGCTGACATACATGGGCTTTCCTGTAATGAATGAATGAATGAATGAATGAATGAATGAATGAATGAAAGAGAAAGAAAGAAAGAAAGAAAAGAAAGAAGAAAGAAAAAGAAAGAAGAAAGAAAAAGAAAAGAAAAGAAAAGAAAGAAACAAGAAAAGAATGGGCCACTTGAAATACAATTTGTAATGCATGAATGAAAACAAGAGAATAAAAAGACAAGCTATAGAGTGGGGAAAAAATATTTGCAAATCATGAGTATAACAAAGGATCACAATAGAATGCACTACACACACATTAGAATGATTAAAGAAAATACAGTGATGATACCAAGTGCTGATAATTTCCACACTGGCCATAACAACTAAGGAATATAGGTTGGCAGTTTCTTATCAAGTTGAACATACTCTTATCATATAACCTAATGATTCAACTCCTAGGTATTTACCTTTAAGAAATGAAAATTTACATTCATACAAAAACCTTACACAAATGATTATAATAGTTCCATTTGTAATCACCAAATCTGGAAACAACGCAAATGTCCTTACACAAAGAATGGATAAACACACTGTGGTACATCTATATAGTGGAATACTACCCAGCAATAATAAGGAATAAAATTCTGCTTCTTGCAGCAAGTTAGGTAAATCCCAAAGGCATTTTGGAGTGAAAGAAGCCAGTCTCAAAGGTTGCATGCTATTTGATTCCATTTCAAAAGACAAAACTATAGCAACAGACAATACTACAGATCCCCAGGGGTTAGACTTGAGGGGAAGACGTGGCTACAAAGACAGTGTTTTGGGTTGAACCACCTATTCTGTGTCTTGATTATGGTGGTTGTGGAAGTGTTTACCTAAATGTATACAGATGTTTAAAATCGTATAATGATACTTCAAAAAAAATCAGTTTTACCATATATTAATATAAAAATAAAAATTAGAAAATCTAAAAAGAAACAAAAACTGCCTCTAGGATTCTCCACAAAATCTCTTCAACTAACTGTCTAATCGAGTTGTTAGTGTTTCACTTTCTACACTTGAAAACAATTGTATGCCTAAGGATTACCATGCATTTGTCAGGGGTCTCCACCATGAAAGACAGTGATAGAAAAAAAGAAAAAAGTAACCCAGTGGAGACAAAGCCTGTATAGAAATCAGAAGAACATTTAAACACTATCATTAAATAGCTGCAGAGAAATAAGTATATTATAGTCATGAAACAAGAAGCCCAAAAACAGATTTTTCAGAAAAAAAAAAAAAAAGAACAAAAGCAGGGAGGTAGAAATAATCAATTCAATAGAAAAAATTGAGGAAATATCCTTGAAAGCAGAATAAAAAGTTGGCAAATCAGAGAGAAAATTAAGGAAAGTAGAAAAGCAATTGAGGAGGTCCAATATCCAACTAATAATAATTTCAATAAAAAGAAAGAAAAATATGAGGCTAGAATTATCAAAGAAATGACAAAAGTAAACTTCTCAGAAGGGAAAGATACATTTTCTAAATGGAAAAGTCCCATCCATTCCCTAAGAGTGGTTAGAACAAAAAGCCACACAAGGTACATCATCCTGAAACTGCATCATACCAGGGACAAGATTCTAAAAACTTCCTAAGCAGAAAAACTAAAAGGTTACATATAACAGACCAAGAATCAGAGTACCTTTTTTTAATGTTTATTTATTTTTGAGAGGGGGAGGGGCAGAGAAAGAGGGAGAAATAGAATCCGAAGCAAGCTCCAGACTCTGAGCTGTCAGCACAGAGCCCAATGATGGGCTGGAACTCAAGAACCTCGAGATCATGACCTGACGTGAAGTCAGAGACTTAAAAGACTGAGCAGCCCAGATGCCCCAAGAATCAGAGTATCTTAAACTATTCAACCTCCATTCTAGAAGCTGGAAATCAATGGAGCATTGCCTTCAAATTGTCAAGGTAAAATGAACTCCAACTTGTTATTCCATAACCAAAACCCTATGAATAAGGAGTCTCCATTTGTAACTCAAAATATTTGCCTTCCATAGCCCCCTGTTTAAGAAATTTACTATAGGCTGTGTTCTAATAAAATGAGAATTAAATTACAAAGAAGGAAAATGTGGGAATCAGGAGCAAGAGCTCCAATATTAAGGAGACATGCAAGAAAACTGCAAGATGTTCATCAGGAGAAATTTCAGGGTGTATCTGTGAAGACCTTCTCCCAAACTGCTGATGCAAGTATAAACACTTAGGGTTATTGTTTGGCATTATTCGCTAAAACTGAAGGGATCTCCCCTGACTCAGCAATTTTACAATTGGCATATATTCAACAAAGTACATGCACATGAACACCAAGAGACATGGGGAAGAATGTCCATGAAATCATTACTGGTAATAGCCCAAAACAAAATAATCAAATGTGCATCAACAGCAACATGCCTTTAAAAAACCATTGTATAGGGGCTCCAGTGTGGCTCATTCAGTTGAGCATCTCTTAATTTTGCCTCACATAATGATCCCAGGGTCATGGGTTCAAGCCTGGTATCACGCTCTGCGCTGAACGTGGAAGATGCTTAAGACTCTTTCTCTCTCTCTCCCTCTGCCCCTCTCCCCCACTCTTGCTCTATAAACAAACAAACAACTGTGGTATAATCATGAAGTGAAATACTACATAACAACTGGAAGTACAAATAATTGAAACATATAAAAACATGAGTGAATATTAGACATAATGTGTCAAAGAAGCCAGCCACAAAAGAGTTACTACTCTATGATTCCATTTATATAAAGATCAAAAACAGATTTCAAATTAACCAATGCCTACAGAAGTCTGTGTAATGGTTGTTCTTTGGCTAGGGGGCTGAGGAAGGGGGTTGGGTGGGAGGAGCCGTGAAGGGGCTTCAAAGGAACAGATAGTGTTCTATTTCTTGATCTGGGTTGTATGTACATGGTTTTTGCTTTATAAAAACCTATTGAGCTCTTTGCTTGTGATTGGTGCACTTTTCTCTATAAATGTTATGTTTCCAGGAAACATTTATTTTAAGAAGTGGAACAGATACTAGAGACACGTAGCAAACCAGAAGAGAAAGAAGTTAAAAGAGTTTAAGGTTCCTGCATTGCTCAGGTAAAGTTTAACGATGTTGTTGTAATTTAGACTTCATTAAGACAAGCAGGCATGTTGAAAATTTAAGGTAGAGAACTAAAAAAAAAAAAACAAAACGAGTAACTTTCAAACAGGCAAATATAAAAAAGATACTCTTCAATGCAAGACAAATCAAGTTTGAAAAGTAGAAAATTAAAAAAAAGAAAACTGACTGCAAACTGGGAGCACAAAGTAAGATGGTAGAAATAAGTGCAAATATATGGGAGACATCAGCATGTGGATGGTAATTGAAACCATCAGAGAAAATGAGATTCTCCCAGGGAGAGCAAGTTACATTGAGAAGAGAAGGGGCCCTACAACAGAACTTAGAGAAACTAAACAATGAAAGGTCTAAATTAAGGAAGACAAATCCACAAGTGAAAATAGGAAGTAACACCAAAGAAATAGGAGGAAGAATGAAGCCGCCCACCAGCATCTGCCTGAAAAAGATAGAAGGCAACCATGCTACAGATACTTCCCAAAGTCTGGTGACCATAATTTACATCCAAATCAGGCCATTTCTGAGAGTGAAAGGTGATGCTAATGAAGTAGGATGTTAGGACAACTGGCACAAACAAATACACAGCCAGACTGTGGTGCATAGTGATAGAAGACATCTCTTGTTGAGCAGGAGGCTACCAATATACACACAAATGTGCTTAAAAGACAAAATTCCTTTTAATAAAAAGTTTTTCCTGAACACTAATGTTTGTTTTAGGATAGGACTCACTGGTAATTGCATGCCACCAATTAGGCCTGGGGGGAAGGTCTAAGAATAGATAGGCCACATTCGCCAAAAATCTAAATTCCTAAAGGAATGGGAGACACGGAAGACAGAAGCTAAAATCAGAGTTCCACAACCACAGACAGGTCAGTCCTCCTTTTTTTTTTCTCTCTTTTTAACAACTGACACAGTTTCATGTGGCAATATAGAGATTCCCAAATAAATCTGAGCAATACTGTATTACATAAAGATTTATAGATGATTTCCTTTTTTTGTTTTTAACCCTATAACTTCCCAGAGCCCTTAAAGCATTAATATGCAATGTGAATTTCAGGAGATGGGGGTATGGTAAACAGCATATGCTAAATGTAATTAACCTAAGAATCTTGCTTTTCCCAGACCCCCTCTTGGAAACAGCCTTCCATGAAAAACTTTGCTTTAGGAAATAGTGAAGTAGACAATGCTCATTGCCAAAGCTATTTTCCATATGTGAGTGGAAGAGTATTTGACCAAAGGTGAGAAGGTACACTGGTGGTCCTACCTCCACAATATTGGGTGTAGATCTTGGGCTATCATTTGACCTTCCAAATTTTCCATCTCTTTACCTATAAATTCAAGAGTTCTAACTAGACTAACTAGATCAACTCCTAAGGGATAGTTAGCTCTAAAGGTCCACAGTTTTATGATCTTGTTGCCTAACCAGGATCCAGATCTCTTCTAGAACAAACTGTTTCAGATCTTCTATTTAGGGCCTTTTGTTCTGTTCTTTCTTTAAAAACTGAGTGACCCTAGGCTGCATTTCATTCCTGGTGAATCATCTCGTGATAAACACCCTTTTGGCATAATTTGTATCTTAATTTGTATCCCTCTCCCCTAAATTATGATATCTACTTAGTATCAATTAAGATGTTGTGACATTAATTTACCAGGACAGTTAGTGACTCAGCTTGATGGACATTTGTTTTGGCATCTTCTCTAAGGTTATTTCTGAGGAATTTAAGGGCCTTTGATCTACCAGTATCATAGAATCTAAATCTCGATTCCATCCTCTTGAAAATTCTGCAGTCTAAAAAGAAGATTCATCTCTCATTGTGGTAATCCTTTCAGAGAAAAGGAAAAATGGGCAGGTATTTCCCTCTAGAAAATGATGCTTCAAAAAAGATTTAATTAAAGAATTAAACATAGGAAAATGAATGTGATGTGAATACACATGTAGCTCTTTCAAGAAATCTTTTAAGAACTTAAGGGGGTCCATTACAAGTATGAGGCCTACTGAGACCAATGGCAACCCTGGACTTCCCTTAAGGGGAACTGCTTACTACTTCTAGTTCTGCATTTGGGAAATTTGTTTTGCCTCATCTATATTCTGGGACCATGGCCATGCAGTGGCAGAGAAGTCATCTATAGTCTGATGTTTATTATGTGAAACCCACACTTAGGCAAGTATTAGGGAATCATCTAAGAAACTCTAGCATACTATGCAAATAAATTCATGTTACCTCCTTTGGCAGGGTTGGGGGGATTCTAGAAAAAATAAGGACCCTTTGAAGAAAATGTTGATGTCAAAACTTGGCTAACTACAATACAAAGAGAAATAGTGGAATTTTGCTCTTCTATAACCCTTGTGAAGTTAGAGTAAATTAATCTAAAATTATTAGGTTTATTATTGATTTGGAATGAAAATAATGCTAAATTGCAACCAAGAATTTGGCAAGCTACTCATGAGTTTTATGATTTACATGGATTCATAACATTAAAACCTTGTGTACATTTGAATTTTATCATAGATATCACCACTGTTACAAATAAAAAGCTCTTCTAACCTCTACCAATTAAACCCAAGATTCACTAAAGAATGCTATTAAAATTACATACTCTCGGTCACCAGGGAACTGAGCACGTATAATTCTGTTTTAATGGACAGCCTAAAACAACTACACTAAGGCACTTACCTTGTGGGCAAAATGGCCAATTAATAAGCTGTCAGTAACTGAGGTATTTGCATCACTTTCCAAGATGTCAATTCCAAAATCTCTGCATGAATAAACTTGGAAGTTTTTCAGGTGAAGATTGCTACTTCTAAAAATCTATAAAATAACAGTATATGTTATGGCAAAGGTCTGAGGCTTGGTTTTTCTTGCAGACTTCCTATAGCTTCTTTAATTATTGATTAAGTATAAATAAGCATGCTATACCACATTTAAGCAGCTTTTGTCCATCAATATCTGTACAGACATCCCAAAGTTGCTGTGAGGTCAGCACTAACTAGTCCCCTTTGGTAACATCCCCTATGTACTTTCATTTCTCCTCATAATAACTGGTACATTAAAAATGTCAATGTGAATTCTTCATGTATCTAAAATAAACTTGCAGTTGTCAAATCACACAAATAGAGAAAAACAGAGCATCTAAGAACTCCAGTACTTACTATTTTCCTCAGTGTAGTATATGTTAACTATTATAATAAAATTATAAATATGAAGTAAGTAATTCAGCATGACTACAGACTCAAAATATGCTATGTATATTTATGACAACTGGGGTGAGTGGGCCTAAATGGGGACTGAGTATTAACAAAATTAGCTTGTTAGAGTTGAAAGAATCCCACTAGTTTGGAGGAGAGAGCTCTTGGTTTTGACCTAGCACTGGTATTAACTATATGATCTCAGGCAACAAATAAACTTTTCCTGGACTTGAGTTCAACCATCTTTAATATCAAGGTGGAGGTCTAGAATAGCAAATAACCTAACACAGCATTTCTTTATTTATTAAATACGGTCATATTTACATTCATATCTTCAAGTGGAAGTTTCCTATTAAGAAACTACAAAGGTAGGCTTGTTTTATCATAGTATAATGCTTTTACTTGTCAATCTTTCTTTATGCTTGAATTTTCAGGAATCGAATAGCTTGCATATCCCATTATGTATGCACCAACAGCTTTTATAAAATGATAGATCTTTGAAGACACAAAGGTTTATTTAAATAAAATAAGCATAATCTAAACTGTTAACTGGGCAAGAATTGTGACCTAGTTATAGGCATCCGCCCAAGTCCTGGCAAATATACTTATATTTAAAAACAGCTAACACCTCACATTAGCTAGAGAACCTGGTGATTTTAAAAGAAAACCAACACACAGTAGCAAAAATCATCTATTTGTTGTGTGAATACATTTTTCCTAATGTGCTCTCATCTCTCTCTCATTTTGCATTTATAAGACATGGTGAGGAGAGGATATTCTTCTCTACTCTTTTTAACATACATGTTCAAAGGTCAGATTGTCTGAGTTGGAATCCAGCAATTCTTAGCTGTATGACTTTAGCAAGTGTTTTAAACCCTACCAGAAAGATTTCAGATATTCGGAAAAAAAAAAAGTGTAGTAATGGTACAGTTCCAAGGTTATTAAAATGATTAAATAAAAAAACATTAATATCAACATCATCAAGTAAATATAAATCTGTTTATATACAATAGAAATTTTACCCAATGGAATCTTCTGTTCCAGTAACTTTATACATGACACTTATGGCTAATGACCAGAAGAATATAGTCAGATATGTCTAATAATGAAAGTTTATGAAATTTAAACACAATGTATTTTTATTGGATGCAGAAGTCATTTATCAATATTAAAATTTCCAGAGACATCATTGTTAATATTGATTCCTCACCACCTACTCCTATTCACTAATAATGGTAAGAATAAGAGCTGTTATTATGAATTCACGCAGATCCAGGCATTCTTAGGGGCACCTATTAACTCTCAAAACAAATTTATCCTTTAGGTACAATTACTTTTTCCACTTTACGAAGAAAAATAATGGGATTTGCCCAACGTCACACAGGTAGGACTTGGCTACTTTCACTGAACATAGTGTTTCCAGAGTTCACTCATGTTGTAGCATATATCAGCACTTCATTTCTTTTTTCTGGTTCAATAATATTCCATTCCATTGATATACCACACTATATTTATCCATTTGTCCAATGGTGAATATTTGGGTTGTTTCTACCTTTTGGCTATTATGAATAATGCTGCTATAGGCATTTGGGTATAGTTTCTCTGTGGATCTATGTTTCATTTCTCTTATATATCTAGGAGTAGAGTTGATAGATCATATTGTATCTTTATGTGTAACCATTTGAGGCACTGCCAGACTATTTTCTGAAGATTCTAGACCATTTTAAATTCTCGCCAACAGTGTGTGAAGGTTCCAATTTCTCAGCATCTTCATGAACACTTGCCATCATTTTGGTTCTAGCCATTCTAGTGGGTGTGAAGTGTTATCTCATTGTGGTTTTGACTTGCATTTCTCTAATAACTAATTATGTTGAACATCTTTTTATATGCTTTTAGCCATATGTGTATCTTCTTTGGAGAATTGTCCATTCAGATCTTTTGCTCATTTTTTAATTGGGTTGTCTTTTTATTGTTGAGTTGTAGGAGTTCTTTATATATTCTAGATACAATTCCCTTACCAGATATATCATTTCCAAATATCATCTCCCATTGTATAGGTTGTGCTTTCACTTTCTTGATGAGGTCCTTTGAAACACTAAAATGTTTAATTTTGATAAAGTCCAACTTATCCATTTTTATTTTGTTGCCTGTTCTTTTGGTGTCATACCTAAGAATCTTTAACTAAATCCAGGGTCATAAAGATTTATTCCTTTGTTTTCTTATAAGACTTCTTTTTTTTTGTATACTTTCTGTTCTAACGTTCAGGATTTTGATCCATTATTGAGTCAATTTTTGTAAATAGTATGAGGTAAGGATCCAACTTCATTCTTTTGAGTGTGGTTACCCACTTGCTCCAACGCCATTTGTTGAGAAGACTATTATTTCCTCCACTGAATGGTCTTGGCATCCTTGTCAAAAATCAGATGAGTGGATTTATTTCTGGACTCTCAACTCTATTCCACTGATCTATATTTCTCTTTGTGCTCATACTACACTGTCTTGATTATTATTGCCTTATAGTAATTTTTTTAAATAAGGAAATATAAATCTTTCTTATTCTTTTGCAGGACTGTTTTGGTGGGAGTCACTTTTTAAATTCCCTATCATGTTAATTTTACTTTACTCTCCTCATAAAAGTGAAGTTCCAAAAGCATTCCCATTTTTTGAACTTTTTAATTAATTAAATTTGAGTGTACAACAGTTTCATCTTTAAGGATCTGGGTTTTCTTTCACGGGTTTAGCACTTATGACTACAGAACTTGAGAAAACGATTTTAATGATTGCCTTCTAATATTCTCATTTTATTAGGTTATTTCCTTTAAAATAAGGCTGTTCAAGGGCATGAAGACAGAGTATAAGTCTCTGCAAGGCATGAATTGCTTCTCTGTAAGAGGGCACTCAATCAATGTTTCTACTGGATTTGTCACCGCTATACTCATAATGTTTATTGGAAACAAAGTACTGTGTAAAGTTAAATAAGAACAAAACACTAAACACAGTTGGGATTCTTCCTGTTAGCTGCCCTAATTATATTATTTTTGGGCTTTCCCCATCCACAGTTGTCTTTCTCTGGTTAGATACGTGAAATAAATGTCTAACTTTCTTAATGTAACTTAATTATATGTTTTTATTCTACTTCATAAATACCCTGTAAACATATTTCTTCATCTATGTATCTTAGGTTCCAGATTGCTAAGTGGCAGAGATCAAGTGTATGTAATTTTCTTTGTGGAGCACCAAATAGTGACCCTGTCTAATTTTACATGTTGCTTTTAAGAGTGAGCATCCAAAGCTTCCTTATAAGAAATCACTCTGGTAATGAAAAGTGAATGACTGAACACAAACTTTTTCCCTTTTGAAGAAAATAGAAGAAAATATGGCTCATTGATAAAGGTAAGAATGGTACCTTGAGCTGAAATTTTTGTGTTCCAGGGACTAACAGCATTTTTTTTTTAACAGTGAAGCATACATTATTCAGGATATTAAGGTACCAAATGCACAACATTTGGGGTCTGAATTCTGCACCTGCCTGTGACCTTGGGAAATCCTTTTACTTTCTGAGACTTAATTTTTTATCTCTAAATAGGCATAGGAGGGGGAAAATTGATGACCTCTATGATCTCTCCTGCTTGTAAATCTCTATGATTCTATTACTCGCTATTAGTTTTGCTGAAAAGTCACCATAGAGGAAATGACTTGACCCTGGTTTACTGAGTAGGAATTTGTTCATTCAACAACTTTTCCACACATGTATGATGCTGTTTGCCCCATAAAACTATGATAATGTTGCAATGGCTCCCATACTATCCTCATTTAAATAGAGATGCATAATAAATCATCATGAGAAAACAAATGACAATTTAATAAAAAACTAACACAGCTTACCTGGGCACCACCTCCACTTCCCCACACTGTGAAGTTTTGGAACAGGGTGGGGCCCTTGTCATTATCCCAAGGTGGCTGAAACCGAGGATATACAAAGAGACCACACCTCAAAAGCAAAACAAAGAATGAAAATCAGCCACTTTCTATGTTTCAAATGTCCTACTTTTTCACACTGGAAAATAAAATGAAGGTAATGAGTAAGGAGAGTGGAGATGAGGCCCTTGACCTCTTGTCCTGTCCAGCTTTGCCCATCCCCTCAGCCTTTCCTCTCTGTTGTCCTCCATGACCTGCTCTTGAATTTCAGGACGTGCAGATTGCCACCATCCCCTAGTCTGTTCTCCCAGCCTCTCTTTAGGTTCACCCCTTCCTAGGAGTCTGGATACCTGTGCCTTGTCTATCAGAACATGCTAGAAAGTGAACACCAACACCCTTCTCCCTCCAACTTTTGTTCTTTGTGAAATGTTTTACCTTCACAGTATTCTGGGTACCTTCTTTGCTCATACTACAGGGCTTCTGACAGCTCTTTGGTAAAACTTCATAATCTTCATGACAAATTCATGGCATATGTGCTAATCCTAGCTTCAGCTGGCACTTCAACATGGCATAGCAATTGTTCTTAGTTCTTATTCCACTCTTCTATCACTGTCCATCATAGCAGTATTCCTATACTATTATTATCATAATTCTTTATAGCTATCAACTCTTGAGTTCCTACTGTCTTCTGGGTGTTCTCTTATGTACATTACATGAGTTATCTCTAAAGACCACATCAAACTTTTGGTGTAGATCTGACATTTTACAAATGATGGGCCTGACTCTTAAACAACAACAACAAAGCCAGTGTTCTAGGAGTAAAGTCAAAATTTGAATTAGGGCCTGACTCCGAAGTCTGCTTTTTCCCCATGTTTCCACCATACTTCCAAGCTCTTAGCAGATGATCTTACCTCCATGTACCAAAGACACTGAACAAGTCCCCTTCTGCCTTACAGAGAACACATCACAGACAAAGAGCCTTTTCCAAACAGACAAAGAGCCTTTTCCAAAAGGTCCCTCACCCCAATCTGCTCCTGAGATCAAGTACTCCTGCTTCCTAGTTGTTCTTAATCTTTTGGAACTTTAATTGCTCTACTGTATTCTCCTCTGGATACAACAGATACACTCTTTCCTGCTACCCTCTCAAGTGACTTCTCTGTCACTTTCCTTCCCTTCGACACCAAACTTTTATGATTCCAAATGCTTACACAGGCACATCATCACATCTTACATGGATGTCCCAGATTACATCCTCTATGAGACTGTTTTAAAAAAAAAAAAAAAGTTCAATCATTAGCCTTACACCCAAATTATAGATGAATTTCCCCAAGGTTACCTTGTACAAGAATGTGCAATATTCTGACTGAAGGAGAGAAGTGGAGCTTGTGATGTCTGGCTGGTCACAAGATGAAAAAAGTAACCCAAACCAGCAACATACACCTTGTTTCCCTACAGAAATTAAGGATAGTTATATAATGGTTATTCAGATACAATGAAGTTGCCAGAAAGAAAGACTCTTCTATGTGTGTATTCTGCCTTTTTATTTACTTTCTGTTGAAATATACTGATACTTTCATGGATTCATTAACTCTTCACATACTGCCATCTCCCCCCCACCCCTGCCTCACCCCAGTGATCAGAAATACTCTCATTTTTCTTCCTCCATGTAGTTCAGCTAGACTGTAATTTACGCACCTTAATATGTGGTATCTCATGTTAAAGTGTTCTTGGAAGTTTCCATAGTGAGAACTTACTTTGTCATCAATCCAAGCCTTCCTCTTTGTTGTATGCAACAGTATGTAGGGGCTAAGGCATATCTTAAAGTCAAGTCTACACAAAGCATCCTTTCCAATCCTTTGAACAAATCAAAGATTTGGGTATGGGCTGAAGGCCAGTGACTGTACTAGCTATGCCTCATTTCTGAGACATGGTGTCTGAGCACAAATATATCTTGAATCTCCTCAATGTACTCTTCTCCTGATTAGATTATTTTAATCACCTTAATACTTCTTTACAGGATTTCCTAAGTAATTTGATGTATATTATAAGTTCATATAAAACTTAAATTCTCCATTAGACCATATGAGTTTTGGGCTATAATTCTGATCAAACTGAACACAATGGATTATCTTTACAAACTCGACAAGGTACCTGCAATATAATTATCACTGTGTAATATAATTTAAGAAGGAGTAGAAAACTAACACCAATTTCCAACATTTTATTTACTTTATTTTTAGAGACAGAGAAAACACACATTCGATCAAGCATGCAAGCAACGGAGAGGGGCAGAGGGAGAGAGACTGAGACTGAGAGAGAGAGTCTTCAGCAGATTCCATGCTCAGCTTAGAGCCTGATGTGGGGCTTGATCCAACAACTCTGGGATCATGACCTGAGCCAAAATCAAGAGTCAGAGGCTCAACTGGCTAAGCCACCCAGGCACCCTTGTTTCCAACATTTTAAAATCAGAAGACTTGATATAAAAATTTGGACTTTCCGTTTTTTAACAATACTGAGCACAAATTCCTGTGGGGTAGCCATGGACCAGCTGGAGCTAAGAAGTGCCTGCCTTCTTGGATTACGGTTATTTTGTCCTAGACCCTACCCTTTCTGCTTCACTTATTTATGATACTAGCCCAGCCCTTATGGGTATCTGAATTTGCAACCCCTAATGTCAGGCAGTAAAGTAAATGGAATGTTTGCTGTTCTATGTTTCAGTAGGAGGGAAGGGTCAATGGACCAAGCTGCTGGAATACTTCCTATGCAATTGTGTGCACCTTTTCTCTCCCAGTCTGAGAGACAGGTCTGAGGCCAAGATGCTCATGTCTACCTAGAGAACAGAAGTCAAGAAACAGGCTCCTCAGCCTGCGTCAGGCCTACAGGGACAAAGCGAATTCCAATGGTTTCCACACAGTTCATCTTTGATCACTTGTGGGTTTGACATAGCCCAGCTGGCATGACAATAAGAAAGCTGGAGTGTCCCTCTGTGAACAACTCATTTCCTGGGAGCACGTGTTATAGGACTAGGACAGCTCATCTTGAACGCTGGCATCAGGTCATCGAAGAGAGAATGCAAAGCAAAAGGGATTGTGATGCTGTGTGACCCAGTAAGGCATTAAATATCATTCTATAAAACAATATGTCAGTGCCACAGTTACTCTATACAGGGTTTGGTGGGACTGTATTATGAATGTCTTATTAAAACAGTTCTTTAACTTTAGTGTGTATGTAAGATGAGTAACTTTTAGCAAATGAAAACACAGAAGCCCAGTGAGATTTATATTTCAGATTAAAAACACTATTTTTAATATATCTCAAATATTATATGGAATATACTTTACTAAAAATTTGTTAGTTATATTTCTAAGATTTAAATTTAGCCATGTATGCTGTATTTTGTCTGTAAACCCTAACCTGGGGTATATGAAATACAGAATTCTAGGCCCCACCACTAGATATTCTGACTTAGCAAGTGCTGATGGTTATGGTGAAGGGTGGGAAGACAGTATTCTGCACTTTTGAGCATATGAGATGGTTCTAATATAGGTGATCTTTTGAGCCCATTTTTAGAACTACTTCTCTGGAGGTGACTGAGATACTAACAGTGTACTCTTGAGTCATCAGGGCTCCAGGAGATGTTCAAAGAGAAGAGAGACACTGGAAGGAATTCACTTCCTGGTGATTTTACCATGAGCTGCCTTGGGAGCCCAGGGTACATGGAAGCCCTTATAGAAAACTGAAGGAGGATAGAGACCTAGACAATCAGGGTGGGAATCTGTTACCAAATCCCCACAAAAAGATTATCTACCTCAGTGCAAGTTATATTTGTGTTGAATTTTTCTTTTCCTTAGAAATAATTATCTTTTTTTTTTAACTTAGAACCAAATGTGATAATAATACTCATGGTAAAGATTTCTAAAGAAGATGCTATTGCCCAGGTACCAGATTTTAGTCTCCTTTACTTTCACAACAATTCTTAATTATGTATTATTATTACAATTTCACAAAAAAATTGTATCTTGGAGATATTGAGTAACTTCCTCAAAGTCACAGCACTAAAAACTCAGAGCCAACTCAATTCACGTCCAAACCTAGAAGTGTCAGAGATTGTAGGCTAGAGAAATGAAGGCAAGACCAAGAATCAGAATGCCAAACAACAGGGCACGAGTAAAGAAATGTAAACAGTTGGGTGCAATGCAAAGTCATGTCACCAGGTCAAGGGCAGAACTAGAAGGAAGGCCATAAGCCTTTCCAATAGTGGATAAAATACTGAGCAACATTCTTTGCAGAAGTCAATGTATCATGGACATTCAAGTGAGAGAAATTCTAGAGAGAAATTAACTGTCCAAGTAAACTAGCTCCTTGAAATATTCATCTGTGGTCATCAGAAAAGAGTAAGTTAACCCTTCAGATACCAGGTAAAAACTGGTGGACAAGACTGGAGTACTGTTTGGTACTGCTACATGAATACAGGTTTCCTCAAAATTGGACAGCATTTTTCAGTTCAGATTTAACTGAAGAGTTGTTCTGTTCACACTAAAATTCCAGACAGTATAAAACCCCTTCCATTCCCATCAAATGGAAAAACGGCATGCTCATTTCAGAGGGCACAGAGAGTCACCAGTGTGAGGATGTGAGCTAATTCCCACTAGTCGGCAGGAAAAAAACATTCTGAAGAGTATGTTTAAGGAAGTTGAGGGGTCTGAAACTCCAACATTAAGGGACTGAGCATTATCAAGGTGTAGACATAAAGTTAATGAGGACTGGCTACTGACATAGGGTTTTTGAACAACAAACACTGACCTTTTAGGAGTATATTCCCGTGATTCATCACCTACATACAACTTAGTGCTCATCCCAACTAGTGCTCTCCTCAATGCCCATCACTCATCCCCCACCCCCCAACCTCCATCAACCCTCAGTTTGTTCTTTGTCTCTTATGGTTTGCCTCCCTTTCTGTTTGTAACTTATTTTTCCTTCCCTTCCCCTCTGGTCGTCTGTTGAGTTTCTCAAATTCCACATATAAGGGAAAACATATGATAACATTCTTTTTGTGACTGACTTATTTCACTTATAATACGCTCCAGTTCCATCCACACTGTTGTATACGGCAAGATTTCGTTCTTTTTCATTGCCGAATAGTATTCCAGTGTGTGTGTGTGTGTGTGTGTGTGTGTGTGTGTGTGTGTGTGTGTATCACATCTTCTTTATCCATTCATCAGTAAATAGACATTTGGGCTCTTTCCATAATTTGGCTATTGACAGCACTGCTATAAACATTGGGGTACATGTGCTCCTAAAAATCAGCACGCCTGCATCCTTTGGATAAATTCCTAGTAGTGCTACTGCTGGGTTGTAGGGTAATTCTATTTTAATTTTTTGAGGAACCTCCACACTGTTTTCTAGAGTGACCACACCAGTTTGCATTCCCACGAACAGTGCAAGAGGGTTCCCCTTTCTCCACATCCTCACCAACATCTGTTGTTGCCTGAGTTGTTAATTTTAGTCATTCTGACAGGTGTGAGGTATTATCTCAGTGTGGTTTTGATTTGTATTTCCCTGATGATAAGTGATGTTGAGCATCTTTTCATGTGTCTGTTAGCCATCTGGATGTCTTCTTTGGAAAAGTGTCCATTCATGTCTTCTGCCCATTTCCTCACTGGATTATTTGGGTTTTGGGTATTGAGTTTGGTAAGTTCTGCATAGATTTTTTATTCTAACCATTTATCTGATAAGTCATTTGTAAATATCTTCTCCCACTGTAGACACTGTATGTTAGCTAACTTGACAAATAATAATTTTTTTAATAAAAGAAAAGATTGAGATTGTCAGCAGTGTCTATTGAACACTAATGCATGCAGTGATGAATATGGATGTTAGGACAGGACACAAACAGAGTGTTGGAACTGAAGAAGGAAGTTCTGGCCTGCTCAGGGGCAAAACTCTCTGTCACAGCCTTTCATATGGCTCAAGGAGTTTTACTCCATTCTGAGTAAAGGAGGACCAACAGTACAGACTCCAAGGATACTCTTTTACTTGTAGCTGTTCTCTATCCTTAGGTTGAGTAAACTTATTTTAGCCCAAAGCTTCAGTCATTCTAGACTAATACTTTATTGACTTTAATTCCTAAATGAAAGGAGTTTAGGTATTATTAAAGGTAGCTCTCTGAACCTGAGTAGTCCACTGGCAGTCATTAGATAGCGGTATTCCCTACAGAAGGGGACTTCCAAAGCCTTGTCCTCTCTGGGTGTGCCACATGTTCCACTAGGAACCCACATACATACATACATACCTACACACACACACACACACACACACATGCACATACACACACAACCAAGTAAAGTTAATATGGAAGAAAAACTCAAACAAGTTGTCCTAAAACCAGCAAGACTCAACTTCTGCCTCATGTGAGAAGAGGAACAATCCCCCAATGCTCTAGGGCCTGGAGGTCTTCTGCCTGTGGGGAAGCATAAGTGAGACCAGAGTTAACAGAGACTGGAAGCCTGGCCAATAGGCAGCAGCAAGGACCTGATCGAGGAGCCAGCACATGCTGACACAACCACAGTGCTGTTTCCTTAACTTTAGGTTGTTATTCACTGTGTGCCCGAAGGCTCTCTCATCCTGGGTATTTGTAATTAGCCAGCCGTTCCTCATTTTTCACTCCGTTACAGAATGTTTTCTTTCTTTGTGGACTAGCGGCCCCTTTTCTCCTGTACTTCATTATTTAGGATTGTGAGCATTTCTCCAATTTCCTGAGGCCATTTAAAATTCTAATCACATGTCTCACCTACCACATGGAACTCAGCACAAGTGACTTTTGGCCATCATGGAATATGAAGTTGAATTACTATTCAAGATGGCAACATGACTTCAAGAAACCTGGGCCTTCCCTAAGACTTCAATCATCTTGGGGTGGCATAGTCCAGAGCAGTGGACCAGGAATGCCACTGTACAGAGCACAGACTCTCAAACAAAGAATAGTGCCCAAGGGGTGTCTGGGTGACTCAGTCAGTTAAGCTTCCGACTCTTGATTTCATAGGATCAAGCCCCGCATCACACTTTGTGCTGACAACATGGAGCCTCCTTGGGATTTTCTACCTCTCTTTCTGCCCCTGCTATGCTTGCTCACTCGTTTTCTCTCTCTCTCAAAATAAATAAACTTTAGAAAAAAAGAATTATAGCACCCAAAATAGTAATACTACCATGACTGAGAAACCTGATCTAGACTGGCACTATGGTGTACTGAAATAACTCACTCTCCAGTAGCCTATCTCCACATTTTGATGGAAAGACCAACATTCATATCTTTTTAAACATTCAAATCTGGCATTAGGCATTTCCAAAAAGAACACTTATTAGCATCAAATCCAGCTATCTCAATTCCTTCCTCATGCTAGAAAACAGGATGTGTGCTCATGATTCTCAGCTTCAAAAAGAACCACTGCGGCTGGGTTGGCAAATACAAGTGCCCAGTATATCTCTTCAGTCCTCACAGAAACACAAGGAAGTAACATGGCTAGTGATTCTGTTACGATTACACAACCGGAGCCTTTCTCAGAGAAGTCCATGTGAAGCTCCATCTTCCACACAGCCTGCACTGTGGGCTGTCTCTAGCACATGTGTGAGCCATGGGAAAGCCCATGAGTATATAAGCACTAAGAATTAGGGAATGCAAACTTCTTAAACCCCTACCTTTTCTGCAAGTATATAAACAAGGAGAAAGGTACATCTCACTTGGATGTACACCTCTATATCATTACCAATGAAATCCTCATTCATTACCAAGACTCTCCTAGGAGGGAAAAGATTCAAATATTTCAAGAATATATTCCAAGGATTACATCCATATTCATCACCTTTGCCAGACAGGTGCTCAGAGAGTACGTATTTTGAGCAAATGAATAGATTTGTAGAATCACCTGCCCTACTGTCATTAGCATTTATAGAACATCTGGGTGAACATATATAAATATAAATGCTTTCCAAGTGCATTCTTAGTTGGGCAGAATATTGTAACTTTGGTCTTCTGTTAGCTGGTAAGGCTCACTTTTCTCATAAAAGAAGCACTTGAACAGTCAGATCACATTAGTTCCCAGCCCATTTTACTCTCCATTCCAATTGGGTATGCTACAAATGATTCATGAGGAAAAACCACATATTTATGCAGGCAGCCGGCGGCTTGTGGGGAAGGGTTTAAGGCAAGCAGGGAATTTTGTGTGGAAATCAATTCTTTGCGGAAGTCAATGTATTATGGACATTCAAGCAAGAGAAATTCCAGAGAGAAATTAACTGCCCAAGTAAGCCAGCTCCTTGAGGTGTGCATCTATAATCACTAGGAAAAAAAAAGTGAGTTAACCCTTCAGGCAGCTCTTAAATATACATTAGCTATTGAGTGGGGAGAGCTAGAGAACTGAAATTGGCCTTTAAACACAGAATTCCTTACAAAATTGATTCACAAACCAGAACAAATTCCCCTCAAATTAAATGGATGTTTCCAAAGGGCTTGTCTCCAGGGTTTTTCCATGGACTATCCTAAACAGGAGTCTGGTCATGGGAAATTTACAGTGCCTACATAAACATGGGATACTCTAGAGCTCTGGAGGTGAACAGTTCCTTGCTATTTGAGAGCAAAGACTTTCCAGCCTGAGGTTGACATAGGTTATGTCTACTGAAAAGATGGAGCAATGGAGCCTCTGGACAGATAGCAAGAAATCCCCCATAAAAGGAGTCACAGACTCAGATGCTAGAGGGTCAAGGGAAGATACCCCAGAAATGGAATACTCTACAGGCCACAGGTGAAGCATGGAAGGACCACCACCAATGTTTTTGAAGAGCATGGCAAAGGCCTATGTAAGGAGCATTCAGAGGAATACCACAAGTGCCTCAGATACTCAAGCAGGAATAGCATGCTTGAATATCCTAGCACTAGCAAGAAGACACAAAGCTCAGGTTTTGCTTTGCAGAGAGATTGTCCCAGGGTCGTCTCAGCAGCAGCCTGGGCAGGGAGGCCGGCAGAGCACCTTGGCTATGGAAGCTAAAAAGAAATAGCACACTTGAAATCCCCTCGTCCCATGCAGGGTTGAAGATGAGTCAACTGTCAAGTTGGCTGACTAGAAGCCAAAGTGAATTCCATGAGCTGTGGCAGAGCATTTGGTCCTAGGATCTGGGTCAGGGAAAATTGGGAATAATATGTAACATAAATCCCTGCAGACATTTAAGGACCAAATGTTTCTTCCTTGCCTGCCCGCCAGGCCAGAGATTTCGAGGTCAGACTCCTGTATGTGGGAGGAAGAGTTTAGGCTATCAGAATTGATTATCCAGCCACTAGGATTAAGTCACCTTCTTCAAGTCCAAATAAGGGCTTTAGTTTAGTTAATAGTTTGTCCCAATGTCAACTTCCTGGTTTGGATAGTGCTATGGTGATAGTTGATATGGTGACTGTTGAGATGGTGACAGTTATGGTCATGGTATTACTGAGAGATACGGCAATGCTTATGATTATAGTATCACTGGGGGAAACTGGGGAAGGGCCCACAGGAACTTGTGGTTATGTTTCTGCAACTTCTTCTAAATCTAAAATTATTTCAGAATTGAAAGCTTTAAAAAAATCCCAATAAATCACAAAAAAACTATTACTTTTAAAAAATATTTTGTCAGGAGCACCTGGGTGACTCAGCTGGTTACACATCAGACTTTTGATTTTGGCTCAGGTCATGACCTCATTCTTCATGAGCTCGGACCCTGCGTCAGGCTGTCAGCGTAGAGCCTGCTTGGGATTCTCTCTCTCTTCCTCTATCTCTGCCCCTCCCCCACTTGCACGTGCATGCTTTCTTTCTCTCTCACAATAAATCAACTTTTAAAAAATATATATTTTTGACAAACTGCAAGAAAACTTAAAAACAAAGCAGAAGAAAAAGAAACAAAAAATAAGCACACACAAGACTTGACTACCTTCCCTTTAAGGGTAGTCAGGCTCTTAACTATGCACGTAGCAGGACACAGAAGCCGCTACCTCTGAAACAATTCCTCAGAGGACAGGGATGTCTCTCTCCTGAATACCAAAACCACCCTAGAAGAGAGCAGGTTTTTCTACCACATCTCTTCCTGTTCCACATATCACACACACACACACACACACACACACACACACACCATTATTATTGCACCTTCCTTATCATACCTTTGGAATTCAGATCTATTTATAAAATATATTTTTTCAAAATTCTCTGTGTACCATCCACATAGGATACACTTAATAAACATGAACTTAGTGCTTGATCAGTGACAGAAATGGCTTCCATTGACCCTAATGGTCAAGAGGAGTTCATAATTTTTAGGTTTTGCCACATGCACCCAGTTGTCAACTATGTCTTTAGAGGTGATGTACTCTAGACAAAAGAATACAAAAGAGCACAGCAGAACACCAGTTAGCACACAGCTAAAAAACTGGAGGGTACTATGCCAGATTTAGCACTGAGAGATAAGTCCCACAGGATTTAAATGCTGCCCCAGATTAAACATCTTATTTTTCAGTCATCAAAATGATTGTGGTATCTTGGAACCTATTATTTACTTTTCTCTTTCCTCCCTCCACTCTTCAAGTATGGAGTTATACTTACATTCATTCATTATATCCAATTAATTTTTACTGAACAACTAGTATGTTTCAGACACTGTGCTGGGGTCTAAAAGTTGATAAGCTAATGAAAAAAGAACTACAGAATTTTAAGGTCATCAAAGATGAAAATGTCAGGAATACACCTAAGGAATAGGTTTAAAGAACCTGCGCTACCAGCTTAAACCAAAACCTCATTCTCAAAACATATATACGTTGTGGGTTTTTTTTAATTTTGTAAAATAAATTCAAATAAATGAATAGAAAGCATCTAATGGGAAACAAACAGCTTGCTTTGGACTCCATTTTCTCATTGCTGTCTGGGTACTGTTCACAGGTCTGCCAAAGCTCAGGTGATGCATCAGCTTTTTAGATGGCCCTCTGGTACTCTGCACCCATAGCCAATACAATTATTCCAGCAGACAAGTGGCCAGGACACTTGCCCAGCATACAGTGTGCCACTCAGTGAAGCAAAGGCAGATGGACAGCACCCCTGGCTTTAATGCAGGGCTTAGATATGCTCCAGCCCCATGCAGGAAGACAAACTGGACAACGTTCCCCTGGGTATTTCAAGGCAGTCAAGCTATGCTGTCTGAGACAGTGTACAAAAAAAAAAGCTCTTTAGGCCCCAAAGCTGTAGGTATAACTGCACAACAAGCCCCATGATCGCCAACAAGTTAAATGCTGCTCTTGTTGTTCTGGGTCTAGAGTTTGGTTTCCTTCAGTCGAAGCAGTTCTGCCTCCTTTCCTTAGTGGCATATTAGCTGCCCCTATTAGGCACCTAAAATGGTGTGTAAGTGCTGTGTGCTTGGAATAAACGTAATTAAGAGTCTGTAGGAAGGTTGAGGAGATAACCATGACTTTTACTGGGGGTTATTCAGCTGAAAGTAATTAAAAACAGATGATCAGGGAAAGAGAGAGAGAGAAAGTTCATTCTCTGGGTTCCCCAGAAATATGGCACAGGACACAATATATGTTCAGATGAGTGTCCTAGAAGACTGAGGCCCTTAACCCTTCGGGAGAGGATCCATAGGATAGAATTATTAAAAGGAGAAACTAGAGGCGCCTGGTGGCTCAGCCGGTTAAACAGCCAACTCTCGATTTTGGCTCAGATCATGATCTCACAGTTCGTGAGTTTGAGCCCTGTGTCAGACTCGGCGCTGGCAGCAGGAAGCCTGCTTGGGATCCTCTGTCTCCCTCTCTCTCTGCCCTTCCCCTGTGCTCGTTCTCTCTCTCTCTCTCTCTCTCTGTCTCAAAATAAATAAATAAACTTTTTTAAAAATTTAAGAAAGGGAAAACTAAATGGACTTTCCCCTACTCTGACATAATTCTTCATTCACAGATCTATGGTTAAACTGTACTCTAAAACATTAATTTCTTAGGGAGAAATTTGCCAAGAAAAAGTAACAGTAAGTTGTACAAAGTAATAGCATAAAAAAGGTCACCAGAGTGTTGTCTTGGAATCTGACATGATCTCATACACCTCATGACTTTGCTGACCCTCAGTTATGAATACTCTTAAAGGGCGACAATATATGGGGCACCTGGGTGGCTCAGTCTGTTAAGCGTCTGACTCTTGATGTTGGCCCAAGTCATGATATCACTGTTCCTGGGATTGAGCCCCATGTTGGGCTCTGTGCTGACAGCACGGAGACTGCTTTGGATTCTCTCTCTCTCTCTCTCTGCCCCTCTCCTTCCTGCTCATGCTCTTTCGCTCTCTCTCTCTCTCAAAATAAACATTCAAAAAGGGCAAAAATATGACATTAATATAGTAAGATAATGAAGACTTAATAAGTAATGATTATTGGAATTGAGACAAAAATCAGCAACCACAGCAGACAGCTTAGGAAGATACTGTAGTTTGCATTAATCGAAATGACTAGAAAATAACCAATATTTACTTTGTTTTGCTACCTGCAGATATTGCTTCAAAGAGTGTTCACAGGAATTCAGAGAGAAATGATCACATTTATTCTAAAGCACCTGTTTAACATAAAAATTATAAAGTTGTTTCTTGATACAAGTGTGCAAAAAGTAAACACTTTATACCATTCTACTGCCGCTGCCACTCCAAATAACTTTTGGAGTGAATTTTATGGCCTCTCAGCTCTGACCTTCCTGGGAGAACTAAAGATCTTACCTCCACAACGTTGGTGGGATTGCAGATATACATGCCAGATGGTGTCAACATTTCAGGACTGGAGAGTCCCTCGGTGCCAGAAACACTGATGATCACATTGTTTCTTATTATATTTCCCTGTTCTGGCCAGCCTAATTTAAGAAAAGATAAATCAAACCCAGGTAAGTCACAAACATAATTAAAATTTACATAATTCGACGGTCTTGCTTCTACGAATACACATTACAGTTTACATAACGCATACATAAATATATATATTTTAAATTTTTTTAATGTTTATTTATTTTTGAGACAGAAAGAGACAGAGCACAAGTGGGGGAGGGGCAGACAGAGAGGGAGACACAGAATCTGAAACAGGCTCCAGGCTCTGAGCTGTCAGCACAAAACCCGATGCGGGGCTCGAACCCATGAACTGCAAGATCATGACCTGAGCCGAAGTCGGACGCTTAACTGACTGAGCCAGCCAGGCTCTAAATATATATATTTAGAAAACATTCAGTATGTTCCACAAATTTTGCCATCAGGCCTATCATATATATGACAACTTAAATGGGATGCAATGGATTTAAAAGCAATTTACATATTTACCAATTGTTCTTTTAGGAGTAGCTTCCCAAGAGATGTATCTTCTGTCCATGTCTGGACCTGAGAACAAAAGGTCATGTTACTTCATTCAGCACATTTCATGCCCCCCAAGAAACGGAGAGATATGGCAATACCAGTTCTTCTTTTGGGTGTGCCTTATTTTAAATTTGTTTTTGTGTTTTTACTCTATGAACCAGACAAAGAGAAACAGATTATATGGGCTTTTTAGTTCTAGAGTGTCATAGTGAATCAGAAGTTCATTTCAAATAAAGTACAAAACAAAGAAGTAGATGTAATGTTTTGCTTCTTAGGAAGAGTTTAAGTGACTGTCTCCGTAGTTAAATGCCACATGTCCATGTGTCAGCTCCAACCCCTCTCCTAGCTCTTCGAATTGGCCACCAACTATCTGCATGCTACTCTCTTCCCCTGGAAGATGTGGAATGTTCTGAACAACAGGCTGGACAGTGCCTGGGACCCTCATACCTAAAACAATGAGGCTTGGAATAGAAGAGAACTAAAGAGCACGGGCCATGCTACAGAGAATAATTATCCACGTATGTGGCATCAGTAAAGGGCAGACCCACAGACCCTTCTCCTTATTAGGTATTTAGGTATCTGGCTTCCCATGTCATTTCATGAATCTGGGTTTACAAACTCATTTTGCATGAAATTAAGTACTTTATTTATAATGCATGAATAAATGAATATTCTAATTTCATCATCTGCAGTATAGTAGATGTCAAGAGCTTCCAATTCACAATAAACACTAAAGGTTAAATTCCTCCTGCAAGTTTACTTCTTGCCTAGTTAATGTCTCTTCCATGTAACTGTTTTCTGCTAAACTAATATCATTAGGGTACCTTCCTGCACTTCTGCTTCAGGTTTCAGCAAACATCTCCCCTCACACAGACAAAAGTAAGAACAAAGTCAATCTGCCAACTGTTAGTTTAACTGCCCTGTAGCTGTCCTTGCCAATCAAAAGATTTTCCTGCACCTGATTGCCACTATTATCCTTAGCTCTTTGTGTTTTAGAGCTGGAGTTTGTTTTAAAGCAAGTTTATATGATCCATATTTTCTCACTCAACAGTTTCCCTCTCAGGATTAGGACCTTTACAGCTTTTTTTCTCAACAGATCATTCTTAAATGAAACACATAACATGTTCCCACTGATGGTATCACAGAATTAATTTAAATATAAAATACTATTTAACAAACCCAGTTACAGTCTCACTTTCATTGAAAACCTCTGATTTGCTTTTGTATTCCAATACATTCAAAGGCCCTTTGTTCATTAATCCATTCATTTCTTTCAATAAATATACCTACAATGCACTAGTTAATGTGCTAAATGCTAAGGAAACAATGTTCACATGAAATCTGGTGGTACAAATAGACATTACTCATATAATCAGAAACATGATAGGTAACTTTAAATCAATAAATAGTGATTGGTACTAAAAGAGCTTAAACGGAGGGACTTGACTTAGGAATTTGGGAGAGAAAACTTTACAGTAGAGCAAGCACTATGAGCAGAGGAGAAAGCTTGTGCAAAGACCCTGAGGCAAAAAAAAAAAAAAAGCATGGCCTTTTTAAAGAATTAAAATAGTGTCGCTAGGGTACAGAGGAATTGAAAAAGAGCAAGACAAGTATACAAATATTAATAGAGGTGAAATCAGAGAGGGAATCTTTTTTTTTAAACTTTTTTAATGTTTATTTATTTTTGAGAGACAGAGATAGAGCATAAGCAGAGGAGGAGCAGAGAGAGATGAAGACACAGAATCTGAAGCATCTGGAGCCTGAAGCAGGCTCCAGGCTCTGAGCTATCAGCACAGAGCCAGACACAGGGCTCAAACTCATGTGCCAGGAGATTATGACCTGAGCCAAAGTCCAACATTTAACTAACTGAGCCACCCAGGCACTCCCTGGAGGGAGTCTTCTAACCCAGGTTAAGGATTTAGGACTATAATCTAAGAACAATAAGAAATTCTTAAAGCGTTTTAAGGATGTGAGTGATATGACACAATCTGAGTTTTTTAAGGATAATTCTGGGTTCTGCAAGGGGAATGAACTTTAGGAGAAAAAAGTGGATAGAAGTCATGAGCAGAAGATTCTGAAACATGAGCTTCTTTAGCAAGCCGCAGGAGCAAGCTGAGAACAGAATTCAGGATCTTCAATTCCTTGTCCAATATCAAGGTTTAACACACATGAGACTATACAGAGATTTATGTGACTTTAAATTATTGTGAAAATTGCTGACAGTAAATTTGAAAAGCTCTCATTTCATATTTATTAAACCTGAATTGAGAGATCACCTTTAAAAAAGATCAGTTTCTTATTGGTAAAGTTTAGGAAGCTAATTAGTAATGGGTAAACTGAAATTTGGAATTTTAAATTTAATTTATGTGTTTGAGAGAGAGAAAGACAGAGCGCAAGTACGGAAGGGACATAGAGAGAGGAAGGCACAGAATGTGAAGCACAGATTCTGTGCTTGTGAGCACAATCCGAGTTGTCAGCACAGAGCCCGGTGCAGGGCTCGAACTCAGGAGTGGCAAGATCATGACTTGAGCCAAAGTCAGATGCTTAACCTACAGAGCAACTCTGAAATTCAGAATTTTAAACTGTGGCCTATTTCTAATGACCAGAAGCTCAAGTATTTTATAGATTAGGAATTCAAATTTTGGGAAAATTCCTTGTGAAAAAGGATTTGTCCTAATCAGGAATGCCAAAATTAAACAAGCTCATCACTTACCCACAAGCAGGGCATGGCCTAAAATATCATAAAATGTATTACTGTCCACCTTCAGGCCCAAGGTCCTTGACATGCTGAGGCCTCTGCTGAAAGAGCTCCACACTGTGCAGCCCTGGATGTAGGAATCTGAATAAGAAAGAGTAAGGCAAACATTTGAAGTGAATCGTGATGGCTCCTCAGATTCTGTTGATCATTTCCAAATCAAATTATAATATAACTGAGAACATTTTCCCACACAATAATGAAATTCAGGAAATGAGGAGGTAGAAAGAGAAACCAAATCAAGAAAATGGGCCAATGAGCCTCAAAGATACCAGAGATAAGTAAGGTGGAATCCAAGAGTCAGATACTAGAAAGAAAACGATCTGAGAAAGATACGGTATGGCCAAACCACCAAAGAACACATGCCTATCAAGATTTCCAATGGGCCACCATCTTTCGTATCAATTCTCATCACAATATGGCAGACAGTGACTACTGAGAAGCCAAGGACAATGTGAAGAATATTCCTGAAGGACCAAACCTGATCTTTGAAAATCACATCTTCCATGAGGAGATACAGTCACTATTTCTTCAAGCTGCGACATAATTTTTTTTAACTTACCAGGCAATAATATCCTTGGCCCAAGACAGCCAGAGATTCTTATTCCAAAATGGAAGCAAAGCCAGAGGTTGACCTAAGGATCATGACTCTCACATTTGAATGTGGTAGCTTTATGAAAGTGAAAGGAAAATTCTCTACTATGCAAAAACAAATTGACCTTTAGGAAAATCATTACACTGGCTCCATGTGCATATTTCATGTACCCACTCTGCTCAGTCAAGTTACATCAACCAGATCAGTCGATGAACAAATATTTACTGAATATCAACTACATATTTCAGGAATCAGACCTTGTGCTGGAGACATACAGATGAACAAAACTAATAAATTCTGTATTTGTGTAACTTCATTCTGGTATAGAAAACTTACATTAAAATAATAATGGCTAATTAAAGGATAAATCCTGATAAAGGAGTTTCATATTATTTCCAGGTAGTGAACGATATTGTATAAACATTAAGTGTTTGAAGTACTGAAAAACATACTTTGGTTTACAGAATAATTTGACTTAAATTGGAGCTATCCAGGGATGCCTGGGTGGCTCAGTCGGTTAAGCATCTGACTTTGGCTCAGGTCATGATCTCATGGTTCATGAGCTCGAGCCCCATGTAAGGCTCTGTGCTGAGAGCCCAGAACCTGGAGCCTGCTTGGGATTGTGTGTCTCCCTCTCTCTTTGCCCCTTCCCGACTTGTGTGTGCTCGCTCACACTCTCTCTCTCAAAAATAAACAAACATTTAAAATAATAAATAAAAATAAATTGGAGCTATCCAGAAAATTCTCAACTATAATGTCACCATAGACACTGAGACTCCACATTCCCTTTGATCTCAACTCCTCTAGTACCAGGTACCCTCACATCGCTCACCAATAAGTTAACCCATCCACCTCTGTAGGAAACTGCCTGCTGCAGACTTTTCCTGACTCTGGATCTCTAATGTACCATTCATTCAATATAGGCCATCCCATCTGAACAACAAGTACTAATGTGTTTTCAGAGCTATTATAGGTGGAATTCAGGGATTGGTAAACCGTAAAAGTAGCAAAGATTCCAACAGCCTCTAACTCTAGTGGCTGGGGACAACTGACCACAGAGTGACACAATAAAAGATTCTTTAGTAAGCATGTCAGAAGTTTCTAACCTCCAGGTAAATATTTTAACCCCTCCCAGGAAAGACCACTGCATTTCAACAGAGACCTATAGGAGATGATGTATTAATTCAGTGACTTTCAAACTTTTTAAAGCACTGAACACCTGTCAAATAAAACCAAATTTAAGGGGCACCTGAGTGGCTTAGTTCAGCATCTGACTTCAGCTCAGGTTATGATCTCACAGCTTGTGAGTTCAAGCCCCATGTCAGGCTCTGTGCTAACAGCTCAGCTTCAATTCTTGTATCTCCATCTCTCTGCCCCTCCCCACTCATGCTCTGTCTCTCTCTCTCTCTCTCCAACCTAAATAAACATTATTTTTTTAAAAGAGATAAAAGCATAGCTATTCTGAAGTAGGTTGGAGGAAGCAGATTGACTTTTGAGCAAGGCAGGATTTTGATTATGTTTAACTGATAACTCATATGTGACTGCAACCCTGACTTATACTGGAGCTGGTCCCACATCAAACTTTCTGCAGCATTATAAACACCAGGAGACCAAAGAAACAGTAGTGCACAAAGATACTGATCGTCTGAATGTGCTAGGGAAGGAGCCATGTTAGGAATGAACTCCCTAAATGACTATCAAAAATAAATAATATGGAAAAGATTTGGCAAATTGGGATAAATAGACATCCTTATGTCCAGATGATTTCAGATGAGTTAAAAAAAAAAATGCAGCAGGTGCCAGGATTCTTCCCTCAAGGTTTACATGAGCTCAAGGATTACTTTGTCATTGCCTGTTGAAATCTTAGCATCTCTCAAGACCCACCTGAACCACCAAATATGCCCTGATAATCTTTGTCAGACATCACCCCCAGAGTACCACCCCCTCTCAAGAAAAGCAAAGCTTGAGTGTGTTGGTGTTGGAGGTGCTGGGGAGGGTAACTCAGAAAGGGAGCTTCTATCTCCATTACTTAGCATCTCTCATTGTCTGCACGTTAGCTTCTGGTATCGGGTTTTTGCCTTGGATGCTCCTATGGCTCCGCCAACTTTGGTTTCAGCACCTTTATCTACATTTGGTCATATTCTTTTCTGATTCTGATCTTGTTTTTTCACCTAGTTGTTCTCCCCTGCATTTGATGTTTCCTGCTCCCTTCTTATATCTTTAGCTCTGGCCAAGATCTGCACATTCTGCCTGCTCAATGTGCCCAGGAAAAGTACCTGGTTCTTAGCCCATTCTCTCCCACTTTCCCAAACAGAAGATTCCTCTGAGGTAGAACCATTTCACATGGAAATGCTTTCTGCTGTGCCTGGGCTCTCATAGCGCTGATTATGTATACTATTCAATATCAGTTTGCCTGCAATCACAAAGCTATTAATGACAGAAGTAGGATTCAAGACACAGATCTATGTGGTTCGCTCTTCTATTGTACCTAGAGTGATGCTTCTCAAAGTGTACTCCACAGACTACTTGTTCTAGAATGACAAGGTTCACTTGTTAAAAATTCAGATTGCTAGACGTACCTTACACCAGAATTTTTCAGGGCAGAATCTCTAAATTTTAGTAAATTCCCCTAAATAATTTTTAGGCATACTAAAAATTGAGAACCACAGATCTAGAGTATAATTATCCATCTTTGAACCCTGCATGTCCCCTGCATGGAGAGCCTGGAACACAGAAGAAGAGAGAAACTTGAGAAGTCATAGGCCTGGACCCACTTACCTCTCAAAGCTCCCACCAGAGTCAGTGAGCTCAGATGCTGACGGAAGGCTTGCCCGAAGTCCCGGAACTGCACTCCCTTCAACTGGACCCTACTGGGCTCCTCTGGGAAAGACTGAACAATGACCCTGGCCCCCAGATCCCTAGATCCCAGCATCTTCTCACTCTTGGAATATAAACAGTCCTGCAAATTACCTGAAACATAGAATGAATTCAGGGGGACTTGAAGCACATGCAACACGCTTCTAGAAAATCATCTGGCAGGAAAGGTACAGTCGGAGCAAAGGACAAACCATTATTGTTTGTTTCATTTAATAATCTTATTTCCCTTTTACTTTGATTCCCCTCTTTGGATTATTAATTAAAACATCCAATAACTAGGACATGATGTTGCCTTCACTCTATTATTTCCAGAAGCCCCCAAATCAATCACCTTAATTACTGTCACAAAGAGGCTGACTATAACCCACAAACCCAACCTAAATAGATGCTTATTTCAATCCAAAAGATCCCCTGGAGGGAGCGTGCAATAAAATGACCTTCTCGTGGTTGATAATTGTAGGGAAGAAATGTGAGCGCTGAATGTAATCACAGCTCTTTTTAGTCTTATGCTGTCCAATGGGGTTTCCCCTTTATTTTGCTGCTTTGCAGTTTAGGGACTTAGCAATAATGCCACTGCAGAAATGGCAAAGGGCTCCAGGGAAGTAACTGAGGGGCACCCTCCCCACCCCCACACCTCCTTCCCAGCTCTTTCCCTAATGAGGACAACAAAAGTGCATCACCATAATGCACTCAGCTACCACTGCAACAGGGTGTTGTGACCTCAGGATCCCGGATACTCTCTGTTGACATGTGGCATTTGGTGGTGTGAACTAACCTCAGAATGGGTACAAAATCATCTTCTGATTATTTCTTCATTGTTCATGTTAATAAATCAAAATGCCACAAATAAAAAATGATGTATCGTAACACAGTGAATAATTTGCTAACACACAGGAATAAACATATAAGAGGTAAATGAAGAGGTGTTTCATATTTGTATGCTTTATCGCAAATTTTGATTATTTATGCCAGCGATCCATAATATTTTGAGTGGCTAGGCCTCATATTTATTTGGCTACCTTGTTTCCACACTTAAGCCCCACACAAAGAAAGGGCAAGTGATACGTATTTTTTTTTAATGAATGTCTATGAATTTGTTTTATTTTGAGAATTTTGTAATAACATTTAAGAGTTGTGGTGAAATTGGGGATTTTTCCATTAGGAGCCAACAAATTTATAATGGCCCAAACCTAGAAGTATGATCTCTCTAGCAGCATAATCAAATGTAATGTTCTGGACAATACTATCAGAGAATACCTGTATGAGAACTACCAAGATGGTTTGAACAGAAAGCAGATTCCATTTAGCAGAATTGTTAAGGTCAGCAGTCACTGGATTCTAACCCACTGTACCCAAACTTTTTCAGAATGACATGTTTGTGAGCTAGGTGACTGGGGTGGTGAAGGGTGGAGTCAAGGTCCCTCTCACCCAATCACATTTCAGCATTACACCCACATGCATCTATGTGTAGACGTGACTCAGATCTGAACTTCAGCCATGACATTTTGTCCAGGCTCCAGACACTACCAGGGTACCTCTACTCAGATCCTGGCCTGGAATCTGTCTTAACACGTACAAAATTAAAGTCATGATCTGCAGCCTTCCACTCCAAAACCTGTTCCTGTTCCCATCTCACTAAATAGCCTCATCATCCATCCAGAGCTCATGCCTGGGAGTCATCCTTGACACCCACACCATCCTAAACCAAAGTTGACAAATGATATCTTCACAACATGTGAAAGCCTCATGATCTACAGCCTGGGAAACCAAAACATAACCTACTAAACTAACCATCCCTGAAATAGATGTTTAATAGGCACATCAGTGTGATTCAGTGCCTGTTATTCTTCTAGAAGATAAATTGACTTTTTCAACCACTTAAAGTATGTGGTAGTTCACTCAGAAAACAAACTCCAAAAGCGGGGGTGAGGGGGAACAGAAGAGCCCTATCAGTCTAATCAGTAAGAATGTGCTGCCTGTGTCTGTGACTCTGGCATGAAACGGTTTCCCTGAGAATTTCGGAAGGGGTCTGGAATCAGAGTTAAGACTTCTGGGAAAAATGTTTTTTGCAGAATATTTTTGCCCCAGAGAAATAATTTCACAAGTGTAAACTATTCTCTACCTCATTCACAAGGTTGTGGAAGGCAGGAGATGAAATGGCAATTTATCAAGAGCATTCTGAAAATTAACGAATATTATGAGTATGCAAAGGTTAAGGGTTTGTTCCATTTTGAAAGAAGTCAACAATACTACATATCATATGACAATAAGAACATTCTTTCTCATTCACTGACTTCCCAACAAAATGCTTCTCTACCTTCTGAACCACTGGCCTCCTGGCATGAAGCAAGGTGCTTCATCCTCTCAGTAGTGAGATTTCCTTGTATGGTAACCCTTCTGCTGAGCAGCACCACTGGGACCTTTACAATATGGCGTCCTTCAGCCACCCAGTTCTCTGTGAAGTTGTGAGAATATCTGAAGAGGAAAAAAAGAAAAAGAAAAAAAAAACACATCTGAAGATATTACTCCAAATCTTATTAGGAATAGTAAGTCACTAGATTAGTGTAAATCTCTGGGAGTTTATTTCTTTAGAATTTCAGATATAGAAGAGTGAACTATGGGGACAAGTATGTGAAAATTAGGAATTCTGCTGACAATTACACCATAACATAGAAGCTCTAGAGTCTTCGAAGAGAAACTTAAGAAATCTAAATCTTTCAAACATTTCCTGCTTTATAATTTTCTTATCAAAACATCTAGCATTATTTAATGCAAAAAATACATCACTGAAAAACAAATCAACACAGTAGAGATTTCATCTTCTTCTGTCTAAACAGAGCCAAGGTGATATTCAGTACCTTAAGGGTGACCTTAGATAGAGGTCTGTATTGTGCACAGCATCCACAATGACGACCTCTTCCATGGGTTTTGCACCTTTGACACCTATTCCGCTGATGATGACAACTTCATCCCCAGAGTGCCAGTCCACAGCATCTTCCAGAGCCAACACTTTGTCACGGGCATAGGCAGGTGCTCGAAGATGGGTGACAGTTAGTTCTGGTAGCAAACCTAAAGCCGAACAAGGAAAACTTCTCCAGACATTTTGATAGTTAATAGGAGTTTGCTGTTATTCAGCCCAAGAATCCTGTGAAAGAAGAGTCCAGGAAGGCAAGCTTCAGGTTTGATGAGCACTGATGGTTTTACTTTTTTGGATATTAGTTTTCTCATCTGTTACATGTTGTAGTAAAAATAATGCAGGATTGAACATGACATGGGATGAAAAACACAGGAATTGGAGTCAGACTAAACTTACAATTGAATCATAGTTTTGCCATGTTGTAACCAAGGGTAATATACTCAAGGATGGACCCCAGTTTCCTCAGCTGCAAAGCACAGAAGTAGCAAGGTCTTTCCCCATAAGGAGTTAGGAAAATTAAATAAGATAACTATGAAACATCTAACTTGAATCTTGCAAATAATATCTAAAACATACTTTAGCCTTTTCATTCCCTACCTCATGCTGTTTTGAAAATGAAATTTTACCACCTCTTATTCCAAATAAAAACAAATGGGTATTAGACTCTTGAATATAAAAGTTCATAACAAGTCTCTAATCTAATCTCAAGACTTCACTGCAAGTTACAAATAGGGTTAGTAGAGCACAGATTCAAAATTACCTTGGATTGCTTATCCCAAGCCTTGATGATTTAAATGATACCTTCAAACTCTAAAGTGGGTGTAGCCAAGATGGCTTTGCTAAGCAAAGTGGAACACAGGGAACTTGAGACTCTAGATTTCTTGGTTTGTATCAGGCTCCAGTTCATCCATCCAACCTTCCCCATGCCAGTTTGCTCCTCCTTAATGATCAAAGACTCAAGAAGGTAGTCTGTCTCACGTTTTACTCTGGCCTTTTCCAACAAGAGTCAAGGTGAAGACTTTTCTCAAGCCATTACCTAAAGCAATACTTCAGAAAACACATGGCTTATGCCCAGCTCCTCCTTCTTTCCTCAGTACATTTCCTTTCTCCTTTGCAATAGATCATAATTTACCTTTAGCCCACAGCAACTTACTGTCCTCCCTTGTTGCACTAAAGTAAAGTAATAATACTTGAATCTCCAACTACAGAAGTAGCCGACAATAAATCATTTTCAAATTATTTTAAACTTCGCTCTTTATTTATGTGTCTGTGTGTGCCCAGGCACTTGAACCAATAATGTTGTTCTAGGCTTAGAAAGGTCCCGAGGTTAATGATGTAATTTCTGAAGTTTACTTGGGCAATAATTTTATCTTGAAATAATTTACAGAGTTCAAAATTTCTAATTATAGGGCAGGTGGAAATTAAGACATAAATCATCCCAAAAGAAAATAATTTTAATTTTATTCCTTGTTTATATCTTTTAACCTTTGGGAACAATAAAATAAAATAAAGTCTATTTATATGTATATGCATATATATGTGAATTTCTATGATCCATTCTTGAATGTCTGCATGGAAATTTTTCTACCAAGCACAGAAAATGTTTATCAAAGACAAAATGCTCTTAAATTCTGTGATCAGTTGTGTACAATACTAAATCAATATGCAAAAAATACCTACTATGCACCTATTAACATGCAAGCTAAAGGTGGCAGAATCAAGAATAGGAACAACAAAGGTATTTCTTAACTAATCATTCTTCTAAACTATAGTCAAATCAGAATGAATGAAAAAAATCACAGAGAATATATGAAGTCTGTTTTTAACTATTAACATAAGCATATGTCCTTTCAAATGTTGACAGTTTCTGGAAAGCAGGAGAATTATAACTTATTCACTCTCATGGCAAAATAACACGTTTATGTGTATGACCAAAGTCATCAGTCTTGGATGTTTCATCAGAGACAGCCTCATCTTCCTGGCCACGTAGTGGATATTAACATTCAGACGAACTACTGTCATCTCAAAGTCACAAATGTCAAAATAATTATAATAATCATCTGAGCTAGACCCTCTGCAAACACCTTTTATTCTTCTGATCATACTGAATTTTTTTTAACTTTGCTAAGTTTTTTTTTTAAGTTTCATCCCTTCTTTATTTATAACCTGTAGTATCTGCCTACAGTACTCAGTAATTTCCTTTCTGACTTTTAAGATTCTCCATAATCTTACTCTACTCTATGGTCTTTGACTCTGTAATAAACTGTATTCCAGGGAGCCCAGTCTCTTTACCTCTTTTCACTTAACAGGATCATTCCTACCTGTATCCCTTTAGCCATTCTGCCCCTTCCACCTGTGTGCCTGGAACTTCCTTCTCTGATCTAGTCTTTCAAAATGCAGTTCAAGCTCCACTTCTTCCATTGGATTTCGTGGAGCACTTCAGCCCATCCTGATATCCACCTCCTCCTGTAGACATTTTAGAGATGGGGAGTTCTTACTTGAGCAAAAGATCTGTTTACATCTGGGATTTAGGCATGCCTGGGTTTGCAGCTAGTTTGTAGGCCATTTGTGTGAGTTGTTTTGCATGGGAGGAAAAGCTTACACAAAGGAGCAGATGGGAAAAAAGAGGATGACAGAGGCTTCACAGGTCTGTCTCAGATATGGGCCCTCAACTCAGCTCAACTCATAGGATTTGAATTAACTACTTTGAATATAGCCTTCTGGACGTTCACTTACAACCCCCCATCAGATAGACACCTAAATGATATATAATATCCAATATGCTAAAAGAAAAACAACACAGACATTTATTAAGAACTTAGAACAAATCCAACCTATGCTAGTAGTTTTACTTGAAGAAAGAACTGTTTTTTTTCTTGTTGTTGTCTTCTTTTTAACAGATTGTACAGATTCAAAAACCAAAATGCTTCAAGGACAAGATATGATCATAGTGAGATGTCAGCACCGAGTTCTAAAACCGGGTCTTCTAAGTCCAGAGCCAAAAGAACTCGACACATAATAGAATTCCTGGACTCTGGAAATAATTGAATTAACTGTATCTAATTAGCTTTGTTACTCAAAAAATTATTTTTCTTACTTCATAAATGTTATTTAAGTGCCTCACAAAGCAAACCAATGGACTTCGGAGATGAAGAAAGCATTGCCCACATTGTAAACATGAGTCATTTCACTTCACAGAACTCTTAGGAAACCCAAGTTGGGCAGCTCCCTTCCTTTCTCTACCACAAATCAAAAAACATAAAAATACAGTTTAAAAAGCTCAATAATTTATAAATATGCTTAAATGAAAAGGGTTATGTTCTTAATGTGTAATTTAATACAATGTTTAGCCACTTTGGGCTTTCAACATTGACCTGTTAACCAACAAACTATTCATTTACTCCCACTAATGACTTCTACTCATAATTGTATTTCCTACAAATTATTGTCCAAGCATTTCAGTGCCATTCATCCATAATTACACAGTCCCAGAGAACCATCTTACCAAATAGGCATGGAGAGAAAGAAAATAATCTTTGTGGGTTAACACACTTCAGAATCACTAATTGCTCTATGTTTATTTTGTAGGACTTCAATCTTTATCCCAAGTGAGTAACTGCCAAGACCTTTCCAAACCACTTGGGGGAGGGGAGGTAGTGAAGGATAGGAGAGGAAGGAGAGGAAGAAAGAGGGAGGGGAGAAATGAAGGAAAGATCATTTCATTAAAATAATGTTCACATCATAATAGAAATATAAAAGAACTCACCAAAGAACTAGAAATAGTTTTTTGAAATACATGCAAATTATTTCCCCTTATTTCTGCATGCAGCTTCACATTATGCATAGCAAAACAATGAATGCTGTCTCTTCTTTTGTGTAGACAAACATTTCTCATGCACTGGAAAGACAGACATGAAGGAGGGGGCACCTGGGTGGCTCAGTCAGTTAAGTGACCCACTCTTGATTTCAGCTTATGATCTCATGGATGTGAGATCAAGCCCTGATCTCTCTCTCTCTCCCCCTTTCAAATTAAATAAATCAACATGAAAGAAAAGAAAGAAAAGGAAACAAAGGAAAGGAAGGAAGGGAGAAGAGAGGAGAAGAGAGGAGAAGAGAGGAGAAGAGAGGAGAAGAGAGGAGAAGAGAGGAGAGGAGAGAGAAGAGAAGAGAAGAGAAGAGAAAAGAAGAGAAGGCTCTGTTCTCCAGGGTCCATGACCAGTACAGGAAATAGACAAAAATCACAAATGTACTATGTTAAGTGTTAAGACAAAGGGATATCCCAGGTCTACTGGTGTACAGATGTGGAGTACCTCACTCGCACAAAAAGAGGGGTTGTTTCTGGGAATGCTTCCCAAAGAGGTGATAACTGAGCTGGGTCTTTAGGGATAAGTCTTGTGGGCCAGATGACAAAACAGGTAGAGTATTTTAGGCAAAGGCAATGATGTATACAATGGTGTGAGCCAATGTGACACATTCAAATGACTGCTATACATGTGACATGGGCAAAATGCACATATGGGGATTGGGGGTTGCTGATGAGAGTCAGTGAGACTGCACCTGGAAGGTGAGCAAGATATACTCAGGAAGGGACTCTCAAGCCCTCCCAAAGAACTAAAAGTTTATCCCAAAAGTAACCATCAAAAGAATACTTAAGATGGTAACAAAGAAATCAGACTCTTGTGAGACTAGTGATATTTCAAAACCATGAGTACACATATCAAACTGAAGGCAGAGAATTCTTAGTGAAAAACTGTATTTACTGCATATTGGGGAAAATGAGAAAAAACCTAAGTCAAGTCCTGAGATGAGCAAGGACCAGCCAGGAGGCAAGAGAGAACTTTATGTGTTCCAGGAACTATATGGAGATCGGAGTATTTGGAGAAGGTGAATGAGATGGCAGGGTGTCACTGGGCAAAATGGTACAGGACCTTGTTGGCCTGTTTTAAAGGACTTAAATCTAACTTAAAATAGTTATGTGATCAAATTTATGGGTTTTTAAAAATTTTTTATAGTTTATTTTTGAGACAGAGCCAGAGCATGAGTTGGGGGAGGGACAGAGAGAGATGGAAACACAGAATCTGAAACAGGCTCCAGGCTCTGAGCTGTCAGCTCAGAACCTGACACGGGGCTCGAACCCACGAACCGCGAGATCATGACCTGAGCCAAAGTTGGACACTTAACCGACTGAGCCACCCAGGCACCCCTCAAATTTATGTTTTTAAAGGTCACCCTGGCTGTTGAGTGAAGAAAAGATTGCAGGGAGGTAAAAGGAAAGTTAGAATCTATGTAGCAGGATGCTGCAGTAAATGTAGAAGATGAGTGCAGTAGGTCAGATAAGAAGTTTTGGAAGTTCGAATAAGTATTAGGCAGTGGATCTGGAGACAGATATAAAAATCAGAGATATCTTTGGAGAATCAAGAAGACTGGATGATTGGATCTAGAGGTAAAGGAGAAGAAGCCAATGTCATCTTACAGGCTGATTGATAGCAGAAGCAAGTTGGTAGATCAACAGGGACATTTGGGGAAGAAGATAAACCATTAAATAAACATTTATTGAACACCTATTATGTGGTATGTTCCATGTGTTCTTCCAGCCACTGAAAATATAGTAGTGTGAAAAACAGTCAAAAATCCGTGCCCTCATGTAGTTTGTACTACAGTGGCATTCACTTTTAGACACATTAAGCTTTAGATGACCATTTTAGGCAGGTTACATTTTAGATATTAAAGAGAATATCCAAGTGAAAAGTCTGAAGCTCAGAAGAGTTGTCTGAAGTTACATATATAGAGAAATACATAAACAGAGGTTAATCTGTGGAAATGAGTGGGATTACTTGGGAGAAGTATATAGTTATGAAAAATACCCAAGATCAAGACCATGGGAACATTGTCATTCTAAAATTGAATACATGAGGAGAAACCTAAGAGGAGCAATAGAAGGAAGAAAACCAAAAGATGAAGATACACACTTGCCCATAATTACACAAAACAATGCAGTGGTGAGAAAATCTTACTCCATCATACAACTGCCTGAGGACCCATTCCTCCCCACCTCCTACCCGTGTATTATTGTTAGGGTCGGGGCACCCCATTTGGCATCTCTTTGTGTTTGTTTCCTGTTGCCCACGGTTCATTCCATCCCCTTTCCTGCAGAGTAGCAGGATTTGAGCTTTGAGGGCAAAGAGAAGGAGAGAAAACCCTGCCCTTCTATCATTTCTCATTTTTCCCTTCCTCCTGTCAGCACTTGGCCCAAATTCTCGAGTCATATACTGTCTCTAACAACAGGAGGAGGTGATAAAAAGCCAGAGAAATTGGAGAAAGGCCGACAATTACATATGACTCCATCTTGCATCTGAGCTGGTTCTCTCTGCTCCCAGAAACTGTGTTGTGCCAGGACTCTGCCTCTGAGCCACAGAAGCCACTCTGATGGCAGAGGGACCGAAAGCATCCTCTGTTATTGGTACTCAATAAGAATTATGATAGTAGAGCCCAAATGGACAGAGATGTGTTCCTGGTATCCCATAGTGAAAATGGACATACTTTCCCATGCAACTAGTCTTATACTCAGTGGTCAGCTGCTCTACTTCCACTAGCATTAGACAGCAAGGAGAGTTAGGTGAACAGACTGTTGAGGGCTCACCTGGGTCCTAAACCCACAAGGTTATCAGCATTTCTTTGAGAAAAATGTATTCTAAGTTCCAAACAACCATATCACAAAGGAACTCTGAACTCAAACTGTTTGTAAATTGGAGGGGATCCAATTTACCGTACTTCAGAAGAGGAGACTGTGACATTAGCATTAATATAAGACTGTCTGGCAGACCAAAGAGATGGAATGGGGCATTTTTTCATGTACCATTTCCCTCTGCCCTTGAGAACCACTTGCTGTGATATCTCTGTTGAAGACAAAACCTGGCTAGGGAAGCCTGCATGAGCTCAGCTGTGTGTGTGCACTATGAGCCTTCTGCATCATTACTGGTTACTCTCGGGTGGTACTGATGAAGCAGGGAACACATGCCTACAGGAAGGAGAAGGCTCAACAGAGCAATCCTCTAAATGTGCAGATCAGCTGACTGTATCCATATCTAAGCAGTAAACATTTCTACACTGTGATGAAAGGGAATTGAGCACAGTCTGTTCCCAATGCTGAGAAGAAGTCTACCACTTCGTTGGCACAGGGGTTTAGACTAAGGCTAACCAAGATTATTTGGATGGTGCAGTGAGCCAGGTCTTCTCTAAAGGCATAAAGGAAAAGTTAACCTTTGTTTCTTCCCAATCTGAGCTTTACTGTTGCTACTGTAATTAAAAATAAGTGACTGAGAGGAATATAAAGCTCAAAATACCCAGGAAATAGTGAATTCTAAGATATATGGAAACATCTATAACACTGCTGCTAGCTCCTGTGAGGACTTCAGGCCAATTAAACAAATGGAATTCTTAGAATTGTACTGGCCAGTCTTTTACTTAGAGGTGCAAAATCCAACTGCTCAGAACAAAATGCTTCTGTAGGGTACCTTTACCACCCACTTCTGTTCAATGTCCAAAAAACTATGGAAAACTTCAGGTATATTTCTGACCAGATAGATAATACTTTTTAAAAACATATTTATTTTGAGAGAAAGAGCACGTGCAAGCAGGGGAGGGGCAGAGAGAGAGAGATGGAGAGAAGGAAAGCATGCCAAGAAGGCTCCATGCTGCCAGCACAGAGCCGAACGTGTGGCTCAAAGCCACGAACCATGAGATCATGATCTGAGCTGAAATCAAGAGTTGAACGCTTAACCGACTGAGCCACCCAGGAGTCCCGATAGTAATTTTGATAATCATTACTACAATTTATGGTTTGGAGTGGAGGCAACAATGAGGAACAAAGGGCTAATTTTCAATAGCATAATTTCTTTTTAGAAAAAGCAATTGATATATTCTGTTTAATATAAAAATATAGAGAAGCAAAAAGAAGATATAAAAGCATCTACAATCTTACTGCAACAGATTAATAGGTCTTTTCTTTCCTATCCTCTCTTTCCTATGGTCACAAGTTGACAAAATTTCATATATAAATGAGTAATTTGGCACATACTATACAATTATGCTGTAATTCTTGACATACCATTTTTTGAAAATTCTCTTAACTTAGTAGGAACATCTTTCATCTGTATTATACGCAATTTAACATCATGATGGTATCATAGCACCCCATTAAAAAGATGTGTATTTTATTTAGGGATCCCTTATTTCTCTATACTTAGTTTCTTCCCAATATTTTGCCCCCCTGAACAGTGCAGATGTGAACATTCCTGAGCATGATTTTTATGCATGTTCATGATCACCTCCTTAGAATAAATTCCTAAATGTGGCATTGTTATATCAAGGCATACACCTAGTTGTAAGCCTTTTGATATAATCACCAAATTGTCTCACAGGAAGACTCACACACTTATATAACCACTAGGAGCATACATGGATGCCAGTTCCTCAGACTTTCTACTTACTTGTTTCAGGTTTTTGTTTGTTTGTTTGTTTTAATTTGCATTTCTTTGATTACTAATGAGAAGATAGAGGAGAATTCATAAAAAAACAAAGAATCTTTCTTTTACTGTCAACATAGGGTAAACCTAAGTCCTCTCCACATGCACTCATATTAACTGGCCATTTGTATTAATTATGCAGAGATGTCAATCACATTCTTTGCCAGATTTTTAAATTATTCTAAAAGGTTATTTATAAAAGACATTAATCTGTATCTATATCAGGTAAGAATTGAATGTGTGATAAAGGTAACATTTGCAATTCCAGGAAAATGTTGCTGTATTAGTTTCCTATTGCTGCTGTAACAAACAATAACATTATCTTTTTAAAACACTGTAACTATATTATTTAATAGTTCTGAGGGTTAGAATTCCAAAATTGGTTTCACTGAGCTAAAATCAAGATGTAAGTAGGATTGTTTCCTTCTAGAGGCTCTGAGGAAGGAAAATCTGTTTCCCTGCCTTTTTTAGCTGCTAATGGCCACCTAGTATTCCTTGGCTTGTGGGCTCTTCTGTCTTCATGGTGCATCCCTATGTCTCTGCGTCCTTCCATCTCATCCTCTTCTTTGACACCTTCTCTGTCCCTCAGATAAAGACCAGTGTGCTTACATTAAGCTCATCTAGGAAAGCCACAACAATCTCTCAGTTTCAAGATCTTTAATCACAACTGAAAAGCCCCTTTTTCCAAATAAGGTAACCTTCGTGGGTTCCAGGAATTGGGACAGGAACATATTTGGGGCCATTTTTTAGCCTACCACAATTGCATTGTTGAATAAATAGTGTGGAGAAAACTGACTAGCCATTTGAAAAAAAATAGATAACTGACTTATACTCTATATCAAAATAAATTCCAGATGGATTAAAGCCGCAGTTGGCAAAGTCTTTGTGTAAAGAGCCAGAGAGTAAATCGTTTTGGGTTTATAGACCAGGCAGTCTGTGTTGCCACTGCAGCATGACGGAGCCATAGATAATACCTAAACACATGGATGGGCATGGCTGTGCTTCAGTAAACACGTGTTTACAAAAACCAGCAACGGGCCAGATTTGGCCCATGGGCCATAGTTTGCTAACCCTGGATTAAAGACACAAATGTGGAAAAATAAATAAATAAAAGCACCAGGAAACAAATAGGTAAAGTTTTATATCATCTGTAGAGGAAAGAGTTTTCTAAGTGTGAAATCAAAGGCAGAAACCATTTTTAAAAAACCTCGTAGATTTGCTATTATACAGACCAGAAAATGCCATAAAAATACTGAAGGTAAATAACTGGGAAAGAAACAGCTTCTTTATATCAAGAATACTACAAAGGGAGCCAAAAGAGGAAAAGCCCCACTTGGAACCCCAACATAAACTGAAAAATTTAAATTGAGAAGACTGTTCGAGAAACCTGAAAGGAGTTATCTTCTGTTTGTCTCTCTGCCACAGGTAAACACCAGGTATGTGTACACAAAATAGAAGCGAGCTCGCATGTGTCTTCCATGTATGACAAGGACGGAATGAATGTTTGCTACCTCCCCTTCTGGGCCCCAGTTTCATTACCTATAAGATGAAAGCAATAATCCCAGTCTTTGCTACTTCACAGAGTTGTTGTGAGAGTTGAAGGAGAGGAAAGAATGAGAAGCAGTTTTGAAAATTATAAAGTGTCAGGATCTAGGTAAAATCCAATTTTAACAAATACTAAATATAATGCCCAATTCAACAATACTCTTCCTTCATGACCAGGCTGAAAGCAATACTATGAATAGTACTGCTTTGATGATATATATGGAAGAATTCTCTTTGAAGGAAAAATCACAAGCTCTGGCCCAGGTAGCATTCCATTTACTTAGCAATGTTGAATTTCTTTTGATACTAAGAAATGTAAAAGATATCAAGACTATTAGAACCATTTAATAAACTAAAAGGTTACCATGGCTGGAGCACTGCAGTGAGGCGGGAGGAGTAGGAGGGGAGCTGGAAAACAAGGCAGGAGGAGTAGGCAGAGACTACATCATATAGAACACTATAACCATGTTAGAAGTGTTGGACTTTATGCTAGAAACATTGGGAAGCCACTGGAGAGCTTTGAGCAGCAGCATGATATAAACAGATGCATGTTTTAAAAAAATCACCTTGGTGGGGTGCCTGAGTGGCTTAGTCAGTTAGGCATCCAACTCTTGGTTTTGGCTCAGGTCATGATCTCACACTTTGTGAGATGGAGCTCCACAGGGCTCTGTGCTGACAGCATGGAGCCTGCTTGGGATATTCTCTCTCTCCCTTTTCCCTGCTCACATGTGCCCTGAGCTCACTCGGCCGCTCACTCTCTCTCTCTCAAATATAAATATAAATATAGATATATATTTACCCTGGAGCCAAGGTGATATGTATGTATGACATGTATATATGATATGTATATATTACCTTGGCTCCAGGGTAAAGAATGAACTGGAGAGGACCAAAAATGGCAACTAAGAGATAAACCAGAAAGCTTAAACAGTAAGGCCACACACAAATTGATGGTATCGTGAATGAAGCTGATAGTAATGGGGGTGGAGAGAAGTAAATGGGTTCATGAGTTATCTAAGAATTAAAATCAGGACTTGGTGACAGTGGGGAATTATAGAAGGAAATCAAGAATGAGAACCAGGTCTCTGATTGGTGGATTACTGGAAAACAATGAACACCATCCCAGCTTTGTTAGAATACTAATGAAGTTCCTTTCTCTTTTTAGCTCCAGCCAGATCCTAATACAGTTGAGCCTTGAACAACACGGGGTTTGAACTGCTTGGGTCCACTTATATGGGTCCACCACAGGACTCTAAGTGTATTTTCTCTTCTTATGATTTTCTTAATAACATTTTCTTTTCTCTAGCTTACTTTATTATAAGAACACAGTATATAATACATGTGACATCAGAAATGTGTGTTAATTGACTGCTTATGTTATCAGTAAGGCTTCCTTCCAGTCAACAGTAGGCAATTAGCAGGTCAATTTTGGGGGGAGTCAAAAATTATATGGGGATTTTCAACTGTACCAGTTATCAGTTCCCCTAACCCCTGCATTGTTCAAGGGCCGGCTACACTCAAGACTGATGCCTTTGCTGCCCATTGCCTTGTATGTACACATTTACACAAAAGAGTGACCAGTCCAGATCAAGATTCATGTCATCCTGAACCCTCTAAACTGAAAACTATCTTAAAATCAATCTCCTTCGTTTACTAATACTTTTGAGACATAATCAAATCTAGAAAATATCACACTATTATATATTCCTTAATTCTAAATTTTCTATTAATTGTGTTCCTATCAAATGTGGCTTTGGTTTTGCTTACTGAAGTAACTGATTAGTTTGTTAGTTTTTCTTTTCCTAGCCAAACTAAATAAATTTGAATATATTAGTATAGGGTATCCAGTAAAGTCTTATTAATTTGTAATTCCAAATCAATAAAAGTAATAAAAATGTTAGATTATCACATGTTTAAAAAGTAGACAAGCTATTCTTTTTACCTGCCCATTCTCTTATCCTGGCTAGATAGCACAGCTCTAATGTTAGTAAACTATCCTCCCAGGGTACCTGGGTGACTCAGTTGGTTAAGTGCCAGACTTCGGCTCAGGTCATGATCTCACGGTTTGTGAGTTCGAGCCCCGCATCAGGCTCTGTGCTGACAGCTCAGAGCCTGGAGCCTGCTTCAGATTCTGTGTCTCCCTCTCTCGCTGCCCCTCCCCTGCTCATGCTCTGCCTCTCTCTGTCTCTCAAAAATAAACATTAAAAAAAATTTTTTTAAATAAACTATCCTCCCTCAAACTCAAACAACATAGTCTGGGTGGTTGTTCATACCCTTGGTCCCTCTTGGCCAAAAGAATACCTCTTCCCTGGTCATAGCAGCAGTTTTTGTGACAGGCTTATGACCCAAACAGGGCCAAAGTTAATCCTGAGGTTTTCAGTCAAGTTTTTCATTCAGTTGCTCACACCACATAGATTTCTTGAAAGCCTACTATGAATCCAGGCACTGTTGTAGGCAATAGGGATGTTGTAAATAAAAAATTAAAAAAAAAAAATCCCTGCCATCATGATCTATACATTCTACTAAGGAAGACTCTAGAACAAATAAAATAAATATGATAAATGAATTATATGTAATACATTAGTGTTAAAAGCTAAGGGGGAGAAAAGAGAAGAAAAAATGTGAACATTGATGAAAGGAAATGTAGGAATTTGCTCAGGGGGCAACTAGCCATTAGAAAAGAGTCGCTCTTTCATTTGGAGCTGCAGAGACCTGTTTCCACCTCTAGAAGGGGAGAACCTGATTGAAAATAAAGCCAACTCAAAGGAAAGCAGAGCCTAGAGCTCAGAGAAACAAAGCCCTGATGACTTTGCTGGAGCACCTGGACTCAGCTGTGCCTCAAGTTTATTTTTTTTTCAGTTATATGAGGCAGTAAATGCCCTTATCTTTTGTCTGAATTGGGTTTTCTGTCACTTGCAACCAAAAACACTTGACTAATGCCAACACTTTCAGGTATATATAGAAACTTAAAGTATCTTACAATGTGTTTCTAAGTGGGATTCCTGCTGTACTTGGATTATTGAATAGCCAGAACTCATTTCTAATTAGCAGTATGCATTTACATGGAAACACCCAAAATCCTAAAGACCTTAAAAACAGCGTGTTCACTTTAACAGGTTTAAATAAGTTCCTTAACGGGTTTAAACAAGTTCCTTAATTTAAGGAGCCCTTTTGTATAGATTATGCCAAGGTCATTCTTGTCCAGATAAAGGAATTACAGATTCTAAGTTACCCCAGTTAAAAATCAATGATATTTTACCAGAAATATTTCTGTCACTGTGCATACAATAGTTGTATTTTGGACTTTTTTTAAAGCATTCAACAGAATAGAGAAAAATATCACCTTAACCTTCCATTGGCTGGCTTGGTTATATTTTGAGAGACATATAATTAAGGACCAGTCTTTATCTGCTCTGAAAGCAGAACCAGTCATCCAGGCATTGGTCATCCTACCACACTAAGGTTTCTAAATACACTAGACGCATTCTCACTAGTGTGAACTTGAATGCATAATGATGATCGGCCACAACATACCAGCAGACCAGAACCCCAATGCTGTATTGAAGTTTGAATTAAAGAGTATAGGGGTGCCTGCATGGCCCAGTCAGTTAAGCAGCCGACTTCAGTCAAGTCATGATCTCGTGGTTTGTGAGTTCGAGCCTTGCGTCAGGTTCAGAAGCTCAGAGCCTGGAGACTGCTTCAGATTCTGTGTCTCCCTCTCTCTCTGTCCTCCCCCTGCTCATGCTCGGTCGCTCTCTCTCTCTCTCTCTCAAAAATAAACAAACATTAAAAAATTTTTTAAAGAAATAAATAAATAATAAAGATTATAGAAGGCAATGAACAGATGCTAAATTTTCCCCATCACTCTTTATCCATTTCTTCCCTCAATTTGATCTTACTTCCTTCCCATCCCTAAATCCAAATGAATCACAGCAAAACACACACAAACAAAGAAAAATGTAAATATCAGCATGTTGGGCTCCCTTTCAGCCCAACATCCCTTGGGGTACCCTTTCATATGGGTGCAAATGTAGCAAATTCTCAAGCAGGATTTCTGCTCCCCTAAACCAACCAAGAGGGCGCAAGCAGGAAACAAAGAGATGATAGCACCTTACATTGTAAGTGAGCCATGAAGTAAGGAAGCAGACATTTCCTTGGGGCTTACAAAAATGAGGCTAATCTCACTCTGCCATCTTAGCCATCCCTGGACGGACCCCACCCCAGGCTATATGAGCAACAAAAAGAGGATATTCAAAGGAATTCTCAGAAATAGGGGTGAGTCATCAGCCTGGGTAAACTGGCCATGGTCTTTTCTTCTCCTTTCCACAGAAGTACTTCTCTCCAGTTAAAGAAAAAGGTCTTCGAAAGTAGCAATCATAGGGTTATCTGCAAGCAATCATAGGCTTCTTTTCCTCAGGTTGGATGTCTGCACATGCAGCATATTTGCTGTGTTGCCTATGCCTATTGAACAACTGAAAGGATAATTGGGAAAAGGAGAGTTGGAGCAGGGAAATGGGGGGTGAGTGGAACATCGCTGGTGTGGACAAGTTGGTAACATTCTTCTTGATCAAGTGGATTCTGGGGAAGATAGCTTGCCTTGAGCCAATTTTCTGGTACTCCACCCAAAATGGGCCCCAAGGTGGAACCTAAGGGCATTGCAAACTCAGATGGGGCCTTCACACTGTAAAACAGTGAGGTCTCCCACAAGGGTCCAATGATCTTGTGCAGGAATCTTTGGAGAAAGAATCAACAGTCAACCAGTATTATCCAGAGAGGCAGCCACTCTGTTAGGTGTGTGTATCCTAACAGAGGATACAACCACAGACTACAGTAAAAAGCTTGTGAGCCTTCTTGCCTCACCTCTTTGACCTGTCCTAGCACCAAGAAAATATAAAGAAGGATAGAAGGAAAAGCAAAGGAACAGGCCAAACCCTTGCCACTCAAAATGCCTCAGGCCAGAGCCTCTAGAAAGAGAAAGAAAGGGAGGATTGCAAGAAAACGAGACTGAAGTTTTAAAATGAATGAGTTTGAACTGGCTTTTTTTAATTAAAAAAATTTTTTTAACATTTATTTATTTTTGAGAGAGAGAGAGAGTGTATATGTGAGCAGGCAAGGAGTAGAGAGAGAGGGAGACACGGAATCTGAAGCAGGCTCCAGGCTCCAAGTACTTAGCACAGAGCCCAATGCAAGGCTCAAACTCATGAACCTCAAAATCATGACCTGAGCCAAGTCAGACTCTTAACTGACTCAGCTACCCAGGTGCCTTGGAACTGGCCTTTTTTAATACCTTAAATCAAGTGCAAAGAAAGCTATGGTGTCCCAGGTGCTGTTGATAAAATTAAGGGGGGGAAAACCCATCAGAACATGGATTAAGATAGTTATTAGAGAAAAATAAAGTCTGTTCTGAGTCAGATTTCTGTTTAGAAGGTTCAACTCTCTCAACCATCCCTAAAAATGTACCATTTGCAAAGACCTATGGACAATTTATACACCACACCAGCTCCAAATTCCCATGAAATCTCAGGTAACAGTTTGTAGTAAAAAGGGCTAGGGGAAGACAAAGAAACTCTTCAGTATTGAGAAAATCCAAGATCCTTCCTTGAAAAGTGGATGAAAAACTATAGCATTTACAGTAGTTCCTCCTTACCCATAGAAGATATATTCCAAGACCACCAGTGGATGCCTGAAGCCACAAATAGTGCCAAATGCTAGTATCCTATGTTTTTCCTATACATACATACCTATGATAAACTTTATAAATCAGGCACAATAAGAGATTAACAATAACTAATAATAAAATAGAATAATCCGAATAACAGGGAATGTGGTCCTGTCTCTCAAAATACCTTATTTTACTGTACTCACCTTCTTCTTCTTCTTGTGATGATGTGAGATGATAAAATGCCTATGTAATGAGATGAAATGAGGTGAATGATGTAGGCACCATGACCTGTCATTAGGCTACTATTGGCCTTTTGAGGGCATGTCAGAAGTGGGATCATCTGCTTCCAGAGCTCTTTTCTTTGGTGGTGGAAAACCAAAGTCCACTTGAAACCAGAAAATGCAGTAGCCATATAGGAGCAAGTGAAGCCATAGCATGCACAGAGACACAGAATTAAGGACTGTGAGTCCTGACAGCATGGGGACCTTGGAGGCAGTCATACCTGAGGCCTGTTGTCTTCCTGTCCACCTTGTGGCTTGACCAAAAACTCCTAAATCATCTGTTCTAAGTTTGTTTGCGCCGGGGTCCTGTCCCTCACAATCAAGCAATTTAAGAGTAGTAAATCTACATACCAGAATACCATGCCACTGCTATGGTTTATATTCCAGCCCAAAGGAATGAGTGACAGAAAAGAGAAAAGAGGAAGACTCATAATCTAGAAGAAATAGGTAAAAGGCAGGGGCAAGAGGAGATACTATGGATATAGATGGAGACCCAACTGAAAGTGGCTGGTCAGGTGACAAAAGAGCAGAGATCTGAAAATACATTGTTGGAGGGACTGCTCTAAGATGAGATAGGCTCTGGAAAGTTTCATCCTCCATCAAAAAGTAGATGGTAGGAAAAGTCCCCAAGCTCAATCAGTCTTGGGGAAAGAAGGGATCATACAAAGAGGAGCCCTAAACTCCTCCAAAGGACCTACATGCACAGTTACAAGAATGCACTGGTACAGTTGTTCTTCTAATGAAACTACAGATAAGCAATGAATGGATTACTTGAGCAATTTAAACCTTGATTGCACCCCCAAATACTTCATTGTCTGAGGAATCCCTGAAGCTCTTCCAGGAAACATCTGGATTTTGTGGAGCATAGGGCGAAAACCAGGAACACCTTCCTATATGCATGTCTACTCCATGCACACAGGCCATGCTTCAAAACAGGCTGATGCCCTTTAGCAACTAAAATAGTGCCCAGGAGACAATACTTATAAAAAGCATGGAATTTAAATAAAGATACTTGGTGCCTTTAGACTAGTTCTCTTTGTTCCTACTAAACTCTTACATTCCTAAGAATTGCATTAGTGTTTTCCTCAATCGTTCTCCCACATATCTGCTTTTCTCAGAAACTTCCATGTATATTTAATGCCTGTATCTTGTAATTTCTCAAAAAAGACAAAGACAGAAGTCTATTCAAGACCATAAAACTGCTTTTCCTCCTAAGAAACTGTCAGCCAAATTTCTCAGAGAGGAACTGGAAATGAAGTGAGAGACATTGATAAATTTCCCTGCTGAACAATCAATAAAAGCCCCACCATCCTGTTCAGACTCCCACTGTGGAAGCAAGGGCCGTAATTACATTGTCAAAAATTCCAGTTGCCCAGGCTGACAGCAACTCCCTTGAAAAGTGACAGGTGATTGGCACTGGGTTTGGGACTGGACTGGCAGACAGAGTGGGGAAAGAAAAAAGCAAGAGTGAAATTTCCTTATTGACTACAGCCACCCAAACCCCAGACTGCTACTCAGGAGGAATCCCAAGACCCTTTTTGTCACATTACCAACCAGAGGGAGCAGCTGACAGAATTGACTAAGCAATCTGAACCCCATCAGAGATTCGGAACAGCCCTCAATCTATTCTCAAACCCCAAGAAAGAGAAAGATGGCTCTTTCGTGTGTGTGTGTGTGTGTGTGTGTGTGTATGTGTGTGTGTGTGTGTGTGTGTGTGTGTGAGAGAGAGAGAGAGAGAGAGAGAGAGAGAGAGAGAGGAGAGAGCGCGAGCGAGCATGTGAGGGTTTTCCTACATTAAAAGAAAAACATGCAATGGGCTTTCAACTCCATCTTTCCTCATGACAGCTGAACAGCAAAGCCTGTTTGCTTAGCGATATGAAACCACGATAAAAATCAACTGGAGCAGAAGGGTTCTGGGGGAGGCAATGAAGAATGAGATGGGAGACGGAAGGTTGGAAAGCACTGACATGCAGGCCATTTGTGTGATTCTCTGGGACCAGGGCTGGAGTTAAATTAGTATCCATCAGTCAATCCTCTCACTATTAGACGTTAGGAATAAAACGCCTGCAAGATGTCTCCTTGTTGGGCAGTGCTCTGCTTCTGGCTATTCTGGGGCCCATGCAAATGGCTTCCAGAAGACTTTCTTATAACCACACCCAGGAATGGGGGCTTTCCATCCCCGGGGAGGAGCTGTGCCACCAGACACTGACATCAAAAGGCTTTGGCTGGGCAGTGGGAACAGAACAGAAGATGCCTCAGAATGTTGCTACCTCATGATTTCCCAAGTTAAAACCTCTCTCTTGCTCTGATTAGGAGGGGTAGACAAGAAAATTAATTAGGAGAAAAATCTCTAGGCTCCATGCAAAATTTTGAAATAGAAGCCCTTCTCCCCTACCCCCATAGGAAAACATGAGGTAATTGGCACTGGGTACTCAGTGTTTGGTGAGGGGGAAGAATATAATAAAATAGCCATAACTAATCCTGCTTGAGTGTTACTGCATGCCAAATACTTCGGAGTAGTTCACAAGCAGTAGGTCTACGAGGTAGGCACCAGGTTTTCCTGGTTTTATGGAGCTTAATTGCCAAATGTCATAGCTGATGAGTGACAGAACTGGACATGTTTCTGATTCAAAAACTATTAACCACTAAAATCAGCATCTCTCCAAGACTAGTCAGTGGGCCGCCTCAATCAAATAGCCTCAGGGGCCCAGTGAAAGGCACTGTTTCTGGGCCCACTCAGGCCCTCCAGAGTCATACCCTGGGGATGAGGCCCAGAAACCTGGAATTTTTAAAAAATCTCCCAGACAAGTCTTTTGTGCACGAGGTGGTGAATCTCACTACATCATGCCAGGAAGCTGAGTGAGCGTTGGGTCATTAGGGACTTCGAATACAAAGTAGTGAATCAGGTTGCTCACTGTTTTGCATACTTGACAGCTAAAGAAAATTAGTTTTTCCCTAAAGCCCCAGTGTCATCAGATCCATGTCTGGCCCTGGGAAAAGGCCAGTGAAATTACGTAACGATTTTAGCCATGCTATACTGCCCTGCCGGAGGGGAATCTAAGACCTCAGGTGTGCAGGAGAGGGGAACAAGGGAGGGCTGATGAGCTGCAGGCTGGACTGGGGGTTCTCTGACAGAGACCTAGGGAAGGGACCCCTCACCGGGTGACTGTGCTCTCTCCCACGCAGGATTTCCTTCACATGAATGAGACGTGGCAGCATCATTTCAGAGAGGAAAATAGCTTGCTTTTGCAAGTGTTCACTTTGAAAGCTTTCTGGCTCATGAGAAGTCCTACTTACTCCCATACTGTCAGGGCTCTGGGGAAATGGGGAGAGCAGTTGCTGATGACAATCTAACCCTGGAAATGCAGGAAAGGAGAAGAGCGGCGGGGGGGGGGGGGGCGGTGGCAGGCAGGAGAAAGAGAGAAGGGAAGGAGAGGAGGTGTCTGCCTTCTCAATATCCAGTAACATCACAGGACTAAAGTAGCAACATTGTTTTGCAAACTTCAGAATTCTCAAAACATTTTAGAAGAAAGTACTTTACTCTGGTTGCCCCGTAATTGATTGTAAGCAGTGGTACCAAAGATGTTCTTAATTTGACAATTATTTAAACGCAAAGGCTTAGGAGCACAGGGTACGTTGAAAATGCACACATATACACGTATACTTATGAACTGTTATGCTCATCCATCATCGAACATGAGCATGGAAAGGGTTGGAACTCTAGAAGCAGAGTGAAAGAATTAGGACTCTTCACACTTCTGCATTTGAATTTCCATTTCTAGCAAGATTTGTGCATCTGCATTTTATAGGATGGTGGCTCTCAACCCAGAGGACCCCCATTACACTTCAGGGTCCTTCAGATGATCTATAGAAGATATTGATCTGTGCCCTCTTGCATTCTCTGTGTTTTGTCAGTGCTAGACAGCAACACGTTGGGTTGGCAGCCTAAGTGGCTTCTGGACTGGAGCAAACATTTGAAGACCATGGCTGATGTCTGAATAGATAGAAAACCCTGATAAATCCTGGGCTACAACATCGATGTAAGTTCTTGCCGATGAAGATAGGAGAAAAGAGTCCTTACAAAGTAGAACCTAAAAATCAATATTGCAGGAATTTTTAATTTCTGTCCAGATAGTTATAGGTTTTTTAAGCCTATATGGACAAAATACATCCCTAGTATGTAGCAGTCTGACAGGTCCAAAGTCGACACTTAGTAAATGCTTGATGAAAAGACTTTACTTCCTGTCATGGTAAGTCAAAAGAGGCAAAATAGGGCTTTTCAGTAAACAATGCTTGTAGCCCATAGATTACACTAGTCCCCCCTTATCTGCAGTTTTGTATCCTAGGGTTTCAGTTACCCATGGTCAACTGCAGTCTTAAAGCAGATGATCCTAATATAGATGACTATATGTCAGAAAGTCAATAGTAGGCTAACACTGTGTCGCAGTGCCTACGTCATTCACCTCACTTCATCTCATTATGTAGGCATTTTATTACCTCATGTGATCACAAGAAGAGTGAGTATAGTACAGTAAGATATTTTGAGAGAGACCACATTAACCTAACTTTTACTATCATATACTGCTATAACATTTATATTTTATTATTAGTTATTTCTGCTTATCTCTTATTGTGTCTAATTTATTAATTAAATTTTATCCTAGGTATGTATGTATAGGAGAAAACATAGTGTGTGTGTGTGTGTGTGTATATATATATATATATATATATATATACACATATGGCTTTGGGGCTGTCCATGGTTTTGGGCATCCACTGGGGGTCTTGGAACCTATCCCTGGCAGATTAGGAGGACTACTGTATAATAGAGCCCTGACAGAGCAAAATAGAGTTCTCAGCATAGTTAGACACCCATGTCTAGAGTAATTATTCTATGGTAGGTAATGGGGTTTTAGTTTGTTATGCCAATATAGGAATGCCCACATAGTTGACATCATGTTTTCTGGATTTTGATTTCTCTTTGGCTCATGCTATGTAACTAAAGTATTTAAGAATCCACTGAGAGATACTTAAAGCTCATCATTTTATACTTTGCTACAGCTACTAACATAAATCTCAGTGGTTTACGATAACAAAGATTATTCCCTGTTCACATTCATGACAGCAGTAGGTGGACTGCAGCTTTGTCCAAGCTGCAGCTTGGGTTCTGTCTTCATTCGGGTTCCAAAGCTGAAAGAGCTAACCCTACTTGGGACAGGCTTCTCTCAAGCAGAGGGAAAAGGGAAAAATTACCAAAGCATTGTAACAGCTCTTAAAACTTCTACTTGGCCATGCAGTGTATCACTTCCATTCACATTCCTTGACCAAAGCAGGTCCATGGCTAAGTCCCATGTTCTGGTAGGACAGGGAAGTGTGGTCTACCCACTGGGAGGCACTAAAAGTCACCTGACAGTGGGTGGAGGTATATAATCCTCTTACTGAAAAGGGAGGAAATAACTGGGGACTAAGTGAACTCTGTCTGCCACAGGAATCATAACAACTAGTATTTCTCATTTAAGGAAACAGTGCCCATCCTGTAATTAACTTTGTTGCCTCAGCAACAGATAGCCAAAGATTTTTAAGAAGTTTTACCATTTGCCACATCATCAGCATATGGTTTAGACACCATTCTACCTCATCTCTTCTGGTCCACTGCCTCACTCACCATGCAGTGAAAGAGTTCCATTCCTCACAGCCAAGAACTTGACACCATATGGAAAGAAAGGAGTAGCATGAGAACTCCCGTAGAGTTTGATCTCAGCTTTGCCTTGGAAGGACTTGTCCTTGGATCCAATCCGGAGCTCTCCACCATCAGAAATGAGGATGGAGTGTACTCTGAGCTCAATGGGTCCTGGATCCATGAAAATCAGCTTGCCTCCTATTGGACAAAGAGAAGATGGTCAGTCCCTGGAAGGATAAGGTTCACCACCTTTTGACCAATGTCTGATGAAATCCTATTTATATACTTTTTCTGGAATTTAGACTTATTTTATCTTGCTCTCTCTTCTAGAAGCACAATAGAATATGAATTGGACCCCCAGGGGTAGGAGCACTCTACCACTAAGCCAGTTTAGGCTAGCTATCGCTATTCACCACATCTTTATTTATGTTATTTTTCATGGCAATATCCTAAATGCCCAGCAATTTAGGACCAGTCAATTTAGGGATAAGAAGGTCACCATTTTGGCCATCTATCAACAGACAAAAGCAGCATATATAATTAGGTTTAGAAATACTAAAAAACAAATGAATAAGAAATAGGAATAGAAGAAAATATGGCAAAATTATAAGAACTATGGTAAAAGGGACTGTAATTAGGGCTACCATGGCATTTTAGCTGGCCAACATCCATTTTACTTCACTTTTGATAATAGACCCTAATTTCCTTAAGAAATTACTCTGCTCCACCAAATAGAGTTGAGTGGAATTGTCAATCACAGTATCCTGTCCTTACATAGCCTAAGTCATGCGCCCAGGCTTCAAATGGAAATCTGGAGCTTAAGGGAAGAGAAGACTAGAAATGTTTAGATTTTAGCAATGCCCGTGGTGGCATCTAAACGAACATGAGAAGAGGATCCTATTTCTTTTTTGTTTTTATTTTTTTAACATTTATTTATTTTTGAGAGAGATACAGACGGAGTGTGAGCAGGGGAGGGGCAGAGAGAGAGAGAGAGAGACAGAATTTGAAGCACACTCCAGGTTCCATGCCATTAGCACAGAGACAGACACAGGGCTCAAACTCACAAAGCGCGAGATCGTGACCTGAGCTGAAGCCGGAACCTTAACCCACTGAGCCACCCAGGCACCCCAAGAGGTTCCTGATTCTGAGGCCCCGACCTGCAAAGCCCCTTCAAAATGCCCTGAGCACTATCACTTCTACACTTAATTTTCCAGACTTGCTATCAGTTCTTGTAAATAACCCAATATATTCTCCCTAAATTTCCTTTTGTGAAAGTTGGTTTCCATTAGTTGCAATCAAATAACCTTAACTGATACAGATATGTTTTCTCTAATAACCAAATTTTCTGTGACGTAGGAATATTATTTTACAATAAAATTAAATTGTGAGAAAACTTAAGATATTAAAACATGCTTTCACCTTTAAAATACTTTTCTTTAAAGGAATTTAGAATATTTACATTTCATGCAGAATTTTCCCTATAATGCTGAAAAAACTAAAGCATCCCATGTAAATAACCACTTTAACCTGCATGAGTTACTAAGTCTATCTCGCTCCCGTATGGGGTTTGCAAAAGAACTGGATGAGACTCTTCTATCCTGTAACAAGGTGGTCAGAGGTTTGACTTCATACTGGAAATGCCAGGGGCCCTCTTTTCCACACCCTATAACAGCTTCCCACCTATCTCAGAATGAAAGTCAAAGTCCTGATCCTGGGCTGCAAAAGGCCCTTCATGATTTACCACTTGTGTCCAGTTCCCCTGCAACATCATCTTCTAAAACTCACTCCTTCACTCATCTGCCCCAAACACACTGGGTCTCACTTGTTTCCTGACCTGCTTCTATTGTCAGGTGTCCCTGCGACTCACTCCCTCTTATTTCTCATCAAATGTTAACTCCTCACTGTGGCCTTCCCTCTCCAGGCCATACAAAGTAGCCTACTCTTGCCCCTTACTCAAATACATTTTCTTTCATAACACTTACCATCAGGCACATGATATATTTATGTGTTTATTGTCTGCCCTCCCCCCCAGGATTAGAATGCATGCTTCATGAGGCCACCAATCTGTTTTGGTCACCTCTGTATTTCAGGGTCTATAACAGTGACTAATAGGTAGCCGGCACTCAATATATGTAATTGCAACTAATAAATAGTTATATCATTTTAGAGAATCTGGCTTAAATATCTGAATTTCAGGTATGGGCACATAGAAAAGAGCTCAAAAAGCAGATTCTTCTGGGTGCACCTATGTGGCTCAATCAGTTAAGCGTCCAACTTCAGCTCAGGTCATGATCTCATTGCTCAAGGGTTCAAGCCCCGCATTGGGCTCTGTGCTGACAGGCTGGAGCCTGCTTCAGATTCTATGCCTCCCTCTCTCTCTCTGCCCCTCCCCTACTCACTCTGTCTCTATCTCTCAAAAATAAACATTAAAAAAATTTTTAAAGCATATTCTTCTGTAGAAAGGAGCGTCTTAGTGGGTGAGCAGCAGTGAAGACCAAGACTCTTGAGTTGCTAAATTTAGTCTAAATCCAATGTGCCAAGGTATTTAGTTGTATTGTTGTTTTCCAGAAATCACAACTGGAAGCATTTACTCAAACATGTACTGGAGGGATGAGAGGGAGATTAGACAAAGGCTAAGATGCCCTTAGTCATTTTTGTTTACCTCCATCATAGCACAGAGATAGTGATCAGTAAACATTTGACCCAATAGTCAAACGTGGAGGCCACCTCAACCTTGACCTTCCGCTCTAACATTGCTCTTTAACTTTCCTCAGCCCTCTTCACTGAACCTTCTAGGGTTCCATCCTAAAGCCCAAACTACACACCATCAGCAATAGTCATAGGATGTTTATGTGGATTCGACCCCTGAAGGTGTTCTCTCCTTTCAGTCACAATTTAGAACAACACACCCCATACAGCTATCCAGTTTCTCCCTCGTTAAAATGTGCATGGTAAGAGTTCTTCCCTCAGAGAATTATGATGGGATTTCTTGAAGAGATGCTTATAGATCCCCAGTCTCAAGTCTGACACCTATTAGACAACGCAGTGGTGTCAAGTGGCTACTGTCAAACTCACTGTCTCCACTTGCCCCATTGGTGCCATAACTACTCATTGGCATAGCTCTCCCATCATTCTAGCACTACTGGTCCCCCTCCTTCCAACATCTCACCATTGGCAGGTCCCCCTTTCCTTATGAAGTGATACATGCTCAGATAAACTATTCAAGAAGCAAGAAATTGTCCTTTGATCTATAGGCTGGATGCTAGGGCAGCACCACATGACTTCCAGACTTCCAAAGGACCTATTGGCAATTTTGACTTAAATTTTCCCTTCCATTGTCATCACAATGACAAGAATAATCATCAGAAATGCAGTAATATTCATTAATCCTGCTGGGAACAAGAGGGAAGAAATGTGACCTGTTTACTAAAACTTTCCCATTCAAAGCCACATGTCATTAATGTCCCAACTAATTATCTTCAACTGGTGGACCATGGATTTGCATGGCATGACTCCTCCATTATAAATAATCAGGAAATCTGAACTGACCTTGATGAGCAAGTGGTGGAAACAGGGAGCAGACTCTGCCTATTGGCCTCTGAATGACCCTCGATAAGTCCCATAAGATTGCTGGGCCTCAGATTACCCAGTTTCAAAATGTGTCCTACTCAGTGCCTAGGGATGGTCTGTTTTCTCATCATTCCCATGCAGGACAGAACTATGCATTCACCGAGACTCCTTCCAGCTCTAAAACATTGGACATCTACATGTTCAAGAATGCACTTGGGTGTGCCTTTGGCACTGATGGAGACGTACAGCTCATGTTTTCTTGACACCGCCTATGCTGCAGTGAACTGGGAATTTCACTTGGGAAGAGTATCAGCATACACAGTCAGAAATTCAAATACTACTACAGGGAAAACAAGGCTGCTAACACTTATTAAGTCCCTACTGTATGTCAAATCTTTAGACATGCTGTCTGAAATGACCTTCAAAATAAGCCAGTGAGGTCAATATCACGCTTCATATTTAACAGTCCAGAGAGTTAGCTGGGAGAGGTGGTCTCTCTCAGCACAGAATAAGCAGAGCAAGCATGAGAACCCAGAACCACCTTCCAAAAGAGTTCATATTGAATCAACTTCTGGCAAACTCTCCCAGGTTGCATTTTTATTAATTAGAATTATCATAGTTCTATTTAAATAAAAACATGTGTTAACCGAAGTGAAGTTTGCCTGTGGCTCGTTTATGTATGCTTTATTTTCATTTTGTTAACGTAGATATACCTCGCCTCATGCCAAACAGGATTTGAGGCAGATTACAAGGATTAGTGGGTAAATTTATAAACCTGGGCTTTGTTCCTCGACCCATCAAGCAAAATATTAAACACACAAAAATAAATGGGTAGAAATTTAGAAACGTCATTTACTGAGGGAAAGTAATAATGACACAAATGAGGGGAGAAATCTCAGCCCAAAGAAAATGAATGATTGGTGCCGGCAAAAGTACTACAAACAGGACTAATTAATATGATAACAATTACTCCCTGCTAAAAAACCTTCCCTCCTTACTTATCAGTGTCAAGTATAAGGAAATATAGGTAAATTAAGAAGAGAGTTTGATGAGGAATTCAGCTTTTTTTACTTGAAATAATTAAAAATGAAAACCAAAAGGAAAGCTTCTCAGTGTGAAAGAATGTCAGGTTTATACTCAAGCTAGCCCTGCACCAAGGCCCCAAGTGTTACATCCTCACACTTTATTAGCTTAAAACAAGTATCCACTGGGCTGCTTTGGAGCGTAGTGACTTGAGATGGGAGGGCAGAGGGAGGACTTTATTCCTCCACTTTATAGAGCTTGACCACATTTCCGAGCGCTGAAATAAAGAGCAGGGCTGAAATCGGCCTGTGGCTGTGACCCTTAAGTTGCTTATTATGATTGTTCATGAAAGCTGAGTATGTCCCACAAGTGACCTTGGGTAATTTTATAAAAATCAATCAACCATCATTATTGTTACTTCCCCTCTAAAATAAATAAAGGAACACCACTTTTTACATGTAATCACTTCTTTCCATTAAACATCCCTTTTATTTCTTTTAAAGGGAAGTCAAGGAGACTTTTAGCAGCTAGCTCATGTTTGCAAAATACTTCAAAACCTGCTTTTGGCTAACCCCACAATTAGCCATCCTCTGTAATAACCGCAGAATGATTTGTTGTATGTGTTTTGAAAAAAAAAAATTACACAGTTCTAGCTATTTTCCCCCTTACAGTAAAAATCTAGAGTATAAATATTTTACTGCACGATAAGACTCCAAAGGAACTGGCTATGCCTTCTTATCTGCAATTCTTGGCCTCCCTTCCCTTGAACCCTCCCCAGCTAGGCCTTTGCCTGACAAGTCTGTCAGAACCGGTCCTGTGAAGGTCTCAATGGCACTGAGACTGCTGAATCCGAGACTTGATGCTCTGTTCTCACCTGTTCTGAGTGGCCAGCAGTATATGACAGGCCCAGTCATATACTCTTGAAACTCTTTCCCCTCACTGGCCAGAACTGTCCTCTCCTGGTTTTTATTCTACTCCCCAAGTCTCCCCTCCTCCTACTTGACTCCTCCTGATTGTACCAACTACTGATATGTGGAGTCTCTCAACACTCAGTCCTTCTACCACTTTTCTTATCATTCTGTGAACAAGGTTATCTCACCTCATCCTAGGGATTTAAATATCATCACAGGCTAATGGCTGATGACCCGCAAATTGGTATCTCCAAAGCCTACCTCTGCCCTCAGCTCAAACTCACACACCTAACTACCACTCAATATCTCTCCTTAGATGTCTCACAGGCTCCTCTACTGAGCACATTCAAAAAATAAACTCCTTGCTTTGCCTCACAGATCATGCCACAGTCCTTGCTGAGGCCACAAATGGCAACTCCCTTCTTCCAGGTGCTGGGTCTAAAAATCCTACTGTCAACTTTCACTCTCACAGCCAATTCTCCAAGAAATTTTGTGCATCCTGCCTTCAGAAAATCCCCACGATCCAAACACTTCTCACCACTTCCACGTCTACCACTGGGGTCTAAGTCACTCTTATTTCATCCCCGGATTATTGCAACAGCCTCTCAACTCTGCTCCCTGCTTCTGTCCCCGCCTACATCCTCACCCCAGGGTCTATTCTCAAAAAAAGCACCCAGTGTGATTATTTTCTTTTCTGTGAACCTTGTCATGTCACCTCTCTGCTCAGTCTCCGATGCCTCCCACCACACTCGGTGTCAAAGCTGAACAAATCCTACAGGCTTGGTCCTGTCTGAACCAGTCTCACTCTGCTCTCCCTCAGGCTCACAGTCCTCCATTGCACTGACCTTCTTGCTTCCCCTACCTCACAGCCTTTCCTTACTGTGTGCAAATCCCAACTGCCACCAAACTCCCTCTCCACCTACTCTATTTGCTTAGCAAATGGAACAGGAACTATAATTTGCATTCTTAACTGCCTTCTTTATAGAAATGAACACTGTGAGAGCAAGATTTTTGGTCCATTTCATTCACAACCATAGCCCCTGTGCCTAGAACAGTGCCTGGTCCATGGGGAACCTGGCAAGTGGTCACTAAATACGTGATGAGTAAGTAGACTTAAAGTTATAGAAGTGAATGGAGTCTCCCAGGGTGCCTGGGTGGCTCAGTTGGTTGAGCGTCAGACTTCAGCTCAGGTCATGATCTCACAGTTCATGAGTTCAAGCCCTGCAGCAGCATCCAGCTCTCTGCTATCAATGCAGAACCTACTGCCAATCTTCTGTCCCCTCTCTCTCTCTCTGCTCCTCCCTGGGTGATGCAAGCACTCTCTCTCTCTCTCTCTCTCTCTCTCTCTCTCTCAAAAATAAATAAAAACATTAAAAAAATACAAAGTGAATGAGGTCTCCCAGGGAGATCATGGAGAGGGAGGACAGAAGAGAGAGAAGAGAAACAAACTGTCAAATATTAATATCCGAAAACTAGAATAAGGAGAGGAAGTAGCAAGATTCTTGGGTGTGGGTCAAAAAAAATTAGGTGAATTAGAAGATTTGGAAGGTCCTAGCCACATAGGCTCTAGGAAGACCTTTAAGAACTGTGAAGGTGGTAGATGAAGATGTCATTATGTCAATTTTAGGAGGTCTGGGAGAGAAAGGGTGCAGAGCAAGAGTGCACTCAGTTAGGAGGTGAATGCCAGGTGATAAAATGAATGCAGAGAGAGAGTCTCCAAGGTTAAGCAGAGGAAAACCCAGAGGGGAATGGAGGCAAGATGGAGGCAGGCATCTGAGGACCTCAATTAATTCGGTCAGTCTATAACCCAAACTAGATAATTCATTGCTCAAAGCTTGAACTCCCTAAATTTTTATATGTAAATTACTCCATTTGCTTGCTTATATTGATTAACCTCCATTCAGTTTTTTGCATCAACCTTAAATAATTCTTTAAGACATTTAGCAGCCTGGATCTGACTACCTTTCCTGTTTAGTATACAAATACATAGGGAAGGCAGTGGAGTTCTCTCCCCCTGGAGAATTACAGAAGACTATCCATTCAGGATGGGCGGATCCCTCCTCTGCCTGGTAAGAAGAGCTGGCTGAAGCATCCGGCTCATTGAGGCACCCTACTAGACTGTGTTGCTGTAGAGGTGGGCATCAGGAGGAGGTGAGAGAGAGGGGGGAGAAAAGTAGTATTAGGGGAAGGCAGCCACAGCCCAAAGCTGTGTTGGGGATGCACACAGCTTCCTTTGTTGGCAAGATCCGGATTAGGCTTGTGCCTGATCCACTGGAGCAGAGCCTAGAAGCCTTCGAGGTGGGCTTGTCCCCGGCCAGAAAGGCGGAAAATCAATTTGGCTGGCAAACGAGAGCCCCCAAGAGCTCAGTGCACGCTCCATAATCCTATCCACTAGCAGCTCAGGAAATAGATGCCTGAGCCCTCACATATTCATGGGGGATGTGAGGCATAAATCAGGCTTTAAGGATTGGGGGCAAAGGGAATGGACTCTCGAGCTGGTTACTAATTAATCAAGCACAGAACACCTAAACCTAGCAACCTGGGAACAAGCCACACACACACAGGCACAGGCTGCTGCTGCTGCTTTCCTGATGTTTTTTTTTTTCTGCATTTCAATTAAAATAGATATCGAATGAAATTTTCCCCTTTAGCTGATGCTGCTTATGCATCCCCCTGTTCTTCCTTTAATTAAAAAACATGGTTATTGCAATACTTGCCAGAATCACTTTAACGGTATTTTAATTGTAATGTCTCTGCCTGATTACAAAAAGAAAATATGAACTCGGAAGTATGGGCAAAAAATGTTCTCAGGGTGCAGGAAAAGAATCACACACCTCCCTGAAATGGACGCCACATACTAATTCCTTAATTAGCCCGATATTACTGTCAAATGGGCAATGGAGAAGAAAAAAAAAAAAAAACATCTGAAATAAAATCACCAACTCAGAGCCACAAACAATGGCAGTTGGGAGAAATCATTTTCATCAGCTCTGATTTCCCTGACAGGATAGAGAACTATCCTGTAATGAAAAATGAAATGTAATGAAAAATGCCATGCTCAGGATTGGCCTGTACTGCATATAATGAAAAATGCCATGCTCAGGATTGGCCCGTGCAATGTGGCCAGCCAAGTTTTCGCTGTTCTTTTCAAAGGGTCACAGAGCCTTTGGGAAAAGATTAGCAGGGCTAGGTTCATTGGCTTCCAGTCCTGACAATTCTATATGGCTCCCTTTATTGTTTTAGCCTAGTAGTTCTCAAACTTGAGCATGCATCTAATTCACCTGGAGGTCTTGAAACACAGATTGGCAGTCCTCATACCCAAAGTAGATTTGCTATGGGGCCCCCAAATTTGCATTTCTAGCAAGTTCCCACGTGATGCTGATGCTGATCAGGGACCACACTTTGAGAACCACTGCTCTAGGTAAATTAAGCCACTGCTCTAGGTGTCTATAGTATTGTGCTGTTTGCTCTCATCTAAAATCAGTTGAGAAATACAAAACTGGTACTGCAAATTAATTCACTTCCTCATTCATCCGACATTTGCTGTTATTTTCCAGCCTTTCTGCTAGGTACTGAAATTAAAAAAAAAAAAAAAAAAAGATTGAAAATTACAGTCTCTACTTCCACAAGGTCAGGTGAAGTTTAATTGCCCCAGGTGAAAAGAAACACCCTGGTTTTAGTGAATTGGCCAACTTTACCGATAACTGAGAAAGAAGATAAAGATTGTGAATCAGCTTTTACTTTCTTCTATGAAACATAAAACTCATTAACTTGACTATAAATTAATTAACTCTATACTAATTACAAGGTGTAAACATATTTGTGGGGAAAAAAACTATTAGAAATATTTAAAGGAACCAAAACACAGATACCAAAAAAATGCCTTTGTCATTATAGCTACTATAATCTATTGCTACTTAACTAAACCTCAGTTCCTTTCTATCTCCCAAAAAGCATCACTTCCTTTTTCCAACACAGCTTCTGGCATTTAAGCAGTCAAGGCCCCCAACTGTTCCATGGATTTCTAAAGGGTCACTTAAAACTTCAGAAAAAAAAAAAATTCACAAACAAAACAAAACAACAAAAAAACGTATCTTTCCTTTAAAGTCTGTACCAGGCAGATAAAAAAAATCTCCCTAGCTACCAAGTTATTCATTCAAATGATCTCCTTCCTTCTATCAACATTCAATTAGTATGGACCCACTGACATTCCTTACATATTTATTTTTGAGAGAAACAGAGCACAAGTGGGGAAGGGGCAGACAGGGAGTCACAGAATCTGAAGCAGGCTCCAGGCTCTGAGCTGTCAGTACAAAACCCAACGTGGGGCTCAAACCCACAAACCCTGAGACCATGACCTGAGCCGAAGTCAGACGCTTAACCTACTGAGCCACCCAGGCACCCCACCCAATCACATTTTTTAATAGCCCTCCAACTTGATGCATTTCTTGAAGCAGTTCAAAAAGTTCCAGGCCTGGGGCGCCTGGGTGGCTCAGTCAGTTAAGCATCCAACTTCAGCTTAGGTCATGATCTCACAGTTTGTGGGTTCAAGCCCCACGTTGGGCTCTGTGCTGACAGCTCAGAGCCTGGAGCCTGCTTTGGATTCTGTGTCTCCCTCTCTCTCTATGACCCTCTCCTGCTCATGCTGTATCTCATTCAGAAATAAATAAACATTAAAAGTTATTATAAAAAAAGGTTCCAGGTATAATTGTTCTCTGAATACTGTAAACATAATTTGACTACACCATGATAACTTCACAAGTGAAAGATCACATTTGTTTCCTCATAGTATTTATTTATTTAAAAAATGAGAACTGCTCCCTTTTCCTGACCCTCAGGAATACTACAGTACATGAGAAATAAAAGTAATGAAATGCTTAGTCTCTGATTTTTATATGGGTAAGAATCCTGGGTACATAAGCATTCCAGATTTCTAGTTCCGTTTTTGATCATGATAAACAGGATGTGGAAATCACTAATCAAAAAATAAGGTAAAGAGGTAAGGGAGATGGGTCCTTGGGTGGCTCAGTAGGTTAAGCATCTGACCTAAACTCAGGTCATGATCTCACGGTTCGTGGTTCAAGCCCCACGTTGGGCTCTGTGCTGACAGCTCAGAGCCTTGAGCCTACTTCAGGTTGTGTGTCTCCCTCCCTCTCTCTCTCTCCTCCTCCACTGCTCACACGGTCTCTGTCTCTCAAAGATGAATAAACGTTAAAAAAAAATTTTTTTAAATAGAGGTAAGGAGAGACCAAATCCTGAAGGACTCCATAAGCCATATTAAGGAGTTTAGGCTTGATCGTAAAGGCTAATGGAAAGCCAATGAAGGGTTTTAAGTAAGGAAGTTTGAAATATTTATCTTTTGTTACTGAAAATATTATAGATTCTGTGCTAGGAAGGGACTGGTCCCTTTTCAATAGCATTTTTCATGTTACAACATTCAAGTTGTCAAGACATAAAACTGTAAATTGTTTAATATCTATCTATCTGTCTGTCTGCCCATCTACTGAAAGCATGCCCTTTCTCATAGCAATGGCTTATCTTTCATTTAAGGCTAATCAAGTGTGTCTGGGACTGTTCTCTGGAGGTAAATAATGTAAGTCATTGTCTGATTGGGAAAAATAAGGGGTTTCAGAGCCAAGTGACCCCCACAGTAAAAAGCCTTTGTCTCTGATCTCCTGATACACAAATAGTAAATGAAATTGGTCACTGTCTGGACTAATCCACTAACATTTGAGAATACCAGGAAGGACTGTGATTATAGAGAAATCCACAACTAACATTAATCTGCCCCTTTAGGTCAGAAATTCATTCACTAGTCACTCATTCAACAATTGTTTAAATACCTGCTATGTGCCTGAAGATGTAATGGTCCCGCAATTCAATGGTGAGCAAAAACAGACCTGGTTCCTACTTTCTTAAGCTTATAGCCTATTCACCCATGCTCCAAAGGTAGAGGGAATTAAAAAACACACCCCAATATTAAATATGTAGTCACCAGCAAAAGGCTAACACATCGAGACACACAAGGTAAAGGGAGTTCAGGGTGGATTTCAAAAAAGTCAGGTCTGGGGTGCCTGGGTGGCTCAGCTGGTTATGCGTCTGACTTCAGCTCAGGTCATTTTCTCACGGTTCATGAGTTTCAAGCCCCACATGAGGTTCATTGCTGCCAACACAGAGCCCGCTTCAGATCCTCTGTTCTCTCTCTCTCTGCCCCTCCCCGACACCCCGCTGTGCACTCGCTCTCCCTCTCTCTGAAAGATAAATAAAACATTAAAAAAAGAAAAGTCAGATTATTTCTTTCTGATGCTGACTTCTTCACGAGGCTTCCTTTTCGGACTACTGCAAAGCCCAGCCCATTCTGGAGCACACTGCTTGGAAATGTGTAAGAAAGCACATTAACTCCTTTACTGCACTTCCCTCCTACAAAGGGAAAAGCACCACCATCAGTTCCATTTTCTGCATTGATTTGAGGACCAGCACCTTACTCAAAGCTACAGGAGAATCTTTGCCTCCCCCAAATTTGAACCCAGGCCCCCAGTTTCCTGACCAAACTGCAGTAAGTCAACCTTGTTGCACTGGGTGCACATAATCACCCCATCTCCTGCCTTGAAGAGTAGCTATGTGTCAACTGGGAGAGGAGTCAATCTTTTTCTACCAACTTTCAGATAAATTACTTTAAACTTACCAATTTGTAACAAATTTTGCAGCCCCAAAACTCTCTCATGTCGACCAAGATATTATATGGTTAAGAAAGAAAGAAATATTAATGCAGAATATTTCATTTTTATCAAAACTCCAGCCTACCTACAGATAGATTTCTTTTAAATCCATGCTGGTATCTGTGAAGTAGAAATTTTAGGCAGAGGGTAATCTGCCCAGCGACTCACAGGGACCCGACGCACACAGAAACCACACGCACAAGTTATGTCCCAGGGAAGTCCAGCCTTATGGCATTCCCAGATCACAGCACTGGTAAAGTGTTACCCAAAGCATGCACCTAGTGAAACTGAGGCTGATTCGGTGCTCACTACAAGGAACAAAGTGTAGAATCCCTGGGATTAAAAAAGGCTGTGCTGAGCACAGCACCAAACACCTCACTCTGAAATCCTCAAATCCTTGCCGAGGATGAAGAAATTCCACCATGAACCTGATAGTGGATCAAAACAAGATAGCTCATCTCAAGAAGCCAAGAATATTCATTTGCATACCATAGAAATCCCAAATATACTAAAGAGATCTGAGTATCTTCAAAACTGTAGACCACAAAAAGTTGGGAGAGAATAAGACCATATTCCAAACAGCACCAGAAAAACACACTTCTATGAAGTCAAAGTAACAAGGAAAATGGAGACAACCAAATGGACAGACTCTGCTCCTGCCATCTCTGTATCTTTCCCTCTCCTGCCATAGAAAGGAAAGCACTTCAAATATGTATTTTGAAGATAACAGAGGCAAAAGCAATACAACGTCCTTATTACGAAGCTAATTCTTTCAGTAATCCAGTTTGCTTTGTATATAGAAGCAGCCACTATCTGTAAATAAAATTGCAATGTAGGCCTGATATTTCAGCCATCTCTTCTGTTATCCCCATCAGTCTGGGGGAAAAAAAAAACTATATAAATTGGGTGCTGTTCTGGACCAGGCCCTGTGCTAAGGGCTTTACAAACATTCCCTCATCTAATACTCAAAACATCATGTGAGTCGGGCAATACTTTGTAGACTTGCCACATAATAGCTAACAATAAGTGTTAGCCATCAGTGTTACTGTTGCTGTCATTATACCAGTCATGACCCTAATGAGGAGAAATGTGAGGTTTGCGGAGGTTATGAAACTGGCCCAAGGTCACAGGGCTAGTAAGAAGCAGAGACCAGATTCAGACTCTGTTCTCTCTAGCCCAAAAGCCTAAGCATTTAACTGCTTTGGTATACACCAGTAGACCAAGAAATAGAAAATCACATTAAAGGAGACCCGTGCACTATTAAGCAGCAATAGAGACTAGAAATAAGTTTCTGCTCAAGCATTTTAAAGGGATGGCATTGTAAGGAGTAAGAAACAGAAATGTCTTCTTTCTGAAAGTCCAACACCAAGGGAAGATGGGTTTCTAGAGTTCATCCCCCAATTGGCCCTTTCTTAATCATTATTTCTTGGCCACTTTATGTCAAACTGCTTGGCCACCAGAACCGAGAGAAATTCATTGCTTCATTCAGAAAATATGAATGTTTCTCCAACTAGGGATCGCAAACTCAAGACCCATGTCCAGGATGCATAACGGCTCTAACAAGAGGGTGACATCCCTCCTTTGTTGTTATGGCTCATCATAATTACTTGGGATAAAATAATAAATTTTAATTCAGCGAGGTCTATGGCCGTTAGGTATCTTAACATAAAAGAATGAAAAATATAATTAAATCAAGGCAATATGCCTATTTCTATCCCAGCTCATTAGTATTAATTGATTGGGTTAATTCTCTTTTGTGTTTAATAGTACCACCTAAAAATTAATCTAAAAAAGAGGGAGAAATGGAAGGGAGAAGTAGAGATGGTAAGCAAATGAAAGTTCTGAATATTTTGCTAATTAAGTCAAAATAATAAATATAGCTGATGCTCTTATGGTCACAAAAATAATATGCCATGTTTTAAATAAAGTTCTGGAATGAGTATGTGCAGCATTATAAATAATGGCTAAAATTTTGCCTCAAAGAAATTTATAATCTTCCTCTCTACTATATAAGTTGTACTAGTAAGGAAAGAATATCAATTCTAGTTTATAGATGGAAATACATGTAAGGCACAGAGAATTCTAGACTCTTGAGGGTCATATGTAGAAGCACTATATTAGTTTTCCTGTTATAGGGGACTAGTATTCTATATATTAGGATGCTGGTTTCCATGTATGGCAAAAATAATATAGAAGATGCAATATTTTCATAAAGTAGTTCTAAACATAGTTATTAGGTGATCTAGTTTCACTTTTATGTCACACTAATCCTTTTAAAGTATATATATACTTCATGTAGAATGTCACCTTTGTAATATTGTGGGAATGGCTGAGAAAGTGCTTCCACTAATAATGCTTTCTATTTTGTTTGTTAAAATCTTTCAAAGAGATTATTGGGCTTGGAACTTTTCATGCTTTATCTTGGCCCATAGATGTTATCAGAAAAGGAGAGAAAATTCCAGTCAGCTATTTTTCTGATACCATGCATGGGTATGAAAAAGACAGGGGTGCCTAGGTGGTTCAGTCAGTTAAGCGTATCACTCTTGATTTTGGCTCAAGTCATGATCTCAGTTTGTGGGATCAAGCCTTGTGTCAGGCTCTGCACTCACAGCATGGAGCCTGCTTGGGATTCTCTCTCTCTCTCTCTCTCTCTCTCTCTCTCTCTCTCTCTCTCTGCGCCCCTCCCCCACTTGGGCTTGCTCTCTCTCAAAATAAATTTTTAAAAAAAGGAAAAGAGTAACAGAGATTCAGAGACTGAATTACTGTTGATGAGGATGATTCAATCTTATATTTGAATAAACTTTTTATTATCTCTCAAGTACTTTCATACATTTTATAGGCAAGAGAAGACATTATAGGTTTAAAGCCATACTAGCAACTAGATTTTTGAGAGTTGGAGCCCCTTACCAGTTTCAAATTTCTTTTAGAAACAGAAAAATAACTTCTCAACAGATTTTATATTTCTCACTATTCACAATGGCATACATTTATATATAGGTATATGTATGTATTTTTGTATGTAAATATATATGTATATTTATTTGTATATATGTGTGCAGATATACATGTGTGTTTACATGTGTACCTATGCATACATATATACCTATATATGTGAGAACAGCTAAGGACAGTAAATTAGTTAGGAAAAGTGATAATTAAGAAAGCAAGAGTTTAAAAATTATGCTTTTTAAATTTCATCCAGGATCTGAACTCTGCATAATTTTACCTGTCCATCAGCCATCAGCCCATGGTTTTATTCAACCATAAACACATATTCAGTATCCTACACAGTGATGAGACCATAGTAAAAAAAATTGGTGAAGTCATTTGCCTTTTGGAGGTTATTCTGGCAGAGGAAGCAGACTGTAAACCAACATGTAAATTTATAATATGTTATGTTGTGATAAATGTTACGAAGAAGGTAAAGCAAAATAAAAGTTGAGAGAATAATAAGCGGTGGTTGCAATTTCTGAAAAGATAACCAACAAGATCTCTCTGATAAGCTGGCATTGTCTCAAAGAGCAAAAAAAAAAAAAATAAATAAAAATAAGAGAGCTATCCACATGCATACCTGGAGGAAGAATATTCCAGGCAAAGGACATTTTGTGCAAAGGCCTGAGGTAGGTGTATGCCTGGTATATTTATAGAAGAGCTGAAACAGAATGAATGATGAAGACAGGTCAATGAAGGGACAGTTTCATAATGGTAAGTTTAGATTTTATTTCTAATGAGAGGAGGAGACACTGGAGAGTGTTAGAGGAAAGAAGTACAAGATCTGACATATTCTTAAAGGATGTGTACAATAAACTATTGGAGGTTACTTTAGCTTAGCATATGGCAAGAAAGTCAAACACCAATGACTTAAACACATGAAGTCTTATTTTTTAATCAGGAAATAACTTCAGAGGTGGACAGTCCCAGTTGCGGTGTTACTATTTCAACTCCAAAGTCATCAGAGTCCTGGGTTTCTTCAATTTTTCTGCTTCCCCATTCTTAATGAATCACCTCATTGTCCAAAATGGCAGCTGAAAATGTAGCTATTTTATTTACATTCCAAGAAGCAAAGAAGAAGAAGAAGACAGGACAAATAGGGCATGCCTCCTAATGGGTTAGCTCTCCTTTAGGAACTCTCCCAGATGCCCTGTACCACAGCTTCCCTTATATCTCCTTGATTGGCTCTAAGCCACAAGGCTATGTCTAACTCCAAAGGAGGCCAGGAAATACAGCATTTTGGCTGGATACTTTGCTGCCCCAAATAAAAATTGGGGGTTTCTAGTAAGGAAGACAAATAACCAGAAACATGGGAATCAATTACCATCAATGAAATGGTCCCAGCCTAAAATTACGGTTAGAACTAGGTTGGTACTAATGAAGGTGTTAATCTATGGGACACAAGTTGAAGGTCCAAACAAGATTCACTGACAGATTGGTCATGGGATATGAGAAAAAGAAGTAAGTCTAGGAGGTTTCTAAGGTTTGGGGCCTGACCCACTGAACATGAACAGTTCCAATATGCAAGATGGATTCTCTGTGTATATGAATGTTCAAAACTTGTCTCAGGCATAAATGATAGGGTCTTCACCTCCTCTCTCCCACCCAATTCTAATCTTATTCTTGATACCCTGTCCTCTGGACTATTCTGCCTTACTGCTTGCAACACATATTACTCTTTTATATTTTCTCCCTAATTAGTTTCTTTAGTGATAATGCACATTTATTCACATTAAGTATTATTCTTCACTTTTTATCATATCTCATACAACTTCCTAGGCCACTAAATAAGTATCCAAAAGTCATGGTTGAATCAAATTTGATCTGTATCCCTTCTCTGTTATCATTCTTTCTAGAAGCTATGACCCATATATGTATGATAAAAATCTCAGTTTCATTCCAGGCAACCCTACTCTCTTCCAACAATTCCTATACCTATTTGTACAGAAACTGGTATCCACTACTTACCCTCACATTCCTACCAATGGCCCTACTCTCCAAGAGAAATAGGGGATCCTTGGGATAACTCACTCTCCTGCTCCACAGGATAAAGGTTTACTCTTCCAAACCTAGCTCACTTATTCCAAATAATTTCAGATTGAAATATATTGCCTGGACCAGGAGTATTAATAAAAGCCACTTTTAAAAGGTGACAGTGTGAGACAACTATTTGCATTATTCAGATCTTGAAATCTCCAAGAATGAGAAATCAAGTGTATATTCCACATGTCCCTGCCTTTTTCTTACCCTTTACTCTTTCTCCAGTGCCTTTTCTCCATCTTCAGTCTCTGGCCCTATCAACACAATTCCTTGATTGAACATTTACCTGGAACTAGTGGGACATCCAGAGACTCAGTTGAGCAAGACTTTTAGCTGAGAAAGTTCTCCCAAATGATATCAATATAATGCAAAGACCCTTGAGAGCCTAAAGGTCATCTCATCCTTCAGCAATTGACTCCTGGTTAAAGGTGTACAAAGAACATTTTTTAATGTTTGTTTATTTTTGAGAGACAGAGGATTCGTGTTATCAGACCAAAGCCTGACACAGAGCTCGAACTCACAAACCATGAGATCATGACCTGAGCCAAAGTCGGATGCTTAAATGACTGAGCCACGAAGGAGCCCCTACAAAGAACATTTTTAACATGATATTCTAAGTCCATAATTTCCCTCTATCATTGCCAGTCCTTAGGTAGTTGATATACATCAATAACTCAGCATTCCCCAAAGCCACTGTTCATACACACACACACACACACACACACACACCCTACAAAGACAGGTCAATAGTCCAAGCTGACAGACCATTTTTCCTAAAGGGTACAAATTAACTGATTTGCCTGAAAACTTCTTCCTTGCTATCAGAAAAAAAAACAAATAAACATCTTCCAAAATATAGAATGTGAAATGCCTAATCAGAAAATCCTGATTACATTCAGAAGAGACAGGTATCCATATTACAACAGTTTATCCCCTTCAAAATATTTTATTTTCCCTTATGTGGCCATGCTCTGAATTTAACAAGAACAAACGCCCTTGTAAGTGTTAAATATATTTTTGTAAAGAGTAATGTTTTAGTGCAGAGTTTTATAGCTACCCATAACTAATCACATTTCCAAAGCTATTTTCATTTGTCAATGAAGACAGTCACTTTGATAACCATTCCTTATTATCAGCCACTGAAGTAGGCAATGATTTTTATTCTCATTTAACAGATAAGGAAACAAATGCTCAAAGAGGTGAAATAAGTGACTTAGTCATTTGGTGATGTGGTGGAGAAGCTGAAATTTGAATTTTTGGTCTCATCCAACTTCCCAGACCCTAGAGCTATGTGGCCAGCTTTGCAATAAGGAAGCCTATTTATACGACTTTCCATGGGACCAGGAAGTCAAAACCACAACAGGGTAAAAGCAGGAAGACATTGCTTTCTTGGCAGGGAATTTCAAAGGCAGCTGCGTTAACCACTTTCAGAGCATTTTGCTATATTGTGGGGGCTGCCCTGGACAAGCATGACTACAAAGTGCCTGAATAAAGAAGCGTATTCTTTGATAACACTGTTAACCTTCTTTTATTTGAAAAAATAAAATAATTAAGCTCTGTGCTTCTAAGAGTCAAAAGAAAGGACCTTCATTTTGAACACTCTGATCACTTCTTCCTTCTACAGTAAAATCTCAATTTGTTCCCAGAATAAATTCTCAACCGAGTGCTAGAACTTATCCAAAAATTTCCCCTCCCTCCTGCCCCCTAAAAGTGATAGAATTCTATATGGTAATGCCACCACCAATCTCCAAACTCCACAAACCTTTAACATGCAGGAAGTTGAGGATGCTTGTATTGGTGTCAAGCAATAGCAATTGGCCATTCTCCACTGTGACGTTGTCGCCATCTTGTGGCTCTCTCTCAGGAAACCAGCTGTGAGCCCTTGACCACCTCTGGCAAAACTGAAAGGAAAAGTTCCCCTGGAAAACAGTTTTAATGTTTTATCTTGTTTGGTTTAAAGCAAGATAGTATGGAGGATCAATCTAAATGGAAACTTCTTAATCTAAAATTAATTTTCACAAAACATTAAAAGTCTCAATAAAATTAGTCACCCTCTCTTCCTCATATGACTAACTCAAAATGGCAAAAATACAGAAGGAACAAAGTTCCACTTGAAATGTCTCTGTGTTGGCCACTGGAATTCTCCAACAATGTCATGCTGTTCGTTTTCTTACCTTTTATTTTTCTCCAGGCCAAGGCCCCTTCTACCAAATAGATGGGGTTGATTCCATTTTTTATTTTTACAAACATGTATTGAGTCTTGAACAAAAAGTCATAAATAGCCTGGAATTGAGAGAATTAAAATGTTCTGCTTGATGGGTGGCATTTTGCTTTACGTAATTGGTATCATTTTCATTGGCTCTACCGCTGAGTGTCCCTGGTGTATAGGAACATTCCTCTTTCCAAGTCCAGCCTCCCACTCTGTCTCTTTTTGATATTGTTGTTGCCTTTCCCTCTATGCTTGGTGCATCAGTGCTGAAAAAAAAATGCGTAAATGAATTCCCACTGACTTCAGAGGAGAGCCCAGAACCTTTGAATGAGTGATAGGCAGGGAGCAAGGCTGAGAGGGGCCCAGACGAGGAAGCACCCCCTTTCCATTCAGCCTCCAGTCTCCCTCACAGAACTGTTGGCTTCCTTTTAGTTTATGGTCACACTGAAGTCACATGTTTTTCAAAAAAAAAAAAAAAAAGAGAGAGAGGAATGTAAAAACCACAGAAAGCAGTATTCGGCTCATGTAAGAGGCCGAGAACATGACTAAATGTCTTTTGGAGCTATGAGATTCTAATTATGATAAATATAATAAAATCAGAATAGAGAAGGTATTTCCCTCAAGGTAGTACATACAACGTGTCTGCCTCTTTCCACACACTTCTTCCTGCCCAGATTCTAACCAAATGTGAAGCCTGGGTTCCTATAAAAGAACTGCCTAGAAGATCCTCTTGTGAGGTGTTAGAGGCACATGGGAGAAGATCAGTAAGAAGGGAAGGCATGTTTATAATACCAATAACTATACCTACACAGAGAATAGTACCCTGGAGTATTTCTGAGAGAGAAAATAGAAAAATGTATAGCCAGAAGAGCCAATAGGTTTTCCAGGAGAGTGTACTGACCCCCCAACTCAATAGTCTTGAGTTGTATACCCAACCCAATCGCCAACCAGCTTTTGGGATAAGGAAAAGCAGGATTTTTTTTAATTCTCTACACCTGCAAAGGAGAAAAAAGTTCATGACTCCTCCCAATTTAAGAGATGGATAAACAGTACCAGCACCATGAAAAGAAGAGGTGATACATGAGCATCTTTGTAAGCCATATAAACCATATCCCCATAATGGCCATCCATAGACTCAAGAAGTAGGAATTTTAGCTCTCTACTGATTTTACACTGATGTTATCCAAAGGGAAGTAGAATTACACAAAGTAGTCCTTACAGGCTTTATATGTTCTTAGAGTCCTTTAATTCATTTCCATCAAATCCAAAAAAAAAAAAAAAAAAAAAAAAAAAAAAGAGAGGGAAGTGAATAGGAGGAAACTGGAATGGAATAAAGTGATGAAAAGGTGGGAGAAGCTGAAATGGATAAAGACGGTAAAGTCAACTGCAGAGGTGAATTAGACTATTGGTCACGTTGATCAGAAATCCACTCTAAAAGGACTTTTTGAAAAAGCCTAACTAAGTTCCTAGAAGATCATAAATGGAAGGACTCTAGAGAAATCCCATCCTTTTATTTTAAAGAGAGTTTCTCAGCTTAGAGCTGTTTGAGGTACAGAGTCCCTCAGGGCCACCATGATGGAATCAGCTCAGGAGGTGAGGCCCAAGGAACTATCATTTTAATGATCCCTCAGATAACCACTTCTGCATCAGTTTGAGGATGAACTCAGGGAAAGGGCTAGAGGGGAGGAAGATACTCCAAAAAGGGAGCTGGACATCTCCTTCAAACCAGTCCCTGAAGCAGAGAGTCTTAAGGAAGGCCAGCAAGCTGGACAAGATGGGGTGTGGATGAACTGTAAGGACTTTGAAGGATTCAGCAATATAATTCTTCCTGAGACATTAACCTGGTGGTCAGATGATATAGAACAACAAGAAAAACAAGGCTCATGACCCTCACAGTGGAAAGATCTGGAACAATTAGACATTAATTAGGTATGTGAGGGGGTCAAAGGAAGCCCATTCCATGATATCTTCCATTAATTAATTTGAGAACATCTTAATACTTCCAATTATCACTGATACCTGTTATCTAGCTCTAGGTGAACTTTTAAGACTATCCCTATTGCTCTGCAGTCCCTGTATATACATACATTAGCTACCTTCCATGTGTTATAACATCTTGGCCTGGCCTGTCAACCTTCAAAAATTGCTATACTCAGCCCCAACCTGACAAGTGGAAAGGTTAAATATAGTTATTTCCTCCTCACAGTCAAGGACACAATGACTCAGAGTTTAAATAATGTGTCAAATGCCACAATGGTGAAAAGAGATGGAATTGATACAGAGCAAGATCCCAAATTCAGGCTGTCACTCACCTTGGCCTCCTCTGGAATATCTTCCTCAAAATCTCTGCTGACTCACTCTCCTACTTCATTCAAGTCTTGAGCAAATAACACCTCCTACCCTATCTCCTTAATAAAATAGTACCTACAATAACTCCCTTCCCCCCAGCACTGCTTAATTCTGGTATTAGAGCTTTAGTTCTATGTGTATTTATCATCTATCAACGTTACCCAAATGAAAGCAAGGACTTTGTTTTGGTTGTCACTATATCCCCACCCCGCCTAAAAAGTATCTGACATATAGTAAGTACTCAATGAAACTCGAGGGAATAATTTCCCAAGTGAATCATTCCTAAGTGAACTGCTAATCCCATACATGCATTTAAAGATGTTATACACACACATAAACACAAATGCACATGAGTGCAACCACCTTCCTGATACAATGGTTGAACAAATAGGTGGAAACTAAAATATTTAAAAATCTGCATCCCATGGGTTTGGCATCCATTGGGTTTGGCTCACATGCTTTCACAATCCTCTCTGCATTTTCAAGCTCTATTTAAACTTAAACCAAATGATGGTGAGTGTATCTAAACCAAAACCCAAGACTCAGATTCCTGTCTCCCTGTGAAATCTTTTGCCTTTTTTCATTTACCTTCAGTTTCTCTAGTCAGTGTGGTCTACTTCAAATGAATATAAATGTTAAGCATTAAGTTTCAAAAGACCTAAGCTTTCTTGTGCCAAGCTTCTGTTTAGTATAATAATGGTATCTTGAGATGTATAAATTTTTATTGATGATTCATGCTACAGTACAAAACAGTCACTAAATACTAAAAGCTCTAAAAAATTAATGCAGCCTTGGAGTGCCTGGGTGGTTCAGTCAGTTGAGCTTCTGACTCTTGATTTCCCCTCAGGTCATGATCACAGGGCTGTAGGATCTGGGATGGAGCCCTGAATCAAGGTCTGAGCCCTGCATCACGGTCTGCACTGAGCACAGAACCTGCTTAAGTTCCCCCCTCACCTGTCTCTCTCTCTCTCTCCTCCCCCTCCCCTGCTTGCTCTAATAAAAAAAATTAAAAAATAAAAATAAAAAATTAAAGTAGCCTCAATTATCTAACAGCTACCCGGGGAAGTAGAAATGTATCACTATAATTGCATGTTGTCAGTGAACCCATAATTGCAAATACAAAACCTTAGTTCTTGACATTTTCAGAGGTGACACAGTGGTCATATCATTCCCCATGTCAGTGGCAATCCTGTGACTACCAGGGTAACACTCCATAAAACAGTGAGAGTGGCTCACTTTCTAATCCCTATTATTTCAATCCAATCAAGCAAAAAAAGAAAGTTAAGGGCATTGAAAATGTTCCTTTGAGAGAGAGAGAGAATAAGAGCAGCGGAGGGGCAGAGAGAGAGAAAGGGGACAGAGAATTCCAAGCAGGATCTGACACGCCATCAGTGCAGAGCCCAACATGGGGCTCAGTGCCACAAACCACAAGATCATGACCTAAGCCAAAATCAAGGTGTTGGAGTGTTAACCAACTGAGCTACCCAGGCACCCCTGCTAAGGGCACTTTAAAAGACATCTTGTCAATACGTCTGAAAGCCTCTAGGTTGACAGCAACATGATGCCTTTGGTGAAAACCATGTTCTGTGTCACCAGCCCCACCTATTGGTCAATGCAGGTTTTACTTCCACTGAATATAAGCTCCTTCCACTATTGTTCCCAACATGGTCAGCCATTAGCTTTAGTTTTCTTCTTTGAGCTAAGCAAATCACTCATACCCCATCCTGCAAATGAAGAAAACCATTTCCAAGAGGCATGGATGGCTCAGTTAGTCAAGCGTCCAACTTTGGCCCAGGTCATGATCTGAGGGCTCGTGAGTTTGAGCCCCGCATCAGGCTCTGTGCTGACAGCTCAGAGCCTGAAGCCTGCTTTAGATTCTGTCTGTCCGTCTGTCTCCCTCTCTCTCTCTCTCTCTCTCTGCACTTCCCCCACTCATGCTCTCTGTCTCTCTGTCAAAAATAAACAAACATGAATATTCACTTAAAAAAATTTCCTCACCGGTCTATGGGGTGGGGGGGTAGAAATAGAGATTTAAGAACTATCCAGAACATGCCCTCATCTTTTGCCCTCATCTTTTACATCAACTCATATAACCCAAACTTAACCAAAAAATAAAAATAAAATACACACACATATATATATTTATATATATGTGTATATAAATATATATATTTATATAGGCATAAACTTCCCTGCCTCAGCCAGGAAGCTTATGCAATTTGTTTTCTTCTTACATGTCAGCACTTCTCTGAACTTCGGGAAATGTGCAGTGTCTGCAAATCTTACATGTCACCTTAAATGTACTTGCAACACCACCAGAGTCATCTTGAAAGAAGTCATTGATCAGCAAGTTGGAGCACCAAGCACAGCAGAGACCTATCTGTGAGCAGATGTGCTAAGCTGGGGTGCTGGAGGAGGCAGAGGAGGGAAATCTCTCCACTGTCTCCTGTTTGACAAAGACAAGGAAGAACTGTTCTGACACCTCACCAGAATGCCTTCTTCTTGAGCATGCAAGCTCTCTAAATAGGACAAGACAGGTCCCTGTGATCAACATTCTCTCTATGCCTGACCCTTCATTTTCTCCAAAGCATTTATCATCACTGAAACACTGTATATTTGTTTATAGTCAGTCAACCACCAATAGGATGTAAGCTTCACAAGAGCTTCTTGAGTTTCTGCTGTATCCCCAGTTCCTACAATGCCTGACGTGTACTAGGCAGCCCCAAAATATGTTTGAATGAATGCTCAGCTCTCATTAGGGCTCCTAATCACTACGCCATCATTAATTAATTTTTTTACTGTTTATTTATTTTTGAGAGAGAGAGAAATCGAGCGTGAGTGGGGGAGGGGCAGAGAGAGAGGGAGACTCGGAATCTGAAGCAGGCTCCAGGTTCCAAGCTGTCAGCACAGAGCCTGACGTGGAGCTTTAACTCATGATCTACTCGATCACAACCTGAGCCGAAGTTGGATGCTTACCCTACAGAGCCACCCTGGTATCCCTAACTATGCCATCATGTAACGTATCATTTTAATAACTAAAATTATTGGATATAAAGCTGCAAGTTTTTTTCAATGCTCTTTCACATGGAAATATTTTTAGTTTTTATAAAAACAAATGTATTTCTATTTTCTCTTATGACATCCTCTTATTTTATGCATAGGACATCCTTCTTTCATTCTGACATAAACATCATTTATCTATTCTTGATTTGTAGGGCTTTATATCTGTATGTTAATCCTCAACGAATTTAGAATTTATTTTTGGTGAGAAGTTTCCCATTTTTCTTTTTCCCCCCAAATAGTTAACTTTCTTCACATCATTTATTAAATAACATTTGCTTTCCCAACTAATAGTCTTGGATATTTTAATAATTGTATTATGATGTTGGGTGATATTAAATTTGTTACCCAATTAAAATCCCAAACCTTTTACGTATGACCTGATGTAAAGGCATCTCTTGCAGGTACATGTGACCTCATCCTTGTTCTTAAGGTGCTCATATTATCATTGAGAAAAAGACAAATTGCCAGATAATTAATATAAAGTATAATAACTAAAGGGATAAACAAGGCACTATTAGAGTTCAACAGATTAGCTGGCTGACCCAGGTGGAGACTGCTTCATAGTTGAAACCTAGTTTACGAATCCCCTTTTCTTCTTTTTTTAATCTGAACACTGCAGATAAATTCACATAGGCTGAGATTATTTCATCTGATTACGAAACATAAAATGCTTATTTTAGAAAAGTCAACCATCCACAAATCCAGGATTACGAATAGAGCCCCTGACCTATAATTTAATAACTCCTTAGGGAACAAAAAGGAAATTAAATTAGTTTGGCATAATTTGTTCTTACTGAGCTCATGCTGGCTCTAAGTGATCACTTTCTTTTCTTAGTGCTTATAAACCCTTCATGATTATGAGATAACATGAGAAAGTCCTTCCACACCATCCGGCACATTGACTATTCAAAGCCATGTCAACAATACCTTATGCCAGAGACTTGTACCCAGTTCAAATTTGCCCATTGTACCTGTTAGAAAACTAGGCTATTTACTAGCTTCCCTCTCGGTTCTACACACATCCTATACTCCATTATTTCACAACAAACATTGATATTAACTTAACACTTCTTACATATAAGTTATTTTTACACCTTTGAGCTTTAGGGGACAATTACAGTCTGCAAACAGAACAAATTTACAGAGCCTGTCTTTATCTTCTCTTTCACATGAATCTTCACATCTCCTCTAACAATGTCTCTTCTGAATTATAAACTTAAAGATCATTCCACTTGCCAGAGAAATAATAATGACAATGATAGCTACAAATCCTTGCATTCCTCTCATGTCCCAGGCACATTGCTAGAGATTTTATTTACACTATCACTGAATCCTCTCAACTGAAAAACATACATATTACCCTCTCCACTTTGAATTTACAGTTTTTTGAATTTTAACAATTAATAATAATGGCTAACCATTTTTTCATACACCTAACAGGTATAACCCTACTGAATAATCCCAGTCTCTTTTCAGCCTTCTTGCCTGGAACTACGGAGCAGATGGATGTCTGGATTCAATAAATATTTATGGAGCACCCATTACCCATCAGAGACTGATGTAGGCACAAAACTAAACAAATCCCTGACCTCATGGAGCTTGTATTTTAGGGACATAAAGTTAAATATACAAAATGAATAATGTGCTCTGAAAGACAAAGACAAAGATGACGACAATGACGAAGAAGAAGAAGAAACAGGGTGAAGAGTATCATAAGTGCCAGGGTGGAAGGAGCTATTTTAGATCCAGCCATCAGGGACTGAGCCTATGATAACGTGGAGTGTGAGGAAGAGTGGAGTGAGAACCAGAGGCCATCTGGAGAAGACCTAAGGAAGGAGCATGCACAGAATGCCACTGGGTCAGCAAGGCGGGTAGGCAGGGTGGTGGTCTGAAGGAAGAAAGAGTATAGAGTTCTACAACCTTCCTGCTGATGCAGCGGGACATTTGTTTTTTCCCACTGCAAAAAGCCTTCAAGTTTAGATGCCATAGAGTAAAGAATCATGTAAAATATTCAGTAGTATATAACAGGGTCAGCAAACTAAAGCTTACATCCAGCCCACCCACTGTTTAGACAAATACATTTTAATTGGAACATGGCTCTGACTATTCATTTACATATTGTTTACAGCCACGTTGAGTTTGTGACTGAATTGTTTACAAAACCTAAACTATTCACTATCTGGATCTTTATAGAAAAAGTTTGCTGACTCCTGGTATGTTCCAATTCATACTGTCACTATGGGAATAAGGACTGATATTGTCTAAGCACCTGTAATATGCTCCATACGGTACATCTATATACTCTGTTGATATTTAAATATGTTCAAAACAAAACTTTCTATAATTAAAAATAAATAAGTATAATACAGCTACTTAAGAGTTTGGGAACTAGCAAGCAAAAACATTAGTAAAGGATATACATCGAAATACTGGAAACTGGTTCAATTCTCCTTGTTTTCCAATAAGCAATAAACCAGGTCTCTAAAGGCTACAAAAATGCAAATAAAAGTGTGCCCCCCACACACATACCAATGCACACATACACACATAGAGCCAAATCAGAAGATTGACACGTACATGCTAGCCTTTTCCACAGAGCTGACACACTGCCATTTAACCAGCGAGCATAGAGCATGTGTTTCTGTTCCCAGTCACTAGTAAGAGACAAGGTTAACATTTTAAGTGATGGACTACAGTGCATTATTTCCCCATGCAATGGACCCATGACTGCACTGCCTTTGAAAACACTTAATTTCAGTGATTGAATACACGGGAGTACACTTTCCCTGCTATGAACCTTTGACAGCTCCTCAGTTTCATACACCAGGGGAACATTTTCTCCCCTCCTTTTCTTTTTTTTCCTCCCCTTTATACCTGAAGGGAAACAAAATGAATATGTGGTGGCAGAGGGGAAAGAAGGAAGTCAGAGAATGAAAACCTATTTATAAGCATCACTGTATTTTTCAACAGAAGTATTCACTGCCATCTGCTCTAATTACTTTTAATGTTTGGGCTACCATCTTCATACAATAGAAATAATGATCTCCTTACAGGCAAAAAGAAAAAAAATTTACAGAAACAAACAAAAGTTGATTACATTTAGCTCCCAGGCTAAAGAAGCATCAAGCTACTTTGTAGTGAACAATCAATTAGGAAAGTGGGTAGGTCTCTGATTAACACAAACAAAGTAGGTCCCCATTGTAGTTCCCTCCCACTTTCTCCTTCTCCCATCCCTTTGGAAGAGCTGTGCCCACAGCTCACAGAAAACAAGGTTCTGACTAGGCACATTTCTGGGTCTGAAGTTATTTCACAGCTATTCCTTTCATTTGGATCAGAACCAAAGCTGACCCTTCTTGTTGGCATCAGACATGCCCCACCTTTGAGAAATACTGAATATAGAGATGGTTATTCTACTAAGAGTACAGATCATCTCATGGAGTTCCTGGGAGGCAACCCAAGACCTGAACCCCTCATGGGAAGCTAGAATTAACAACCTCATTAAAGTCTCCAGGAATAGAAATTACCCATACTAGCCTCATTCCTTAGTACTCCAGGAGAGTCCCAGAGTAGGTGAAATAGTAGAGTCCAGGAAGACATGGAATAGATCACTGCAATGCCAGCAGAACCTCAACTTTCACAAAGGCTGTGTCTAGAGACCCTCTCAAATCCACAAATTCAAGCATACTATCTGTATTAAAGAAGAACCCTGAGGTGCTCCCCAGAAACCCTGCACCTTGGTGCACAAGCTCAGCACAATATTCTCCCCTTTAGTAGGAACAGAGCTGGTGAGTATAATGGGATATCACTCCCATGATTAGGTTTTGGCAAGGGTGAAGGAATTTTGCAAATGCAATTAAATTCAAAATTCAGTTGGCTTTGGCTTAATCAAAAGGGAAATGGGCTTCAACCTATTCAGGAGAGCCCTTAAAAGAGAGATCACCCCACTGGCCTTGAAGGAGCAGACTGCCATACCATGAAGAGGACCTTGTGTCTAGGACCCAAGAGTAGCCTCGAACCTGAAAATGGTCCTTGGCCAACAGCCAACATGCAAATGAGGACCTCAGTCATGCAGTTGAAAGGAATGGACTTCTGCCAACAACCTGAAGGAAGACCTTGAGCTCCAGATGAGAATGTAGCAAGGCTGACCTCTTAATTTTGGCCTCGTGACACCAGGAGCAGAGAGCCCAGCTACTCTGTGCCCAGACTTCCAACCTAGAGAAATGGTGAAATAGTAAGTAGGCATTGCTCTAAGTCACTGAGATTGTGGTTACTTGCTATGCAATGCAGAAAAAAAAAATGAATATGCCACCATCTTGGCCATCTCTGGAGAGTCATCTTCATTTGTTTGCACCTGAGTTTCCCCCACTTCATTGAACTTACTGTTCAAAAGAGTGGGTAACAACACACCAAGTTGGGATGGCAGTGCTGGCCAATGGCCAGCTTGTTCTCTCACTGCTTAAGTGACCGACCCCCCCCCACACACACACACACCCCACACACACAGGACATGAAACAGAATTTTTAAAATTTACAATGCCAAGAAGTTTAAATTAAGACCTGATAGAGACCTTCCATTTGTTCAGGAAGAACTAAGACTACTGAAGATAAACAGCAAATGCTGTCTTCACAACCTCTTTGTCTTTAAGCTGACGAAATGCAAAACCTCCCTCATCAAGAATGTGTGCCCATTGGGAGACAATAAGAATATTTAAAAGTCCATAGTCTGACTCTACATATGAGAATAGTATTTGAATATAATTGGCTCTAATAGCACTACTCTTTGGCTTACATTGCTTCCTTAGGAAAAAAGAGGATCTGACTTTTTATTCCCTCACTAAAAAAAAATAAAAAAATAAAAATAAAAAATAAAAAATAAAAAAACACTGCTTTGCAGGGAAAAACCATGCTCAGAGAGATCTATCCTGTATCTGGTATCTTCATTGGTCTTAATTAAATAACTTTTCCCTCATCCTTTAAGCTTCAGAGTAGAAATTAATATACTTTTCAGGATGGACAAAGGGAATGTTAATTTAGGTTTTTAGCTCTCCTGACATCAAAATAGCATCATGTTTTCTCTTTGAGCATTCATGCATGTATTGCCTAGTATTAAATGATGCAAATGGTTATCCATTTTAAGGCTAATAAGGCTAATACCACAAAATTATCAGTCCTACACTTCCTACTTGAGTAAGGAAAAAGATGCAAGGATGTGTTTCAGAGCTGGGATGGAATCTCAAGTATCTAGAATTTGGGGAAATTTCCTGGGCACTGTGGTACAGATGCCTTTTTTATACATATAGACAGTGCTGATTAAATTCATTGCCATCACCTTTGAGAACATTCACTGGGTGCTCGCTATGGGCCAGGCATTGTGGTACCTACCCCTGTACCCATGAATGCATAATTGAATTTCTAAGCTCTTAGAGCCCAGTTTCAAGTGCATTGTTCCCTTTACTCCAAACACATCCGCCACACATTGTCCCTTTTCTGCCAAACTCTGCTTATTGGTTCCAGATGCAATGAATCATCTACTGAGTTGAGTGACATTAGAGGTAAACACCAAGGTAAAATGTAGAGATAATTGAATAACACCAACTACCAGTAACAGCAGTCCAGGCAAAGGAGGAAATAGACCCGGAGATTTCAGATAGGCCAGTCTGATGGAAACCCTCCACTCTCAGGATCAAAACCACATGCCATTTGACATGATGGAAAAATATCTGTGTTTTATTTTTCCAAATTTTCATATGTCACTTATCAGTATGGGTAGCAGCAAGCAGGTGGTGACATAATCTAAATGTCCGCATGATTAAAAATAAAAGATCCAAAAAATCAACTGCCTCTATTTAGTATATCAAAGCAGTGTGCCTTAAGCGGTTTCTAAAATATCTATATTTTATTTTTTTGACTGCTGATAAATAAGATTAATGAAATGTATGCATTTTCCTTCCTAGCATACTCTTCTTCAGAGGAAAACCTCATGAAGCAAAAATGTTTCAAAGCCTTTTCAAAGATTCATAAAGTTCAATATAATTTCCAGATAGAAAAAAAAATGGACTTTAATCATTTGCTTTATAGTCACCTGGAATTCATTGTATACAATGCACATAACGTATAAACATGGGCTTATAACATATACACCTAAGTTTATATAAACACTTGAAAAGCTTTCCTTATTATGTGTCTTTATAGGCAGAAAATTCAGAACCCTTGGCAAATAACAAACAATCCACATACATAGTTATCACCCAAGAAGCTCCTCCAAGTTTGGAAGTTTGAAAGCCACAAAGACCTCTATGAAATGAGCCTTAAAACATCGGTAATCAGCTATATAGGGATTCAATACTGGACTAATTCAATAAGCAACACTGGAGAACGATCAGAGGCCATGATGCCTCTCAGAATACATGCAAAATGTCTTTCTGCAGAATTCTCTCAACTTTGGGGCACTAGCCCTTTGCTGGAAATCAGTGCTAAGGATTATTTATTAATGTGGCCTCTATTTTGCCTTAAGAAATAGAAACTTCTCCTTTCCCCATTTCTCCATCAGAAGAAATAAAGCTCTCCATAAGTCCCTCTATTACTTCAGGGTTGCTGAAAGCTTAGATATCTGTTCCAATGTACTAGTCTCCCTCGTCCACTGGAGATACGTTCCAAGACCCTCCATGGATGCCTCATACTATGGATAGCGGTGAACCCTATATATATTATGCATTTTTTCTATATCTATACTTGCATACCTCTGATAAAGTTCAATTTATAAATTGGATACTGTAAAAAATAACTAAAAATAGAGAGATTATAACAATATACTGTAATAAAAGTTATGTGAATGGGGTCTCTCTCTACCTGAAAATTATCTTATTATACGGTTCTCACCCTTTTAACGGTGTGAGACGGTAAAATGCCTACGTGATGAGATGAAGTGAGGTGAACGAGTAGATGTTGTGACATCGCATTATGCTACTATTGACCTGACAATTTGTCAGATAGAGGATCATCTGCTTCCAGACTGCTGTTGACGGCAGGACACTAAAACCAGGGGAAACTGGGACCATGGAAAGCAGAGCTGCAGTTAAGGGGGAATAACTGTATCTGTTTTCAAAAATGGGAAATGAAGTGACTACTACAAGAATGTTCATGGAATCAAGCAGGAGTAGAGTCAAGACAAAAGCCAAATCAAAGTGACATTTTTCCACCAAAAGGCATGTACTTTTATTTTTTTTTTAATTAACATAGTGTAAGGAGTTCTTTTAAAATGTCCTTTATTTGAGAGAGAGAGAGAGAGAATGAATGTGTGCATGTGTGAGTGGGGGAGAGGGGCAAAGGGAGAAAAAGAAAGAGAGAGAAGGCCAAGCAGCCTCCATGCTCAGTGCAAAGCTCTATGCAGGGCTCGATCCCATGACCTTGGGATCATGACCCTAGCCAAAATCAAGAGGCGGACACTCAATGGACTGAGCCACTCAGGCTCCCCTAAAATTGTTCTTGATGGAGCAACCACTCCGCATTCCAGTAGGGAAGGGCCACTACAATGATCCCATGAAAAAGCTAGCAAGCATGTGGCACAGCTTTCTATTATTCCCACCCTCCTACTACTTGACAGCTTTCTGACATCCTCCTCTCCAGATGAAGTTTCCCTTACCTGGGATCAACCCAAAGGAGTTTTTGGTGTTGTTTTAGAAAACTAAGAAAAAAATGGATTTACGTCTTTGCCAATCACACACAGAAGAACGAATTAACTCTACCCTGTTACTCCCTCCTCTTTCCTGCTGTACTTCACCAATTCAGGAAGAAGGGTAGTTTTTAATCTGTAAGTCATTAAGTTTCTCATATGGGCAGGCCAAAGCAAACCTAAACTTGACTTAGTTTAAAACATTTTTTAAACCTTTGAACCTTTTGAGAACATTTATAGACAATGTAATGTACATTTGCAATTGACACCTTGCCTGATTCACTAAGCAAGCAAGATGATAACAAGGTACTCAGAAAATGTGTAGAGGCTACAAGGCTAAAACAGACCAAAAGAATGAAGCTTACTTATATTATGCAGACTAAGCAAGAGATTTGGATTTTAAAGACAAAATGTAGGCTAATATAATTTATATAAAAGATGTCTTTTTGTTTTTACACAGAAATCTTCATGATATTAAGTTGGGCAATGATTTGTTGGATATGACACCAAAACAGAGAAACAAAATAAAAAATAGATAAACTGAACTTCACCAAATTAAAAGTTTTGTGTATCAAAGGACATTAACAATAGAGTGAATTGGCAACCCATGGAATGGAAGAAAATACTTGCAAATCATACATCTGATAGGGGATTAATACCCAGAATATATAAAGAACTCTGACAATTCAGTAACAAAAACTCAAACAACTGTACTTAAAAATGGGCAAAGGATTTGAATAAGCATTTCTCCAAAGAAGATATGTAGCTAATAAGCATATGAAAACATGTTCAACATCACTAACCATAACCATAAGGAAAATGTAAATCAAAACCATAATGATGGGGGTGCCTGGGTGGCTCTGTCGGTTAAGCGTCTGACTCTTGATTTCAGCTCAGATCATGATCTCATAGTTTGTAGAATTGAGCCCCACACTGGGCTCTGTTCTGTTGGCAAGGAACCTGTTTGGGATTTTCTCTCTCCCCCTCTCTCTGCCCCTCCCCACTCATGCTCTTCTCTCTCTCTCTCTCTCTCTCTCTCTCTCTCTCTCTGTCTCAAAAAAATAAACATTTAATTATTTTAATGTTTAATTTTGAGACAGAGAGAGACAGAGCATGAGCAGAGGAGGGGCAGAGAGAGAGACACACACACATAATCTGAAGCAGGCTCCAGGCTCTGAGCTGTCAGCACAGAGCCCAATGCGGGGCTTGAACTCATCAACCACAAGATTATGACCTGAGCCAAAGTCAGACACTCAACAGACTGAGTCACCCAGGCACCGCAAACAATAAATAAACATTAAAAAAAAAAACATAATGATACCACTTCACACCCAATAGGATGGCTATTAGTAGAATCAATCAATCAATATAATGCCAGGTTTACATGAGAATGTAGAAAATTGGAATTCTTGTGCATTGCTGGTAGGAATGTAAAATGATGCAGCCACTTTGGAAGTGATATGGCAGGGAGGACAAAATTAAACACAGGATAACCATATAACCTGACCTTTTCACTTCTGGGTATATATCCAAAAGAACTGAAAGCAGGGACTCAAATATTTGTACACTCATGTTCACAGTAGCATTCCTTACATTAACCAAAAGGTAGAAGCAGCCCACACACTCATCGCAATAAATGGACACACAAAACGTAATGTGTGTATATATATATATATATATATATATATGAATATATATATGAATATGACATATTATTCAGCCTTGGGGCTCCTAGGTGGCTCAGTTGGTTAAGCATCTGACTTCGGTTCAGGTTATGATCTCACCATCTGTGGGTTTGAGCCCCGTGTTGGGCTGTGTGTTGATAGCTCAAAGCCTGGAGCCTGCTTTGGATTCTGTGTTTCCCTCTCTCTCTCTCTGCCCCTCTCCAACTCAAGCTATGTCTCTTTCAAAAATAAATAAAACATTAAAAAAAAAAGAAGTATCATTCAGCCTTAAAAAGAAAATTCTGACACATGTTACAATTCTATGAACCCTAAAGACATTACGCTAAAAGAACGAAGCCAGGCAGCAAAGGACATATATTGTATTATTCTACTTATATGAGGTACCTATGCTGTCAAGTTCATAGAGACAAAAAGCAGAATGATGGTTGCCAGGGACTGGGGGCAGTGGGTATGGTAAGTTATTGTTTAATGGCTACAGAGTTTCAGTTTGGGAAGATGAAAACATTCTGGAGATGGACAGTGGTGATGGCTGCACAACGGTATGAATGTATTTGAACTGTACTGTATGACTGAACATAGTTCAAATGGTAAATTTTTATACATATTTTACACAATTTAAAATTGATGGTGGGGGGATGTTTCTTTGTTTTTATTTAAATCACTATACTTCTTGGGGTGCCTGGGTGGTTCAGTTGGTTAAGCATCTGACTTCAGCTCAGGTCATGATCTCACAGTTCATGAATTTGAGCCTCATGTGGGGCTCTGTACTGACAGCTCAGAACCTGGAGCCTGTTTCAGATTCTGTGTCTCCCTCTCTCTCTGCCCCTTCCCCGCTCACACTATCTCTGTCTCTCAAAAATGAATAAATGTTAAAAAAATTAAATCACTAAACTTCTTGGGTTCTCTATTTCTCCAGACCAAAGCAATCGATTAAAAATGAAACGTGGTCAGCTGTTTTGATGCTCCAATAGACCTCTCGAGGAATTGAGGGATTTTAGAGCAACCAGTCTCCTCATGTTTCAGACTAGGGTACTGGAGCCCAGAGAGGTTAAAAGACTTTTTCATGACCCTAATAAATAAAACCAGATGAAGGAACAAAAAAAAAAAAAAAAGACAAGTCTCAGCATACATGTTTGCCTTTTTACTCTGTGGAGTGCGAGTCTGCCCACTGTTTCTGTGAGTGTGTGTGCATGCATGTGTCTACAAGGCCTCTTTGCTCTAGTCCCTGTTCACCTCTCTGGAGATGCCACTCACCTACACACTGTGTAACAGCACACAGAAGTCACCTGTCGTTCCCCTGCCACACTCTATTTCACACCTCCATGTCTTTAATCATGGGGGTTATCTCTGTTACCTCCATCTGGAAGACCTTTCAACCCTGTTCTATCTGGCAGATGGCTGCTCAATCTTCAAAAGCCAGATCATTTTCCTTTTTGGTGAAGCTTTTGCTTGTGTCCCCCTCCCCCTAACCCAGAACTAGCTGTTCCCTCCCCTCTTTTTTCTGTTCCCACCACGCTTTGCACTTGCTTCTATCGTACTTACTCCACACTATGTCACTTCACGGTGTTTAGTATCTTGTGATATTTTCTATTCTCACTCCTACTTCATCTAAGCCAAATGAGAGGGGATTCAAAGGAAGCAATTGGAGAGCTTAATGGAAAAAGCACTAGCATTTGATTCACACCTGCAAAGTCTCCAGGTGAGAGACTAGAGCTAGAGCTGTCCCTGCCCAGCAGCAGAGGGAAAAGAGGGCACTGGGTTGGGAGCAAGCTGCATGTCACTGACAAACAAAGGTGACTGACTGTGGGTCCCATCAAAGGGAACAGATCTGGGGTGCTACAAAAGGGATTTTTCCCAAGAGACAGACTAGACTGCTAGGGGAGAGTAAAATCTCCCACCCCAAAAAAGCAACGGGCCAGCCTTTCAGAGACAGTGCAGTTCAAGGACATTGGCAGGATTTCTAAAGAGCCCACAAAGAAGCCCATGAGAGAGCTAACAATTGTATGAATCCCACCCACAGGACGCATGTTAACATGGCTTGTTGCTGTGCCTGCCACTTATGACGTGTCCTTCTGCCGCCATCTTCCCTCACCCTGGACCCATTCCTACAAGAAGTGGGGAAGGAAATGAAAAGAAGAAATAATGATTCCTCCAATGCAGGCTTCCAAGCCATCTGGGGGTAGGGGAGTCTAAAAATTGACTGAAAGTTTGAGGTTTTGAAATTACACTGGACTGAATTGGCATTAGGTGATTAATTAGAGTACAACAAGACTAACACACTCAAAAGCAGGTCATAAGGACTTAAAAGTAGTCTTTATTCAGTAGGAGGTTATAGATCTTGGCCAGGATCATTTCAGTGGTGAGGCTATCAATGCCAAGAAACTTGAAGGGAAATGTGGACCAGAGGCAAGGAACTGGAAACAGCAATGGTGTTACCCTTTCAACAAGCATGGTTGTAAGAAAGGAATAAACACAACCACTTTGTAAAAGAAGCCATAGGGTCCAAAGAAGATTAGGGGAAGTTTGGAGTTCCTTAAGACTGAACAGTCTATATACTAAGGAAAATGAACTAACTGAACAAGAGACATAGAAAATGCAGCGAAGGGTCATTGAGGACGTCAAGTGGTGCCAAGGTGGGAGAAGAGGCTATCTAGAACACACAGGCAGGGACCAGCCTCCTTCTCCATCCATCCCACCAACACTGGTGGTCCCCAAGTGTCCATCCCCTTCTTCTTCATCTGCCCTTTCTTCCCAGATATCGTCACTACTTCCCATGGCCTCTATTATCATCTACCTTATAACAATTCTCAAATCTGTGTCTCAAACACTGACCCTCTCCTCAATTCTAAACAGCTGCATTTCTCCATTTGTATGTTACATGGAGCACTCACCCACAGCATGCGTAAAACTGCATTATGTTCCCCTTCCCACAAACCTACTCACTCAGCCATCAATACCTGAAATATTGACTAACGACACCACTCTGCACCAAAACTACAGTCATCTACAACTCCTATTCTTCACCACTGACAACCAACAAGTCACCAAACTGTGACCATTTGCTTCAGAAATGCCTCTTAGTTCATTCTTTTCTTTTCCACGTGTAGGCTGTCAGAGGTGTTCATCTCTCACCTGGATCTTCTTGTCTACAGGCTCCATGAGGGCAGAGAGCAAGTCTGTTTGTACATCTAGAGTTTAGCACAGTACTGGACCCATAGTAGGTTTTTAATGAATGCTTGTTAAATGAATGAATGGAAGGTGAATGAATAACCACTGCAATAGCTTATCTGGTCTTTGTTTTCACTCTGCACACATACTTCCATTCTTCTCTCCACTGCTAATATGGTAATATTCTCTTCCTAGAAAAATCAGCATTATTAATTCATATTCTCTCTCCTCCCCCTCCCTGTCTCTCTCTCTCTCTCACACACACACACACACACACACACTACTCCCACCCCTTCCACAGACACACTTAGCATACAGAGGTACAAAGCTTAGAAGAGAGCTGGTTGCCAGCGCCTAGAGTGTAAAGTCTAAATTCAAATAAGTAGAGAACCCTCCGCCCCCTAACATAAACCTCACCCCATAATTGGTCTCCCCATCTTGATCTCCCACTCCTCCCAATGCCTTCAATGGGACATGTACCATCCTCAAGGTATACCAAAAGACACACTGTCTCCTAAACATATCATGACCATGCTTATGTGTACGTTCCTCCTCTCCTGAGCAAAAGAGTCATCTTTCAAAGTCTAGCCCCATTTTAAATTTCCCTGTGATGACTTTGTTACACTCTTGAGAAACCATTCTTCCCTCAGCACCTGCCCTGCATTCTGCTCTGTTTTTATGGCTCATATTTATATCAGTGTTTTACCTTGCTAGACTGTGAGTTCCACAGGCCAGGGACTAGTCACCTGTATATTACAAGCCACTAGCACAGTACATGGCACGTAGTGGGCACTTACCAAGTTAATTAAACAAAATTAGTGAATTAAACCAGCTATGTGGAACAGGCAGGCAACAAACAGTGGATTGCAGTGACACCAAAAGCTTTCTCTTGCCTGGAATTTTACAATTTCTTTCTCTTCTGTTAACATTATTTACTGTTTCTGAAAAGATTACAGAATATATTCATCAAGGCATAACTCAAACTGCTGACATTGTGTCTGCTAGACGAGTGTGTCCAGAGCTGCTACAATAAATTGATAGCACTTATTTGTAATTTGCAACCCCTATTTGCATGCAAATAATTAATGTGCTAGAGTCCATAAAATTGATTTTTCTCTTAAGTTAAATATTCTACCTAGAATCTTGTTAGTGTATCAATTAATGAAGTTTTACTATATTCAACCAATAAACATTTATTGAGCCAAGTACTGTGGTCGGCCCTAAGCATAAAATGATAAATAACATAATTCCCTGCTCTCAGGAAGCTCACTGTCTAGAAGAAACCAACATACAAGCCAATTCTTACAATACCACACACACTTGTTTCTTTTCTTAAAAAGGCAAAATCTGGATGTTTACAGGAGAAAGTAGAGAAGATAAAAGCTAAAAGAGAATTCTTAGGAATACTTCTGAGTCTATAATCCTACTCAGAGAAACATATAATTACTTGGCTTTTAAAAATAAATCATTCTAACTTTTAGTATTCTTAACAATATTGCCCACTCAACAAGATCTCATATTATCAAACTTTTATCTGTGAGCCAAATATCATTGAAATCTATAAACAATAACTGAACACACATCCACTTAAAGACTATAACTAGATTCCTTTTAACAGCAAGATGGTAGACTGCTTACAATTAATGACCTTTGGTAGCACAGCAAAATTTGTCCAAATCAGTCAGCTTCTTTAAAAAATATCTAAACAAACTATTCTGTTGTTTTGATGAAAAATGGAAAAAAGCCAAAGGGCTCACAAAACTCTATTTGGGGCTCATGCTTACTCCTGAGAGAATCGCCCATAACCCCTCTCAAGAAACCCCCTGCTACAGCACCATCCCCTGATACACACTCAACCTCCATACTCTCCCCAGGACCCTCTGTATCTACTCTGATTGGAGTCACACAGAACCACAGTGCAACACACGCCCAAAGTCCTCAAGACAGTTGTGGCCACAGAGCCCAGTAAGAGAGGCTCCAAGATATCTGCACCAGACCACCATTGAGGCATCTGCCCTGGCTCCTTAAACCTCCCACACCACACCCTGAAATCTAGGCCTTGCTTCCTCTACTCCCAGGAAGCCTTGCAGGATAGAGGAAGGAAGCATACTAGAGTGTGCTTCCAGCAAAACCCAGAATCAAAAGGGAGGCCAAATTGATGTCAACTTTGTAACTGGTAGCTTCATTAATTATTTTGTCATGGAACTTAACACAACTGGCCAGCCCACAATCACAACTGCAGAAGTAAATTCAGAGGTTTTTAAAAATTTGTCTTCGTCTTATTTTCCAGGTAAACACAGTGGTGAGAACCAACCAGACTATAAATAACAGGGGTGCTTGCTTGTATTAATATTTTCACTTGAAACCTCATTACCGCGTCAACGGAATCTCCTTGCGCATTTGTATTCAGACAAGGCTGGAAACAGCATCTGAACACATAATCATATCACAGTGTGTTTCTCCCGCTCCAAAGCTGAACCTTCTGCCTTAACACTTTCACAGACTCCTCCAGGCCCGCTTCAAACAGACAAAACACTCCTCCTAAAACTCAAAGAAACATCGCAACACCTTTGTAATAGGCCTATTTCCCAAGGGGGGGATAAAAGGACAAGGCAAATTAAGGGAAATGCAGAATATAAACTTGAAACCTACTGTCAATAAAACCCAAAACAAACTCAAAGCGGAGGTGAGGAAAGCAGGGGGAGGAAAAGCAATGTTAAATGGTCATCTTTCTTCTCTTTTTATTTGAGGAAGTTAAGTTTGCACAGCTCCTTACAAGCTGTCTTTGGCTAAAATCACTATTAATGAGCTTTGACATTTGAAATTTAACTGAGCATGAGTTAACAGCTTCCAGCACTGCACCACCCATGAAGGCAACTGGAAATGTTTTGCTAGGGCCTAACGGTGTGTTTATTGAAAAGACACAGCTTTCAAGAGAAAGTGTTTATAGCAACCACTTTACCTGCTATCCCTGCCCTGTGATGTCTGTTTGGTTTCAGGGTTTGGGGGTGTTTCTTTAACTCCTTCAAGTCACTGCTCTAATTGTTTTTCAAGTCTAGCAGGAAAACGTTAATGAAGTTCCTTGCTCTAAAGCAACCTGGATCATAAGCACAGATTGGAAAAGTTTGAGTTATGACAAAGGGCCAGGCCACAAGGCAAAAAGAAATGAACCCACAGAGAGATTTCAGCTCACTCAAAAGGCAAGATGAAAATACTTTTTTTGTCAGTAGCATTAAAAATAGTCTTTTCCCAGAAAGAACACAGTGAATAGACTGATGAGGCTGGAGAGATGCCATCGGTTCTTCTTAGGTAAAATTCTGGTTCACTGAATGGAAGTGAATCCATCATGAACCAAATAGTTTCCCCAGGAGAAAGTCCTACAAAGGCTATTCACTTCACTCTTCATCGAAGAAGGCTGCAGGTACCCAGAATTGTTTAGAAAAAGGAATACAATGGGGGTGGATCAGTCGTTTAAGTGTCTAGCTCTTGATTTTGGCTCACCTCATGATCTCATGGTCATGAGATCAAGCCCCACATCAGGTTCCACACTGATAGTGTGGAGTCTACTCGGGATTCTCTTTCTCCCTCACTCTCTGCCCCTCCCCAGCTCACACACGTGTGCGCTCGCTCGTTGTCTCTTTCTCTCTCTCTCTCTCTCTCACAAAATAAATAAGCAAGCATTTTTTTAAGGAGTATAGGGGCTCAGTTGGTTAAGTGTCAGACCCTTGATTTCGGCCCAGGCCGTCGTCTCACAGTTCATGAGCTAGAGCCCCAAGTAGGGCTCTGAGCTGAAAACACAGAGCTTGCTTGGGATTCTCTCTCTCCCTTCCTCTCTGCCCCTCCCCAACTCACGTGCTCACTCTCGCTCGTTCACTCTCTCTCTCTCTCTCGTGTTCTCTCTCTCAAAATAAATAATAAATAAAATTTTAAATAATAAATAAGGAGTACAATGGAAAAGAAGGAATGAGCTTGAAATAAAAGTATACTCACACATACCCTGGTCTCACACAGTTTGCATGTTGTCAGCCTCCACCTCCATGACACATTTAAAAGAGACTAGGAGCATGACTCTGAATCTCATGCCACAGTTCTACGAACACTGTTCTGTGTCCAGTGATCCCATACAGATTCTGGATCTTAAACATGCCTGGATGCCAATATCAATATGAAGCTCAGAACCAATGCCCTTTCCCTAAAGCCAGTGTTATGCTGAAGAATTTAGGGGTATCCTTTGCCTACGGCATTCCTGGACTAAGTAAGAGTAAAAGTAAAAGGAGAAATGAGACTCTAATCTGGAGTGCCTCTGAGGAATGCAGGCAGAATCTCAGTTACAAAGAAAAGGAAGTTCAGAATCTGTGAACTAGAAAGCACATGTGATTTCAAGGCTTTCATTCACCCAATGAAGTTTAGGCCACCCCTAAAACACAAAGGAGGAAATCTTCAAGGAGGACACTGAATCATGGAGATAATTCATGGGTCACAAGTGAAGGAATGTGGAAAAAGCGGGAAAGGTGGGCTCTGTGTCCAAAGATATGTTTGGAATTACTAGATTTTTCTTCATAGACACATCAAATATTATTCAATTGAAATTTTTAAAATACCATAGAGAATCTTTGTTATATGTTCCCTTATTGTCATGTATTACAAAACTTCTAAATTATTTCTAAAAGTTATACAATGAGCAGTTTTTGATTTTATTTACTTTGAAAGAGAGAGAGAGCAGGTACATAGAAGTGGGGGAGGGGCACAAAGAGGGAGAGAAAGAATCCCAAGCAGGTCTCTGCTATCATCACAGAGCCCGAAGCTGGGCTCAATCTCTCAAACCATGAGATTATGACCTGAGCCAAAATCAAGAGTCAGACACTTAACCAACTGAGCCATCCAGATGTCCCTAGGATATTTTTTTACAAATCTGCCGATTGTAGGGGCACCTGGGTGACTCAGTCAGTAGACCATCTGACTCTTGATTTCATGATTCCTGGGATAAAGTCCCATATCAGGCTCTGCATTGACAGCATGGAGCCTACTTGGAATTCTCTGTCTCCCTCTATCTCTGCCCCTGCCTCACTCACACTCACTCTCTCTCTCAAAAAGAAACAAAATAATTAATTAAAAAAAATTTTTAAAAAACCATAAATTTAAGTAATACACAGCATTTGGCTCTAACTCTGTAGGAACACTATACTCAGTCTTGATGATGAGAGGCACAGTACTAATGCCTCACAAACTCCACCATGAAGATGACTAATGAGAAATGGCGGAGGGGAGGAGAATATGGCATAATATTTGCACACTGAACCTCATGTACTTCTTCAAGAAATATCTTTGAAGGCTTCACTCAGAATCTTTTTACTCTGATTTTGCACATATATCTACTAAGATTTTGTTACCTCATCCCTTAGTGAAGAAAAGGAGGATGGATTAGAAGGAAGTAGAGGCTGCGGGCAGCAACCAGATGTGACACCTGACCCTGAAGCTGACAGCAAAGGAAGGGACAGAACATACGGCACAGTCTGGGCCACTTAGTGAGGAGCACACACGTTTCTGCGATTTCAATAGCACCCAGGGTATAGGTATTATTTTTAAAAAGTAAAATAACTGATGTTTATGCAAATGATGCAGAAGCATCAAGAAACCATTTTATTCCACTGCCTACCCTCAGTCAAAAAGGCAGAAAAGCCTCTATTATTTTATAATACACAAAATAAACATGGCTTGGGATTTAAAGTGAAATTTTTGGGTTGCCCAGAAAGTTAACTCCTACACTATTTCTCATTCCCCAGGGAAAAATAGAAGAGGACTTTGGTCCAGGAATGAAATTTAGAAATGTTATTTAGTCAACAAGTAGTGGCACAGCGCTCACTAAACTCCAGGTGCAGTGCCAGTGGCTCAGACCACCCCTCAGAGCAGCATGTAATCTAAAGGGAAACAAGGAGCACCTGGGTGGCTCAGTCGGTTAAGCATCTGACTTCGGCTCAGGTCATGAACTCACTGTTCATGGGTTCCAGCCCCACGTCGGGCTCTGTGATGACAGCTCACAGCCTGGAGCCTGCTTTGGATTCTGTGTCTCCTGTCTCTGCCCCTCCCCTGCAATATCTATCTCTCTCTGCCTCTGTCTCTCTCTCTCTCAAAAATAAAGATTTTTAATAAATAAATAAATGGAAACAAGTATATTAGCAGGTGCTGGGTATACTGATGGGTACAGGAGATATGGGGGCACCGTGATGGAGCACCCACCAACAGGGTGCGGAAAGCTGTCTACGGTTGAGGGTGAGCAAATGCATGGCATGGTTTTAGACTCCAGTTGTTTTCTCACTCACTCCAAGCTCCCCACTTTGGTAGCACTTTAAATTAATCTGAATTTGGAAAATAGAAAAATGAAAACCAAAACAATTGAAATGCTCAGGGCTAAAGGCATGAGGCTGGGAGGAAGGGTAACTCTAACAATAATAATGGTAAACACTGACTGAATGCATCAGACATCAGGTGCTGCACTAAGACCCTTACTTCACAACCCTATTCAAACCTCACAACAGCCTTCCGAGGGATCCATCTGAGTCATCCAATTCACCGATGAGAAAACTGAGACCTGCAGGGGCCCGGAGACATATACCCATAGACAAAATAAATGCTAGGAGTGGTGGAGCCAGGTCTTCAAAGCTCTGTTTTCAGACATTAGGAGCCTCTGTCCTAAAGAACAATCCAGAGCAATATAAAAACTTACCTCAATTCTGGCAAATTTCTGAAATTATGAGGAAAATATAGCCCCAGAAACAGAAAGATCCCAAATTAGACTAAACCACCAATGAAAATTGACACTGCATTTTCTCCCCCTCATGAGGGAGAAGTTCTTTTCCTTCAGATCTTTTTTCCTAAAGATGTGGACTTTCAGTATCTCTGATTCTGTGGAAGACCCTATGGTCCCCAAATCACAGCAACTGTTTGCTTTTACTCATTGAAGAAAATAGGCTTTGGAGTCAGCAACACACATCCAAATGCCACCTTCACCTCTTACTGTGTGACTGTGGAAGTCTCATAATTACCTGGAAGTTCGTCTCTCATCCATAAAATGGAGATTTTTCAAGGGTCATTATAATGAGTTAGCTAATTAAGTGAAGACTAACTCAGAGCCTGACAATTAATAGGTGCTTAGTGAGTGCCCTTGCTTACTCTTGTCCTTTCTCATACTTCTTAAAAAAGAAGAAAAATATTAAGAACCAAAAATAATTAGAGCAAAATCACTTTTTTGAATGATGAAAATGTTCTATCCCTTAACTTTGAACGTGGGCTTCACAGCATACATATGACAATGAATTACACATTTAAGACCTATGTATTTTATTATACGTAATTTATACCTCAATAAAAGAGAAATTCTTGACAAGATAAACTTTAATTTTAAATTTAATGTTGCAAACATATTAATTCTAAGAGCTAGCCAAATTACACAGCACATATTTTGTATTGCCAAACTAGAAACTGGTAAAAGCACAAAAAATCCACATTTTTCATCTAGCTCTAAAATTTTATTCTTCCACCTTGCTCCCACTTTAATCAATCCTATAGAAATTTCCAAGAACCACTGTTTCATTGCTTTATAATGCAAATGCCATGGTACAGTTTTCTGTGCAGGCCACATTACAGCCAACCACCACCACCACCACCACCACCACCACAGCCACTGGAATCTACATTAATGAGAAATGTCAGAGTTGAATAGTGCTTTAATGCTTTCAGAAGGTTTTCTGGGATGCCTGGGCGGCTCAGTCGGTTAAGCATCTGACTTCAGCTCGGTTCATGATCTTGCAGTTCATGAGTTTGAGCCCTGCATCGGGCTCTGTACTGACAGATCAGAGCCTGGAGCCTGCCTTGAATTTTGTGTCTCCCTCTCTCTCTACCCCTCCCCCACTCATGCTGTCTGTCTCTCAAAGACAAACATTTTTAAAACTTTAAATAAAAAAAATACTTTTGGAAGGTCTTCACATCTGTAGACTCATTTAAATCTCAAAAATTTTGCAGGAAGATCATACGAAGCACTACTGAACCAGTGAGTCAGGGTCCCTTAGTAAGATGGTGTTAGCAGGGACTAGAATCCATGCCTTACAACATCAAGGCTCCTGCTCTTCCCTTACTCTGATGCCTCTAACAAAGGAAGGGATGGCAAAACAAAAGGGAGGCCCTCCAACCTATGCCAACTAAAGTTGGCCCTGCACAGGACTGGCTAGTGAGAACCAAGTATGCACACCAGGGGGTCACACTGTTAAACTAATGTGGTCTTAGAAAAGGATAAAATCTGCCAAAAATAGATTCCTCTACTCCTTCCAGAGTTGCTTCTGGGGACCAAGATTTTTATATCTGACATGACTGTTCTCAAAGGAGAACATTAATGCCACAGACCCACTTCAGCCTTCAGACCCCTTGTGCTAGAACCAACACTTTACCTTCCACAAACACTCTATGAGGTGGGGGGGGGGGGGGAACCCTGGATTTTTCCAGGTCAAATTAAAAGAAAAATCATATTGATTAAAGCCATATTCTTTCGGACAAAAATACTTAGTTCTTCCTTCTCTTCCTTGTCCCCTGCAAAACTTGTTTCAAGGCTAAAGAGAGCCAATTAAAGTTTCTATGATCATAAAATAGAATTCTGTTGGCACAGGAAACACTGAGCAAAAGCAGTTGTATTCCTGCCTCTCCAAAAGTGTATATAAGTGCTTGTGGAAAAATCTATGCACGTGGGCACACCTGTGGGTGTGTGCATGTGCAAAAGGAAGGAGAGGAGGTTATTAGATGTCTACGACAAATAATGTAAGAATAGCATATTATAAAGGCATATTTTTCTATTATCTAGAGGAATTTCATTTTATTTGTTTTGGATCTTTCACTCTTGGATTATCATTATTTTACAAAGTTCCAGGCTAATTAAGGTCTTTAATTTCACCTCTCCTAGAAATTAAAAGAAAAAAAAAAGACAACAATCCCAATCAGTTCATTTAAAAAGTTCAAGAGAAAAAACAAAGATCATAGCTCCATCTGCTAAATTCCCCAGAATAGCTCAGGGTCTCTCTTAATTTAAAAGAAAAAGGGAGAAAGAAGAAAGAGAGAGTGAATAAGAAAGAAAATAGAGAGGAAGGAAGGAAGGAAAGAGAAAGGGGAAACAGCTATTTCACTTCTCCCATCCATGCACTAGCAGCCGCTTTTATTGTTATTTATTTATTTCCTCCCCTTTTGAGTTAGATCCTTTTTTCTCATTTAGTCAGACAGAGATTGTCCTCCTGGAGTGACCTTTTATTCTTTCCTTTTCCTTCACCCCTCCGGGCTATTGCCCTCATGCCAGTAACTAGATAACACATTCTATCAAAGATTTTTTTTTTTTTTAAATCATTGGGAAGGCACTAGGGCTGATAGTGGCATCAATCGTAGCCTGACACGGGCTAGGGTCAACCATTTATCTCTTCACATAGCCTGTGGTTACTTTAGCGGCCATCTTGACTTGCTACATCTTAACAACCTTGTGCAGATGTTGCCTCTCCCAACACTGATAATATCTGCTCCCAAGTCCTTTTCTTTCCTTGTTTGGCATATTTCTTTGTTTGATTCCAGTGGACATCTTTTCATACAAAATCAGGGTGGGAAGCCCCTCCCTTCTTTCAGAGTCTTTCCATACTCCAAAGACTAGGGCTGCGAAAGTATCTTGCTTATTGGGCCAAAATTTTCAAAATAAAATTGAAACACTTTTGTCCCTTAGTTAATACAGCCATGTCCTTGAACTTAAACTGTATTCACTAGCATTACGAGACAGAATTTGTTCTTTCGCAAACAAAAGATTTGTTTTGATAAACACAAATTTATTTTCCGGACTACTCCATGCTTTTCCTATCCCATTCTCTCCCTACCCCTGCCTGTCATACCATTTGCTATCATTTTTAGTAACTTATTCAGCAGGCAGCAACATGCTTAAGAGAAAGCTTAACACTAGGCAGACTGCATTTCACAATCCCTGCTCCAACATTATTAGCCATGGGGCCTTGGGCAACTCTCTCAACCTTCAGAAGCATCCATTACCTTATCTGTAAAATGGAGCTCATAATACATACTCCATAGTGCTGTGAAAATAATGTACACAAAATAGTTATATGCCAGGTGCCAGTTATATATAAAAGCTCAATATACTTAAGCTACTATGTATTCCCTTAAAGTTACTGAATAATCGGTCAGTTGCTCAGGCAATGAAATGTGAAGAGGTACCCAGCATGCCCCACCCCATATGCAAAAATTAACCTCACTGCCTATTTTTCTACCATTATATCTTCATTTATTTCATTCTCCAAGAATTCAGTTATAAAATGCAGATATACCTGGAGAGTTTTAGACCTTATGAACTTCAACCTTAAATAGGAGTTGAATTTGAATAGGACTGGAAGACTAAAACAAAAGAAAAAATAAAAGGGACTCATAAGAAAACTTTATATATATATAAACAATTTTTAATCTAAATTCCAGATGCATGTTCCTATGAATGCAAATAAATATGAAATATAGTCCTTTTCATTCTGTATATACTCTGTATAAAATACTAAACTATGATAGAGTTTTGGGTTAAAATTTGTTTTCATCCTTAAATTCCCATTAGCAGATTCCCTTTTCAAACATAATCCATATAAAATAGACTTCAATTAAAAGTTAAAAAAAAAAACAAACAAACAGGGGTACCCAGGTGGTTCAGTGGGTTAAGCATCTGACTTTGGCCCAGGTCATGATCTCATGGTTCAGGCCCCACGTGGGTCTCTCTGCTGTGTGCACAGAGCCTGCTTTAAATCCTCTGTCCCCCACCCCTCCCTAACTCATTCTTTCTCAAAAATAAGTAAAACATTTTTTAAAAATAAAATAAATTTTTACAAAGTTTAAAAAACAAAAATAAGACAGTGGTTAAAGGTTGGTAATGGGGGGCGCCTGGGTGGCTTAGTCGGTTAAGCGTATGACTTCAGCTCAGGTCATGATCTCATGGTTCATGGGTTCGGGCCCCGTGTCGGGCTCTGTGCTGACAGTTCAGAGCCTGGAGCCTGCTTGGGATTCTGTGTCTCCCTCTCTCTCTGACCCTCCCCTGCTCGTTCTCTTCTGCTCTCTGTCTCTCAAAAATAAATGAAAACGTTAAAAAAAAAAAAGTTAAAAAAAAAAAGTTGGTAATGGTTACACGGAACTCATTATGTTATTCTATTTTTATATGCAGTTGACCATTGAACAACATGGTTTCGCTTATACATGGACTTTTTACAGTACAGTACATAAATGTATTTCCTCTTCCTTATGATTTTGATAGCATTTTCTTTTCTCTAGCTTCTTTTATTGTAAGAACACAGTAAGTGATATTTATACGAAATACGTGTTAATCAACTGTTTATGTTATCAGTAAGGCTTCCAGTCAACAGTAGTCTGTTAGTTGTTAAGTTTTTGGAGAATCTAAAGTAATACCCAGATTTCTGGCCACACAGAGGGCCAGCTGTTCAAGCATCAATTGTAATTTAAATTGTTTATTAAAAATTTAAAGAAAAGGGGCTCCTGGGTGGCTCAGTCGGTTAAACATCCAACTTCAGCTCAGGTCATGATCTCATGGTTTGTGAATTCGAGCCCTGCATCAAGCTCTGTGTGGACAGCTCAGAGCCTGGAGTCTCCTTCCGATTCTGTGTCTCTCCCTTCTGTCTCTGTGCCCCTCTCCCACTGTCTCAAAAATAAACATTTAAAAAATTTTATAATTAAAGGAAAAATTAGGCCCTAATAAGCAATTGCCTTAAATATACCAATTGCACTGTTCATCCAATTTTTCCATAGAAGTGTATGACATCCCTGTAAAGAATAGGGCCAATTTCCCATGATTCTGAAAGGGATGGATTCTTAGGATGGAACACAGAAGTCTTTAAAATTGTCTTAATGATGTATTTTATGGATATATAGTCATAAATGTAAATTTATCACCCCATGCAATACCAACATTAAACTTATGACCTTTTAAATTTACTCATACAACATACAGAGAACGTCTTTTAATTACTTCACCAAATTATCATACTTCTACACTCAGTGTCCATAGACATTGAAATCAGGAGTTGCCTTCTTTAAATGCTCCAGCTTGAAAGTTACAAGGTGAAGGTGCCAAGGAAGACTTAAATGGCTGATGACATTGCTGGTCAACATTTCCTTGGCCAGAATCAAAGCAACTGGATGCTGAAATTATGAAGGATATTTTTGGTCTCTTTCTATTGTCTCTAAGTTTTCTGCTCTAAACATGGAACATTTTTGTGAGAAGACAAAAAGTGTTTTCTCTTATTTTGCATACTAAAGCACTAAAGTGATATTGTGCAGAGGACAAAATGGTAGGAAGAGTGAAGCTGGAATTAGAGGGCAATATAAAAACTAGCAAGTGCTTAAATCTTATGATATGTATCTCCCACACCAGCACCCCTCCTTACCTCACAAGATATAGTGCCCCACTCCCCAGAAAATTAAAAAAGGAAAATTAAACTGGGCATCCTGGAACTACAGATCTGGCCTCTTACTACATCACTAAAATAATACAGCAAACAACCTTATAAAAGTTCTCTCTATACTGCAAAATAAATAATTTCTACTAAATATTACATTATCAAGACTTAGTGAAAGAGTTCAGAAAGATACCATGAAAAAAATCAACTATGTCAAGCATATCTCCACATCCACAACCCACAGGAAGACCCAGCTAGCAAATGGTCAAACTTATGGTTTTATTTCTTTTTAAGTTTATTTATTTATTTTTGAAAGAGAGAAGAGAAAGGGCAAAGAGAAAGGAGAAAGAGAATCCCAAGCAGGCTCCTCACCGCCAGCATGGAGCCCGAAGTGGGGCTCAAATCCACAAAACTTGGGATAATGACCTGAGCTGAAACCAAGAGTCAGATGCCCCCAAAACTATTATGGTTTTAGAAGCCAAATGCCTTCCTTTGAAATGGAAGGGCCTTTGTGAGTAAAACTACCCTTTGTATAACATTTCTTTGGTAGTGGTAGGATTCTTTTGTGTTTCCCAATGTCTGCAATCTAAAAACAGTTTCTCAAAGTTTCCCAGTGAAAGTTTTGAGAACTGATCTCAATCTAGTGACCATTAACCTTAATTATGCTCATGCACGTATTCATTCAACATAACTTTACTCTTGTAGTCCTTACAGAAAGATCTAAAAACCAGGCCTTAGAGCGCACATTACTTCCCTACCAAGATAAATATGCATAAAAACACACACACAGGCACTTCCACTCAAATCTCTGTCAGAGCAAAAGGGTAGGAAAGCAGGAAATCTCCCTAGAAGGACCTAGAATACAAGTGATAGGGTAATACCCTCAAGAAGACAGAAGGTGTGGTAAGTAAAGTGGGCAGAGCTATACCCAAGCTCATAGCTGAGGTTAAATTAAAGCTCGGAGATAAATTTTAATATACCGATACTTTCTCCACTACCCTGAGACCCACTTCCACAAATCGATATTATAATTTTACATATTTATTTGGGGAAATGTTTATGAAAGACAATAGATTTTCTTTTCTTTGAAATATTTTTTCAAGAGAAAATTAGCAAGCAGTAATAGTATGGGCTCTAAAATTCTTTTATCTTTTGAGTCCCTGCTCTGCCATTTACCAGCTGTGGGTCCTGGAATAAGCCACTAACCTTTCTGAGCAGCTACTCTGTGTATTGGAGATAACAGCAATCACTTCAAAGCTTCATCTTGGAGGGGCTCCTGGTAGCTCAGTCAGTTGAGTATGTGACTCTTGATTTGGGCTCAGGCCATGATCCCAGGGTTGTGGGAAAGAGCCTCATGTCAGACTCTGTGCTGAGTGTGGAGCCTGCTTAAGATTCTCATTCTCTCTCTCTCTTTCCCCCTCCCCCACTCCCTCTCAACTAAAAAAATAAATTAAAATTTAAAAATAAATGATAATAATAAAACACATAGTTGAAGTCAATGGCTTCACTCAGTTTCCAACAAGAAGTATTCTGTTAATGTTATCACTTTCTTTTAGCAGAGGTAGTGTTTCTTTACAATATAAGGGAGCACAGGGACATCTGGGTGGCTCAGTGGGTTAAGTAGCCAACTCTTGGTCATGATCTCAGTTGTGGGTTCAAGACCTACGTTGGGCTCTGCGTTAACAGCACGGAGCCTGCTTGGGATTCTCTCTCCCTCTGTCTCTATCCTTCCTTCCCCTCTCAAAATAAATGAATAAACTTTAAAAAAGTAAAAAAATAAAAATAATATAAAATGGAGCATATCCCTCTCTACATGGCATCAGATCTAGCCCTAAATTGCCTTATCATGTTTTTCCTTTCACTTTCCTCAGTCTTACCAAAAGTGTAATTACAGATTTGGTTGTTTCATTTTGATGTTTGAAAACTATTGATTTATGCAAGTAAAGTGATGCATTCTGGGAGAAGAGATCCACCAAAGGATGAAGGATTACCTTCTGATGCAATGTGTCCTTGATTAGATGGAGTACAGGGTAAAGTTGAATTTAAATGGTAGAATGGCTCTCCAAGAGATCCCACACACTCTCCTCTTCAAGAAGCTACCAGTACAGGAGAATTTTAGGACAGTTTTACCGAGACAAGGAGCTGGGAACTGTTCCCCATGCATTTTCAAGGCCCCCTCAGGCATGGGCACTGAAGGCTTCAATCAGCGTGAGGCTAGAGGACCCGAACTGTGGCCCAAATTGCATGCCACCTGGCAGAGTGAGGCTTTTTTTCCAGGAGCAGTGCATTGTTAGCATATAGGAAACATTAATAAATTCCTATCTCAAATGTGCAGAAATGTCACACAGTACAGAAGCCAGCTTTCCCTCTCACTGCACCATTCTAGCTCTGGGTTGAGAAGATACAAGTTTCAGAGCTGCTGGGACAAGGGTCCCAGTTCAAACCTTCAGTCCCTGCCCCCATTAAAATTTAAAACCAGATTCTGACCCATCACGGAGTGGCACCAGAGGATTGCAATTTCATCCAGTATGATTTTTATTAGCCTTGCAATTTCTTAATGGGCTCCCCTGAGGGCTGGCTGGGAGAATCCTGCACTACCAGTCCGGATTTGCTACAGGCAGCTTAATAAACATGGCATCTGCCCCGTGACAAGTGTCATAACATCTGACCAGGGTGCAGAAGGCAGAGCTAAAGGTTAACAAAACCACAGCTCCGGTGGCAGGGAGGTGAATGGGGAAAATGTGGGAAACCGTAATCTGGAGGAAAAGGCTGCTCCCTGGATCCGCGGTTCCTCCAGCCTGGCCAGAGTTCCCAGGAGCTGAGCAGGCAGCTCGGCGCCTCCTGTAATCAGCATGTTTCACACACCTCATCAGTGTCACCACTCCTGACATCTCATTATGCACCAGAGGTGGAAGTGGACAGGTATGGAACACCCGAACTTTTCCCTTTTTTATTATTTCTGTGGTGCACCGTGAAGCTGGGAGCTAATTAAGTCCTGTGGGACAGACAATCAGTGTCTTTTTTGCTAGGTTAAATTACATTATATACAGATGCAAAAATAAAAAGAGAAGAAAAAAATAATCCCTCAGCTCTTTCCTGGTGAATAGAGTACGTTAGAAATATGATGATTCCAAACCGGAAGCTGATTGATATAGCTCCTTAGCATACAGGGTCTCTAATGAAGTCATGTGACAAACCCACCAGGGAATCTTCCTCCTCAGAAGATCTCAAAGCACTTGAAAAAGCACTTTTAAAGAACTTCTTGCCTCAACTCTGAGAGAAAGTTGATTGGGGGATGATGGTAAATCCTAGATTATAGGTAGGAAAATTCACGCAGCCAGGGTGGAAGAGAACACTTCCTTTGGATTTGCAAAATCCTAGACTGAGAAGAAACCCTCAGTGGTAACCCAGAATCAGAGAATGTGAGAAGGAGCCTTTTCCCTTATGATGATCTAATCCGAAATACCCACAGGGAGCCAGTAGGTGTTGCATGGAAACAAATAAGTAAATAAAAAGAAGTCTAGGAAAGGCCGAGTTCAACAGAGTAAAACTGTGTTCTTTTCTACAGGACTCCCTAAGCCTTGAACATATTCCTGGGTACCATGACTCGCAGAGTGGAATGACATCTGCAGCATTTCCCAAGCTTATTTGACCACAGACCCTTTTTCTCCGGTGGGACTTTCTCCATTGCTAATTGCCCACAGAACTCACATTGGAAAATGCTGATTTAGTCCCATTCCTCATTATACATGAGGAAACTGAAGTTTTCCTCAGGACTTGTCTATAATCTCACAGGTAGATATTATCCATAATTACCCATAGCATTCTCTGTAACTTAACCAGGAATGTAGAACACCAGGAGTCCCTATTCTTCCTCTCACTTGGTAAGTCATTCAGCATTTCTCCATACTTCTCCGTACTTCTCAGCTGCAGCTTTAAGATGCCTCATTTCTTTATGCCCTTGCCTCAGTATTGACCTTCATCTACCTGTGTCTGAACCCCAAGAGGACAGCAGCTAATTGTGTTAGAACTAACCTGGCATCCAGGCCTCACTTCAGCCAGACTAGCATTCTGACTCTGATATGCGCTCTAAGGGATATTTCATGAGACAAAGTGGTAGCTATGAAATTTATAAAGCTTCTAACTGCTCTATAGCTCCTACTGGATTAAATCTACTCTCCTTAGTTTGACATCAAGACCGCTCATGTTTCCCAACCTTTGTTTCCAGTCACTCCCTTCCCCATTACTTCCTTTCAAACCTTATATTCCAGCTGAATATAATTACTTATATATAAACTATGTCTTCCCACCTCTGGGACTCTGGAATAGTTGTCTCTTCACTAGTATACACCTTTGCTCCTTATCTCCCCTTATCCTTATAATCCTCATAAATGCAGGCCCAATCAAATGCCAGACCCTCCAGGGAATTCCCGGGTGATGAGTTTTCCATCCAGATGATGTCTTGGCCTTCAATGATTTGCAAATATGTTTATTGCCATGTTTATGACATTTAGCTCATACTACAGTTATTGAGTTCTTAGATCTCTCCTATCAAACAGTACCTTCCACAAGGTAGGGGTAACTTATTCATCTGCAGCATTAACACAACCCTTCCAAAGTTAAAACCGTAATTTTATCCAAGCCCTTCATACTTTCACAGTCTTCTGTTGTCTCTCAAAGTAACCATCTAAAAATCCCATAGAGGGACTAATACGCTGACTGGCTCCTTGTGAGTGAGCTGTCAGTAATATTTGAGGAGGATTAAAGGACAATAATTTCAAGGAGTGCCTTGCTTTCTCTGCTGGTCATATTCTTCCATTCATTCAATGACTGAGTAAAGTCATCAGGTAGTGTCCTTCAAAATCTTATTAATCAGTGCCAGGCAGAAACAGAAAAAAATATATTTGCTTCTGCTTGGCTGTGCATACGTTTCCCCTCTGGGAAGGCAAAGAAATTAAATGGCACCGCTATGGGGTAACTGGTACTGGAGCTGTGAGCCCAGTAGTTGAGGTCCTTGCTTTGACATTAATTCAAGGGGCTTTAGTCAGTGACTCTGTCAACTTCACTCCATATAAATAGGTATTTATTGGGCAGGGACACTAAGAGGCTTAAGTAATTAATATCTGTAATGGGTTTTGGAGGACCCATTATGAGAAACAAACACTATAACAGACCATTTCTTTCCCTAGATAGCTTTGTTCTATATTATTAGAGGAGGGTTGCCTCGCATAGAACTGAATGATGAGCCATCCCCGTTGGGAGCTGGTACATCATAAAAATAACCACTGTCATTTTGAATCAGGAAGATTGCATATCACCAAAAATAAATATATATAACTGATTTTGAGGTCCTGCAGGCTACTGAAGGTATATGTGTTTTATGTGGTTATTATGCTTCCTCGTTTGCTTATTTGTTTGTTAAAAGCAAACACTCTACTGAATTCTACAGGAGATTTACCAACACTGTGTTTCCTTTTCAGTTAGCCAATTCTCTTATACAGAAGAGGTGCTTTGTTTTCACACCTGTCGAAATGCCATTCAACAGCAATGCATTAAGTTATCAAAAAGGATCAGTGAGGAGGACCAGAAGAAGAGACCTTAGTTTAGAGCCACTAAGAGAAAAGTGAGGTCATTGTAGTCAAACATTGGCTGATCCCCCCAAATTCCATTCTCAGCTTCCCTTCATCAATAGCCCCGAGATTTTCCTTGCAGGCATCACTGCTCTCATATTCTTACCCTGGTGTTGGGGGGAGATTAGCTCTATTCTAAGGTCCACAGTGAACACTCATTGGCCAAAAACCACCACCAAAGCCTATTTTCCTGCACACAGGGCAATGTGGTCAAGTAACTCAATTTGGACCAATGAGTCATGAGAAGACATTTGTTGGGAGGTACTGGGAAAGAAGTGTCCTCTTTCTGAGACTGCCAATAAAAGATCCTTTCATTCCCATGCAACATGAAGAGAACAAGAAGCCTTGGGAGCTACTGGCAACCATCTTGCAGGCCCAGAGGAGGCAGCCTTTGGTTAAATCTGACCCTCTGGAAGGTAGGGCAGAGACATGGAAAGAGCTATCCCAGAGCCATCCCATTAGTGAGCACTGAGCTGCTACATCAAGCCATACCTATGATTCCTGAGCTTTCCCATGCTGTGAACCATTCTGTGAGTCTCTTTATCATTTAAGTCTAGTTGTGTTTTTTCCCTTGTGATTGATGTCTTTATAGCAAATTTTTTTAAAAAGTAAAATTTAAAGAGACAAGAGAGCATGCATGTACAAAAAATACATATAAATAGGTGATACAGAGCTATGGATATAGATATAAACTATAGATATAAATATATGCTCTATTTGAAAAATGGATTCAACATTATGCATAATGTCCCAGAGAGACTGTTAGGAGGAAATAAACAAGAGATTTAGCACCTGCAGAAATGCCAGAAATAGCCAAGTCTCTCCACAAACTCCGAGAGTTTGCAACAATATTACAAAAGAAAGTAATTCATTTCCCAGTGCTAGAAAATCTCACAAAGGATCTTCAAAAGATAAGAACTGTGAGCAAGAATGGAAGCACATGGCACCATGGGGTACCAGTCAGTTGAGAGTCTGACTCTTGGTTTTGACTCAAGTCATGATCTCATGTTTCCGAGCCCCATGTCGGGCTCTGCACTGACGGTGCAGAACCTGCTTGAGACTGTCTCTCTCTCCCTCTCTTTCTGCCCATCCCCTGCCTTCTATCTATATCAAAGTAAATAAATAAATAAATAAACCTAAACAGAGAAAGAGAATGGAAGCACACCACCAGTGAAAGGAAGGAAATGGTAAACAAGAATATAAAAAGCAGCTGATTTTATCCCTCTAAATCGTATCAGTCCATAATATCGGTCACCTCATTGTCCAGCTTGTCATACCTGCCATCAAGAACATAAACCAGGTCATCATTCCATGTGGACTCACAGGAAAGAATTAAGGACACCGTGTGGAAGGCAGGGGGTAAGCCACAAGGCTGAAGGCAAAGGATGATGTGGCTAGTCACCATTTAGGACTGGCTAGATTATATGCAGTAACAAATGATCTCAAATTGTTTCATAATTGCTTATTTCTTGCTCATACAAAGTCCACTACAAATGTTGGCAACTCTGCAAGGTAAAACAACTGTCCTCTATACATTGACCCTATGCTCTGAGCCATATAGTCATCATGGCAAAGGAAAAGAGAGGGCTGGAAAGTAAAGCCCTAGAAATTAAGTGTTTCTACCCACATTTTAAGAAACTCACATGGCCCATCAGCCCTTAAAAGGATGGGAAAGTGCAAAGTTTCATTGGGCTCAAAATAGTTGAGAACTAGATATTAGAGATGGCTATCACAAAGGAGACTAAATGCAGAACTGTGGTACATTCTCTTGGTTAAAAAAGAGAGGCAGTTCTTGAAAACCACTTAAATATCCATTAATCTTAGGAGGTTCCTAGCACTTAATTGGAAGCAAGGGAACATCTCACACTGATTCCTTATGAGTTATAGCTGCCTCTCCCATCAAAAGGAGAATCTGAAGAAACTAGTACAGTGGTTATCATATCCTAGAAAGGCCAGAAGTTCTTTTGGCAAATCAACAGAATCAAGACATGTCTTTCCTGTTTTTGTTTGCTTGTTTTTGGTGGATTTTAACGTATAAGCTCCTATGAGCAATTTATTTCTTCAGTAAATGGCTGCTTCTACACAATTCCTTCCTTCCTCCTTTAGAAAGAGAACATTTCCCTCATTTTAGTAAAGCCAAGGTGATCTCTTGGTGTCTATTTTATGGAAAAGCTGCCCTCATCCACATGTTCTTCCCTTGACTTGCATTTATGATGGTTCCATAGAGAAGGGCAGCCAGAGAGAGAAATTGAACCACTGCTGGGGTCAGATACACCTTCATCGATACCCAGGCTGTAGCCTACCATCAACAAACTTTAGCCAACACCGAAGGCCAAAAGAGGTCCTGCCTGTCGTATCCGTGGCCAAAGCAATCCATAAACACAGCTGGACAAGAATAACTAAATGAACTATCAAGAGGAGTAGGGCATATGTGCCCTCCATTGATCTGCCCAATGAATGACGTTAGTTCAATCCCCTCAAAGCTGAAATGAAGCAGAAAGTCTGAAATTATGCAGCAAAGTCTATGCCTGAGATGATGATTTCATAGACTCAAAAACAAGTTACCATCATCCACCCATACCAATGACAGTGCCAACTGTCAACTTCTGGGTAACAGTTTTTATCAAAACCAGTTCAGTACTCTCTTAGTTCTTTTTTTTTTTTTTAATTTTTAATGTTTGTTTATTTTTGAGAGAGAGAACACAAGCAGAGGAAGGGCAGAGAAAAAGACACAGAATCCGAAGCAGGCTCCAGGCTCTGAGCTGTCAGCACAGAGCCCGATGCGGGGCTGAACTCATGGACCACGAGATCGTGACCTGAGCTGAAGCTAGATGTTTAACCGACTAAGACACCCTTTAAAAAAAATTTTTTTTAACTTTTTTTAACATACTCTCTTATTTCTACCTAACACCCCTGCTTCTCTTCTTCTGGTCCCCTTTCTCTCCACCTCTAAAGTAACCCAGTGAGAGATAAGAGTTCTTTCTTTCTGATGCAGTTTCCATAACACTTTCAATGTTTGAACCACATTCTCCCTCATCCAAAATGATAGGTCCTTCCCATTCATTTTGTCCCGAATTTCTTCACCCTCCGGTTCCAGCTGCTGCAGCTGCTAGGTAGTCAAGGCCCTACACCCTCCTCTCAGAGAGATGTGCATTTTAGGGGCAGCACTGTGGCTCTTCAAAGAAAGAGCAGACCTCAATCATGGCACTAACATCAAGGACCTTGTAGAAAATGAATGACTGAGCAAACAAGATTTCAAAGAGGACATCACTGAGTGGAAAGTCCCAGTTTTCCAAATTAACTGAATTGCCTGTTGTATTTCTTTTTTAATATATAATTTATTGTCAAATTGGCTAACATACAGTGTATACAGGGTGCTCTTGGTCTTGAGGTAGATTCCCATAATTCATTGCTTACATACAACACCCAGTGCTCATCCCAACAAGTGCCCTCCTCAATGCCCATCACCCATTTACCCCCTCCCCTGCCCTCTGATCAACCAGACATACCAAATTGAAATTTTCTATTTCAAATAATCATCAAATAATATATTAGATTCTCAGCTGGTAACATTTCAGTTTTTAGCAAAATTATAAATGTTTAACATGCCTATTAAGAAACCACATATCCAAACACTTATGAAACTCCTATTGTTACCTCCACCAACAGAGAGCACCACATCATCACTACTACCACACCACATATAGAGACAGACACACACACACACACACATATAATCTTTATCTAATTTCTGAAACCCATTCAGCTACTATCTGAGACTCTTCACACCTGGCAGGGAGCCTGCTCATAGTTGGGTGCCCTCTTAATTCTTCATCGGGCTTCAGGAAGATGGTGATTCACTATAAGGTCTCCAGAAAATGAACAAATAAACCCCTGAAAAAGCAAGCTTTTCTCTCAGATGAAGAATTAAATATACTGATAACGTAACATATTCATATATCACAGTTTCACATTCTGTTGCTAAGGATTTCCATTTAATCCACCCATGTCACAGATGGGGAAACTGAGACAGGAGAGTAGAAAACTAAGTTGTCCAAGTTCACCAATGAGTCAGCAAACTAACTTGAACATTTCTGGTTCTTCATTCACCAAGCCTCAATGCCCCTGTAGAATCCAAAGAACCCTATTACGGGGCCATCCTACAACCCAAAGCAATTTCTTAGCACCTATGCTTATCTGCAGGCTAGCTAAAGTCTCATATTTGGAAAGTCTCAGAAGAAATCTAATCATTACATTCCCATCATCAGACCCAAAATGAACCCATGTATTTTTGCATGATATTAGGTTCCCTGAGAAAATTCCACACAGTATTTATTTAGACCAGAACGGTTTCCATTTACGAAGCTGTACTTTAGAAGGAAATAATCATGTCATGTCCCAATGGGACTGCCCTCTGCCTGTCATTAATAGAGTCATTTTCACATGGCTAATAAAATGCACTGTTTTCCAATGAGAACAAAAACTATTATTTTAAGATAAAAGTTAAAAACAAATTACCTGAGATGATTCAAACTCCTGTATGGTAATATAACAATTACTCAGTGATATTATAGTACCTAAGAATGATAAGGACTTTTTCTTTTTGGCAATAATGTGAGAGAATCTTTGAAACCATAACCTCATTTGTTATTAAAATACCTTGGTGGAAAGGGAAAAACAGGCAATGTCATGAACTCATTTAATACAAAGAGTCCTTGAGAAACAGATAGGCACAATTAATTTGTTTGGATGAATTTAAGCCTGCATTCAGGCCTGAATTCCCTCTTTTTAACCAAGAGATAGAAGCCTTCAAATTGTTGGGCTCAATAAAGTGGCAAGGCCTCTTTTCCATAACATGTTCTGGTCAGGACACCACCACAATAAACAATGCCACAAATTGTGACACCTTAACTGTTCATAATGGTTTGCAGAATACTCATACACTACCTCTCTTAATTGTATAGTCCCACTCTGTATTTAACCAGAGGCAGTAATATCCAGCATATTATGATGGTTTCCTATGAATGAGACACTGTGCTAAGTGTTCTACATGTATCAAGTAGGAATTCACAGACAAGTTAAGAAAGTTTGCCTAATGTTCTATACTAAGGAGAAGGATCAGCCTCAAGTCCAGTTTTATTCAGAGCTCAAGCTCATAACTATTATGACAAAATGCATCTTGAACTGTCAGTTTCCTCCTCCTACTACGCTTTTATATGGATTGTCTTCCTCACTCCAAAACCTGGAAGTCAGATAGTATTAACCCTAACCAATGGAAAGGTTAAGTGACTTGCCACACACTCATAATCAGACAGGACATTGCCAGAACTACAAGCCAGGCCCCAGGAGTCCTGTTCAACCACGTATCCCATTTCTCTCTGCTATCTGCCTAATCATCCTAAGGAGGTAAAGTACCTTTCAGATGTGAAACCACCTGCCTTCCCAACTCACCCTGCCCTCACAGTGCATAACTGGTATACATTAGGGGCCTCACTTCACCAAGAAACTACAAGGGTTTCCTTAAGTTTTCTCCAGGTCAGAAAGGAATGGTTGAGTTCCCACATCTTAGGTCTCTGGCCTAACAACCAGCTCAGCCCTGCTTTCAAGCACCTACCTCCACAGGCACACAAGCTTGATGATACACACTGAATACAATGTGGTTTGAAAGGAAAAAGAAGAATAGGAAGAGGAGAGAAGGAGAAGGAAGGGAGGGGTGAGGGAGGAGAGGATAGGCAGCAGAGGGAGGGAGGGGAGGAAAACAGTAAGAGAAGAAAAGAAAGAATAAGGAAGGAAAACCAAAAAGAGAGGAGAGAAGAAGAATCAAAAGTGAAACAGTGTTTTTGTATTTCAGTAATATGAAAAAAAAAACAATTAGGAAATGGAAGGTCACTTCAAATTAGCCTCTATCTAGCTACACACATTATTTTCTTAATGTAAAATTTGTCACATCACTGTATTACACCAATTTTCTAGGTGAATCCCCTTCGACCAAAAGTGAAGATTAAATTAAGCAGTATGGTTTTGCTTTCTTACTAGTAATCCAGGGCAGGTATATACTTTCATCCACCAGTCCATCAAAGAGGAATACAATATGGATCCCACTCTCAAAGAATTTAGTGTCTAGTTGGGAGAAAAGACATTTTAATAAATAAACATATTTTAAGTAATTTTAAAAGATAAATTCCTTAAGTATGATACAATACTATGGGATTTCCCAAGAGGAAAATCCTTCGATTTTAAAATCTTCCTGAGGGAAGTGTGCATTGAAAAGCCCAAGTAAAATTTAAAAATATAAGTATTTCCCAAAAGATGGTAGTGATTTGACCATTTGACATCAGGGTTGTGCGGGAGCTATTTTGTGGTCACTAGATGAATAGATGTGGCGAGAACCCTGTGGAGTCTTTATCTTGTCAACTCAAGTAACACTCTTGAAGACCACAGCTTTAATCTAAGCACCTTTAACTGAAGAAACCATCCCTATCACTAGTGATGGTGAGTATGGGTATGAGGAAAGTGCTACCCAGACATAATACTCATCTGCATCCTTCTTTTCTCTTCTTGAGATCTATACCAGCTACCCGCATTTCCTTGCCACTCCTCAACCCTACATAATCTGGTTTTTCTCCCCACCAGTACCATCCTACAGCCTCACATGTTACTAAGGATCTCCTTATCATGGTATTTTTGACACATCTTATCACACCTTCCTTTGATCCCTCCCCTCTCCTATATTCCATGATGCTGCAGCAATAGCTTTCAAACATACATTTAGCAACAGAACCCTTCTTTCAACTGAGATCTTAAACCTCCAATTGATTACCATAGTTTTAAAGTAAACTTGAACTCAGGCAAAGCAAGTCCTCAAAATTTGCTCTTTTTCAAGGTAGTTTTGCCTATTCATTGTTTCCATAAAATTTTTGAATCAGCCTGGAAATTTCTACTAAAAAATGGGGAACCTACTGGGATGTTTTATTGGAATTGCATTGACTCTAAATATTAATTTAGAACATACACTGAACTGGAAGAACTGATATCTTAACATTACTGAGAACTCCAATAATGGATCTCTTAATGTTTTCTCTAGTTTAGACTCATTAATCTTAGATTTGTGGGTTTGTAATTTTCATCAAATTTGAAAATTTGGGGCCATCATTTTATTAAATTTTTTCTTTTAATATAACTTATTGTCAAATTAGCTAACATACAGCATATACGGTGCACTCTTGGCCTCGGGGGTAGATTCCTATGATTCATTACTTACATATAACATCCAGTGCTCATCCCAACAAGTGCCCTCCTCAATGCCCATCACTCATTTTCCCCGCCCTCCACTCCCTTCTACCCTCAGTTTGTTCTATTTAAAAGTCTCTTGTGGTTTGCCTATCTATTTAAAAAAAAATGTGTATTTATCTTTTTGAGAGAGAGGAAGAGAATGTGAGGAGAAAGACAGAAAGAGAGGGACAGAGAGGATCCCAAGCTGTCTCCATGCTGTAAGCACAGAGCCCAACGTGAGGCTCAATTCTTAAGAATTGTGAGATCATGACCATTCTGAACCGAATTCAAGAGTCAGACACTAAAATGACTGAGCCACCCAGGCGCCCCTCATTGAATATTTTTCTGTCCCTCCTACCTCTACCTCCTTTTCCATACCAGCTCCCTACATAAGCACCCTGAACTCTGATATCTGATTGCTTCTTCCCATGAGATTGCTTCTCTCTGCTTGGGTTCTATTTCCCAGTGCTGTGTTTAGAATTGTGCTCCCAGAGAAAAAGCCACTCTTCATGTGTCCCCCTTCTCTCAAGGACCACACCTTGTGCTATTATCCAATGCCCAAAATATATTTTGACAGGTTGTGTAGTTGCTTATGGCAGAACCGAAGTCTACAACTCATTGTTCTCTCATGGCCAAATCCAGAAGTCCTTCCATTCACATTTAAGAGCAATGCACTAAAAATCTGAGTGGATGATCTCTGTAAGCAGAACTTCATGAGGCTTCCAAATATAAAAACCTATGGATCTTTACTCTGGTTGAATCTCTCCAAAGAAGGATCTGTGTCTTATTTCTAGAAGGAGAACTCGGGTTGCCAGAATTCCCAGCTGGGCAGAGAAAAGAATCTAGTGGGATCAGGGGAAGTTGACCTCTCTTTAAAGAGTAAGCAGGTTTTCCAATCATCAGCCTGATTTCAGTATCATCCTCCATCCCCATCTCCTTACACTTGGTATCAAGCACCTAATTAATACCTTACTAATTCAATTTGTGTACAAATTATGCCTCTGTATCCTGGAGAGAGGGGTAGGAATAGATGTCTGGTTGGGTCAGTGAGCAGTTTTCTGGGAATCTTACCATGCTTTATAGGGTATTTCAAATAACCGTCCCCCTACACACATAGTTTTTAGCATCCTGCCTCAGACGTATTTCCTGGTACTTACATTTCTCTAATCCTAAAGCTTTTTTAGGGTTCTTTGGGACAAATTGTTTTGCTTTTTATCTAAGTTTCCCTTTCCAGGAACTTAAATCATATGTGCCTCTCTTATTTACCTTTTGTCTTCATGTAATATTTGTATTTGTGTTACAGATACCTCATTTTATCAAAGAAGAGATTTATAGCTGTTTCTTGTTCTCCTTTGAATATACCTATTTGAAACAGGATCCTGAATGGTTAAGAATCCATTCTTACCTACAGTAAGCTTCACAGCTACATTTTCAACATTTTTTTTTCTGTTTTGGGGGATATTGGTTCATTACTGTTTCTTGTATCCCACATCATCTCCGCGCCTGGATTCATTTTACAATTTGCCAAAGTACATCATTTTTCAAAGAGTGCACAAAGGTGATAAACTTTCTGAACTTTGTATAGCATGTATGTCTTTATTTTGTTCTTACACCGAATAGTATTTGACTGCATATAGGATTCTAGGTTTAAAATCATTTCACAGATAACTCTAACAGCATTGTTTTCGGGCTTCTTTTTTCACTGATATGGAAGATCAGATGTTCAGAGAAACCTCTTCCAGTTATCACAACTGAAATTGCTGGGTGAAACATCTGGATGAGTCAAGTGAATATAAAAGAATTCCTTCGAGGCAGAAATGGGGAGAATACTGTGTTCGTGCCCCTCCCTCCTTCCCTGGAGTTTCAAAGTTGCCATGGGTTTGAATGAGTTTAACAGGGGTCCTAAAATCCATAGTAGACCAAACCCAAGCAAATAATTCCTCTTTGTTTTATGAGCTGCCCTTAAGACTTCACCCTGAGAGCCACAAATCCAACCACTTCATGTACAAAGGGAAAGAGAAATGGAGGTAGGGGTTAGAAGGGAGGGAGTGGTTAGGGAGAGGGAAGAAGGGAGGGGGAAGAAGGGAGGGAGAAGAAGGGAGGGATGGGGAAGGAGGGTGGGAGGGAGAAAGAGAGAGAGAGAGAAATTGTCAACACAGAAATTGCCACAAGCAATCCCTTCGTTAATTACCGACTCAATATCTGCCCTGGCCCAAGCTTGGAATTTCTCCCAGAGCTCCATAGAAGAGTATAGCTTATGTTTTATCAGTTCTCTCTGAACTTGCTTTGCTTTGTGTTTGTTCTGCTGTGGTTTCTCAGCCCATCCAACCCAATCCGCTATTTGCCCTTCCAAAATCCCTCAAAACTACTGGTTGCCTTAGAGCACCTATGGTGTTTTCCAGCATTCTTCAGTTCTTTGTTCTAATAGATTTTCTCTTGTTTCAGTGTATCACAGTAATACATAGTAGGCATAATTAATGTCTTGTGAAGAAAAATGTACCTGAGCTGAAATGAAAAGAAGACCATGATATATTCATTCATTTGTAAATCCATTCAACCATTCCACAATTTTTAATGAGATATGCCATGTACTGGCCTAGTTTGAAGCATTTGGAAACAGCGGTGGCAAAACAAAGTTGTATTCAAAGGAGCTTATATCCTAGAGTGCATTTACGTTTAAAAAAAATACAGGTTATGGGGCACGTGGGTGGCTCAGTCAGTTAAGCCTCCAACTCTTGATTTCAGCTCAGATCATGATCCCATGTTTCGTGAGTTACCACACTGGGCTCTGAGCTAACAGCATGGAGCTTACTTGAGACTCTCCCTCTCTCTCTGCCCCTCCCCCATTCATACTCTTTCTCAAAAATAAGTAATAAAAACTTTTAAAAATACAGGTTGAAGAACAAGATAAATAACACAATAGCATATTTGTGTGGAAATGGATGTGGGTACACCTGTGCTGTTTCCTTTCAGATAATAATCTTCAGGAGACAGGATTAGAGAAGCAATATGTGATTTTTCTTGTTTTAACTACCCTTGTTTGCATTTCTATACTGTTCATTAGTATAAATGATTTCAGTCTCTGTTCTAAGCACTTGGGATATACCATTGAACAAGACAGGCCAACATTTCTGCCTTCTGGGAGATCATAATCTAGCAAGAGAAGTCAGACACTAAACAATAAACATCATAAATTATTAATTTACATAGCATATTGGCAGGTGATAAGGACTATGGGAAAAAAGAACAGAGTAAGGGAAATTGCCAAGTATGATATATGGAATGAGCAGCACTGGAGTACAGTTTTACATAGGGTGGTAAAGGTAGACCTTGATGAGGAAGTAACATTTCAGCAAAAAGTTAAAATGAAAAGGTTGTATCTCAAAAATGAGGAGGAAGAGTATTCGAAGCAGAAGAGACAGTCAATGCAAAGGTTTCAGTGTGGAAGCAAGCCTGGCATGTTCCAGGAACCGCAAGGAGCCAGTGGGCTTGGAACAGAGCAGGCAAAGGTGACAGAAATGAGGGGTGAAGACAGGGAAGAACTGGAGGACAGGGTTGGTGCAGAGAATGGCCCTTTAGGTCAATCTAAGAACTCAGCTTTTAGTTGCAAGATAATTTGGGAGCCAATGGAAAGTTGGTGAGAAGAGTGAAATCATCTGACCTATTCTGAAATGATCATGAGGGTCCCATTAAAACAGACTGAAGGGAGGCCAGGGTAGAAACAAGTGAACTAGTTGGGTGAGTCTTGTCATGCTCAGTAAAGCATGGTAGTGATGATGATAGCTGAGTTGCTACAAAGTAGTCAGATTAAACGTACAGCCAACATAATTTCCTGATGGATCTGATGTAAAATTTGGAGGTCCAAAAATGTCTCCATGGCCCGAGAAACTGAATAGAGCTGCCACCAACTCAGTCCAGGATTATGGTGGGGAACAGGGGAGTACCGGGGACAAGCAGTGACTATTAGGAGTTCAATTCAGAATCTGCAAGATTTGAGCTGCCACTTCCAAATCCAAGTAAAGAGATCAGTAGGCCCTAAGGTTCAGGAATCTAGGTTCATGGGATGGAGGGGAAGATTACAATGGGGGAGTCATGAGCATGGATATATATATATTATACATATACTGCAAAAGTTTGAAGAGATCATTTTGGAGAGTTGGCATGTCATTTTCTTACCTACAATTCCTTTTCCATATCTTTAAGCACTTCGACTAACCCAAGTTACCAAGTGCTGTGTCTGGATGGTACACAACATCTCATGCAACTGTGATGAATCAACTCTGTGTGTCCATCTTCGAGCCTCACCTGCATCCTGTAGGGCCTCTCTTCCCCCTATCCCCCTATTACCCCCTAAAGGGATCTCTCTCCATGTTATTTTTTTATCTCTTTCAGAGCATGGCAAAGAACCCTGAACATGGTTGAAACTCAATAAATACATGCTGAATAAATATTTAAAGAAGACCGAGGCATTTAAACCTCTGAAAAAAAATTCAAAATTACTCCTTGAGATGATGAAAAATTAAATGAAATCTAAGAAGCAAAACAATCTGGTCAAAGCAGCAAGCACCACAGAGAATGATGGCATATCATTTTCTAGCACGACTACTAACAAACTAGCACTGCCAGTAACTGCTAACACTGGACATTTGTCTGGAGGGAGCAGTGGTTACTGTGGCTCACATGTTAGGATACGAACCTCCAACCAATCCTATTAGGTGGGTACTATTATTCTCTCCACTTTACAGATGAGAAAACTGAAGCACAGAGGGGTAAGCAACTTGTCTGAAGTCCACCAGGTGGCAAGTGACATGTTCAACACCCCCCCAGTCTAGCTCCAGAGCCCACACTTAGGCACTGTGCAACCTGCCTCTCCCTCCCTTTCACTGGCGTTGTTCACATGAGCATGCCAACAACCCACATGAGTTCTCAGGCATAAACTGAGGTGTGGGAAGGCTTAGAGATTGTTCGGTGTCCTACCGCTCTCCTTCCACAGTACAACACTGATACACAACACAACTCAGCAGACCCAGTGCCCTGTAATAAACATTAGAACTTCACTGACAGCCAACTGCCAAGAGAGGGGCACGGTGCGGGGTGGGGTGGGGGAGGCGCCTGGGTGGCTCAGTCGGTTAAGCGGCCGACTCTTGATTTCGGCTCAGATCATGATCTCACGGTATGTGAGTTCAAGACCAGGGTCGGGCTCTGAACTGACAGCATGGAACCTGTTGAGGATTTTCTCTCTCCCTCTCTCTCTCTCTCTCTCTGCCCCTCCCCCTACTTGAGCACTCCCTCTCAAAACAAATAAACAAACATTAAAAAAACAACAACCAAGGACTATGCCTACAAACCCAGGAGGTATAGTTTGGGATTGGGAAGGTTTAACTAAAGCAGCATTCAGTAGACAATCTCATGTCATGTGTGGCACATAACAGGCACTCCATAAATGTTTCTTCCAAAGAGACAAAAAGGAAACTCTAAGAATTGTTTTCTTAATGAAAATGGCACCTAAAGGAGTAGGTGCTCAATAAATATTATTTTTTATCTGTGTATCATGAGAAGCCCAGAGAGTTGTAAAAGATTACCTGATATACCTCCAAAGAGCCCTCAGCCTCTGATTTCTACTCTCAAAAACTCCCTGGGGAAGCTGTGGACACTCTCTCTCTCAGTGGAGACTTTTAAGAACATATTCTTAGGGGAGCCACTTGCAGGAGTGGTTTAGATGATTTCAAAACAGATAAATCAAGGTAAAGAGACTAGACCAAATGCCCCCACAGTGCTTTCCAGTTCTCATTTCCATGTAATCGCCTCAGAAGCTGAAGCTTCCACTCTAATCTCCACGGAACAGATGAACCGGATGGACCAGCACACATTGTCATCCCACCAACTAAGGATGGCTGAGTGATTTAGTAACTTTCCAGAAGGGCTTGGTGAAATTGAGGGCCATTTATTTCATGAAGAAATAAACCACAGAGAACCCCTTTCAAACATGCACGCAGAGAGCAGGACAAAATGCTGAGGAGATTATCTGTTCAGAATTTGCTTTAAAAGAGCCCAGGCAGCACTCATTTATTTTTGAGAAAATATATGATTAACCATAGTTAACTATGAATTCAGATGTTGTGCATTAGACCAGCTTCTCAAAGTTTGAGAGCATTTAATATTATATATCGCTGCCATTTGGACTAAATTGTTTTTTTAATGTACACAATATTACAAATTTAATTTGAGCTGTTTGAATCAGTCTGTAAAAGAGATTTGATTATACCTGAGTGTTCTGGCCCCGGCTTTTCCGTATCTCAGTAATCTTGGCGGTAATTGGCTGATTAGGCGTCTCACACTCCATCTTTGCCTCAGTTTCCATGGTAATGTTACAGGAGCTATTATAGATGAGAACTTCATCTCTTTCCACTTTAGGGCTGAAACGAGAGAGGAGGTTAAATGGGGTGTCATCAATCTTAATGAAATGCAATTATTTTTACTCTTATTAATCATTGCAAGCCATTAGCTTGTGGCAACTACAGGCCACCATTTGTCAAATTTTGCAAATTTCTGTAATTTTGTTTCCATTCTTTTATTGTTTATTTGTTTTCCTTTTATCTGCACACCCTGCAATGAAAATGCACATGGTAAATATCTTTCACTGAGGCCTTTCTCTTTTCCGAATCTATTAAGAACATTAGCAAAAGCTTCTCCAAAGCCCAACTTAACAAGCAATGTGCACACAATACTTCCAGTGCCAAAAATGGAAGCAAATGTTGGGCAGAGGTGTTTTTTTTTTTTTTTCTTTTCCCCTTTCCTCTTTCTGTTCTTACTCACACTTAGGGTTGGGGGAGTGAATTGCCTGAATCCCCCCAGGGCAGACGGAGAAATTGGAAAACCCACACAACTGGCTAACTGGTCCCTAATTCCAACTGTGAAAAAATGAGCTCATTTAGGCTTTCAATTCCCTCTCCCCAGCTGATGGCAATGAGGCTCTGTTGCTAGCAGTGGAACATTAACTTAGTAAATTAATTAAACTTACTTAACAGCCCAGACTAAGGAGATTCGATATATGTGCCAGTTATACTACAAGCCACTCGCTTTAAAAGTCCTCTCGCTTTAAGGAGAGAAGCCAGACTGGATTTAAAATGAAAAACAGCAGTGTACCATTGCAGAAAGTCTAAAAATATGCTGTCTAGAGGAGGTGAAAGCATGGTTATCGCAGGCTATTGTCCCCAACAGGTGTGACATTTATTCAACAATAATCCTGGCTTTAGGCATTGTTGCAACTAACTCAAAGAGTATTAGTAATAATAATGCATGATGTCTTCTACTTTTCAACAATTTCATTTATATGATCTCATTTTGGCCAGTAAAGTAGATAGAGGCATAAAGAACATAACCCCCACAGATCAGGAGATTCGCAAAAAGCCAAAGCTAACAGTACAGCAGCACCAAGGTGAGAACTCAGGGGTCCTGTCTCCTAGAGCAGTACTCTCAAGTTTAAACATCAGGGTGAAGAAGCATCTGTCTTCTTCGTGGGAAGAAAGGAAGACCAGGAAGGGCCATAGAAAGAGCAAAAGGTCACTGACTGAGAAACTAGAAGTCATGTCGAACTGGAGCCTCTTTTCTCAAACCAATGTCAACTTGGTTTCTCCCACAATTTGCTAGAAATAATGAAAAGGATAACTACTTAGTCTTCTCTTCTTCATGGTAAAGTATTCCCAGCTTCACATTCACCCAAGTCATGACTTCCATACCCACCGTGCTCTGGACCTACTCTATCTAGATGGTCCATATTTTGACATCATGCAGCCCAAACCCATAGTTTGAGTTAACCACTGGGGCTGTGGTCTGGGCTTATCTGAGCCCTCCCTCCATGGCATCTAACATTGTGCTTGTTTTCTAGCCCCATGCTTAATTTAAGGTGGTGGTAAACTCAAAGTCTCTGATCCACAACTACCTGAGGATTTCACCATGTTGCATTTGTGCATGTGATTTCCTGAGAAGCATTAGCATGCAGAGGTTAGGCTTGGAAGCAAACCAGCTAGATTTGAATCCCAAAGCAGGTATTTACCATCTTTAGGACATTGTGAGGACATTACTCTCTAAGCTTTGGTTCCCATATTTATAAAATGGAGTTATCATTATCAGGTACCTATTTTATAGAGGTGCTGAAGGGGGAAGGGGAAAGGGGTAAAATGCAGCCTACAAAATGACTTGCAAAGAATCCGGCACACAGTGTTTGAGAAAGGCAACTCATATTATAGTTTTTGGTGATAGTGGTGTTGGCGATATTATTGAAATGTCAATGTGGGAATTGACATTATTGTTACATGTCTTCTCACTGATGTGGACCCATTGCTCAAATGCATTTTGAACCTGGGGCCTATCTTGTAACTCCAAATCCATTTCGTTGAGCCGTCATCCAGGGGGTAGACAGAGCCACAAGGTAAATACAGCATTTGCTCTTGAAGTGTCACTTGTTCTCAAAGATTCAGGAAAGTAATTTAACTTCTAAATTAAAATGTAGTATTTAGACAAATATGGAAACATGGTGGAATAGAATGCAAAGTTCACATGGGTTTTTCAAATAAAACACCTGACTTTAAAGTCAGTATGTCAAGCCACTCAGCTTTGAAGCTAGAACCTTTCTTTTGCTACTCGGGGCGGAGGTTGGAGGTGTTGGAATAGTTTGAGAAACTCTATTTCCATCAGAAATCACTTATAAATACATCAGAAAGGAAATAAATATTGTTTGCCACCCCACCACGTTCCTTATGAATCAATACCCAGATAGCTACGGATGGTCTGTTGAGTTACAAAGGTTTGACTTATGATTTTTTGACTTTATGAGAGTTTGAAAGTGATACACATTTAGTAGACACTGTATTTCTAATTTTGAATTTGGATATTTTCCTGGAATAGAGATATGTAGCACAATCCTCTCTCATAATGCTAGGCAGCAGTAGCTCCCAGTCACCCACATGATCACAAAGATAAACAGCTGACACACTTACAGCCATCCTGTCCCCATACAACCATTCTGTTTTTCATGTTTTAGTAGCCGATATAAACTAGAGACATTCAACACTTTATTATAAAATGGGCTTCATGTTAGGTGATTATGCCCAACTTTAGGCTAGTACAAGTGTTCTGAGCACATTTAAGGGAGACTAGACTAAGTCAACTTATGATGGCTTTAATGGGTCATAACCCCATGGTTAAGTCGAGGGAGATCTGTACTTCTATTTCTGAAAGCTCACAAACTATATGATTAATAGTTCATTCCAGAATTTTGTCAGGGATCACACAAGCTTAATTGTCTAAATTTCCAGAATCCCCTTTTACCCTTTTAGGGAAACAGTATTGGCCCATCTCCTCTATCTGCTGTGTGGCTCCCTCTCATCTTCATTACCAGCAGTGGACCCTCAATTCTACAAGCAAGTAATTTGTACTCAATGACATAAATGATATGGGATACAAACTTGAACTCAAGTAAAGGAGTGACCAACTTCCTATACAACCTTTTTTTTGGTCTTGGTCTTCTACCCTGCTATTGAGACTTCTTCTGCCCTTTGCAGCATCATCAGCAAAGACTAGAATAAAATGGAGTAAATCACCCCACCCAGCTCCCCTCTCATTCACTAGTGGCAATGCACTGTCTACCCTAATCATGTTCTTATTGCTCAGAAAGAGTTAAAACCATTTTTCATGTTTATTTTTTCAAAGAGAAAGGGACAAAATGGAAGCAGGGAAAGGGCAAAGAGAGAAGAAGACACAGAATCTGAAGCAAGCTCCAGACTCCGAGCTGTCAGCACGGGGTCTGATGAAGGGCTCAAACTTACAAACCATGAGATCGTGATCTGAGCCGAAGTCGGCCATCAACCCACTAAGCCACCCACGTGCCACTAAAACCACTTTCTCTTCACTTAGACTTTTTTTTTTTTTTTACAAGCTTTAGATCATAGATCATATTTCTTTTTGTATTTTTACCTGGTTATTCCACTAGAGACTACTTTCCATTAAAAATTCATCATCAAAATTAGAGACACCAGGATATCAAAAATAGACCATTGGGGCACCTAGGTGGATCAGTCGGTTAAGTGTCCGACTTCAGCTCAGGTCATGATCTCACAGTTCATGAGTTCAAGCCCTGCATCGGGCTCCACGCTGACAAGGCAGAGCCTGCTTGGGATTCTTTCTCTCTCTGCTCCTCCCCCACTCTCCCTCAAAAATAAACTTAAAATAAAATAGACTAACATTTACAAAATCTCAAAGTTTCCTAATAGCTACTATTCCATCTTTTCTTCCACAATAATTCTATCAATTAAGTAGCACAATTGGCCACATTTAAATATAAATGTGTGTATATAGAGACATACATAGATGTAGACAACATACATGTGCATGCAGATACATGCACACACAAATATTTATTTTAAGTTTGGTCCAAATGGTGGCAAAGAGATTTCTAGAACCTAAATTTCCAGACTCCTAATCTATGGTTCTTTCAGTTCGTCTGATCAGATCCCAAAGTAAGCAGGTAATCTTGCACATGCTCTCTAGGACAGGCAACAAAACACCTGTAGTGTTTATGTCTCCCTCACTTCACCTGAAATGGCTTCTGGTGGTTATGGAGTATCATTGAGCTGCTCACATCAGCCCAGGATCTCATCACTGATGCTGAAGGCATAGCATCAGGCCAAGTACACTGTCATTCACAGGCTTGGGTTCCAGTCCTGACACTGCCAAGGCTGGGCTGTGTGACCCTGGAAAGATGTTAATAGAATCTAAACTCTAAACTCCTTACTTTGGCCTCCAAGACTTTAATATCTCCCCAAGCTCATGTAGATAACTTTCCTTCCTTCTTATACCCCTGCCCTTCTGGTGTCTGATACTTATGAGTTTTCTGGTTATTAAATTAGTACATGTTCACTGAAAAAAAAACATAAAAACTCAATAAATAAATGTAAGTAATACTCCAACCACCTAGGGTAGGCACTCAGCATTTCAGACTACATCCTTCCAGTCTTTTTTCTAATCACCTATTATATGCATGTATAAACACACATACTATATACACCTTTAAGATTAAATCAATACAGTATTTTGTGACCGGTACCCTTTACTTCCCAACATATTGTAAGCATCTCCCTCTCCAGTTAAATATTCAGCATCATGATTTTTAAAGGCGTCTTAGTATATTAGCATTTGGATTCATTCTTTATTATTAAATACTTCATTTCAATTTTTTTATTATAACTAAAACTTCGAAAAAATGTAGTTTTTCATAAGTATTACATAGTTCTAACTGCTTTCTTAAAACTCCTAGAAGTGAGATTATTGGAACACAGTGAATGAAGAATTATAAGGTTATCAGTGCAAATTGCCCAAAAATATCAGTAGAAAGGGCATAACTTTTAACAGGGTCTGAGGCTCAGTTCCCTCAGAGACCTCCTGCAGTAGAGAAGGACACAGAAGAACATCAAAGGAGAATTCTGGGAAGCTGGTGAATTGGAGGCAGGACCTGACATGCGCTTCTTGGTATCCAGCATTCATGAGTTCTGAAATCCAGTCCCACCTGAGTACAACCGCCAGTACCCTGTTTCCTATATGACCTAAACAGGGTTCTTCACACCTTCTAGAAAGCAACCAGCCCAGGAGGTTCCTCTCTTCCTCTGATGAATCCGTACTCAAACACAGGCTGTCTTAGGACATCAAAAAGTCAGCCTGCCATGAAAAATGCTCATTATCTCCTTCATTCTGGGTCATCAATCTCACTTAGTTATATTTTTGAATGGGAAAATACGACTTCATTAAACCAGCAGGTGTAAGCACTCTGGAGAGTACAGGGTAATATTCAATACTGAAAATAACATGCTGCATGGAAAAAGAATTGCTAGTGGAAATTTGGCTGTCCTGAGTCACCAATATGATTACACTTTTTCCTTCAATTTGTTTAGAAAAGGGGTTTTTACCTGGAAAGTGGTGCTATTTGTTTTTTAAGTTCAAAAATTCTTTATAAGCTTATGACTTCTACATCTTAGATCTACAGTAATTCTGCCGGCACATCCCCCCTTCTTTTGAATAAACATTGTGCAATCTGCTGGATTTTTCTATGACTTTTTTTCATACTTGTGAATCTGTTTGGAAAGAAAAGAAAAAGGAAAGGGGAAAAGAGCCTTCTGTTTTTCATAATGTCTAATCTTTTTCCCCATTGGCATTCACCAGATGTTGCTTTGGATCGGAAGATAAATATTAAAATCTGAGCAAGAACAAAGCGAGCTGTTTACTGGGCAGATTTTTCAGATGTTCTCTGGAACACTTGAAAAGACAGGAGATGCTTTGATATGCAGGCTGGCTGGAATCCACAATGGAATGGTCCCTCAAACAAGAGTGGTAGGCCCCGGAGGCCATGTCCACCCAGGCTGCAGCTCCGGATGATTCCATCTGTCCATTGGCCATGCATTTGTAGGGAAGGTCAGGGAGGGAGAGGACAGGGTTACCTGATGAAAAGGCCTGAGAACCGTGGAAACGTTGACTCTGTCCAATAATCTGGTGCCAAGAGGCATTGGGGACTTTGTTCACAAATGTAGAGGTAAGGCCATGATTGGGGCAGTCTCTCTGTCCCCACAGTGACAGTCAAATCACACTGCACGTAGGTGCAGCTGGAGGCTTCACAGCTCTCTTCCTTATGCTTCAAGTCACACAGGAAAGCCAAGGACACTGCAGGAAACACTCACCATTAGATTAGGTAGTAACCACAAAAAGATCTGAAGGCCTCACACTGTCACATGAATGTACTTCACGCATTATCCCTTAACCAATAGGAAAATTAAGTTATCAGCTTACTCTTCTTAAAAATGCACTATATGGGGGTGCTTGGATGGCTCAGTTGGTTAAGCGACTGACTTCGGCTTAGGCCATGATCTCATGGTTCATGAGTTCAAGCCTCACATTAGGCTTGGTGCTGACAGCTCAGAGCCTGAAGCCTGCTTCAGATTCTGTGTTTCTGTCTGTCTCTCTCTCTCTGCCCCTCCCCAGCTCATGCTCTGTCTCTCAAAAACAAACAATAAAAAAGATTTTAAAGCACTATATGTACAAAATACATACAGAAGAATATAAGTAACATTTTTGTAAAATATGAATCATCATAAGAAAAACTCATATGAATCTACAAGCCAACATAAGATTTAAAACAGTTGTGATGCTCTTAAATCTGTGTTTCTCCATCAAGACCATCGTCTTCCTCCTCATCATCCTCAGAAACAGCCATTTGCATTTTTTAAATTGCTTTCTCATGTGGGTTTGTTTTCCTAAATGAGAGATTGTTGAGTTTTACTTGTTTTTGAATTTCATACAATAGAATACATGACATAATGTTTTTGTACCTGCTTTTTTCCACTCAATATTACATTTCCAAGATTTATCAAATTCCATACTATTACATGAAACTTGAGGATACAATTTCACTACTGTTTTATATGGCATTGTGTGAAAGTACTATAGTATATTATTTTCCTACCAATGGATTTCTGGGTATTTCCCAGCTTTTGCTACTACAAACACATACTAAATTTCCTCTAGGGCACATGCCTTAAAGAAAACTGCTTGTTCATACGGCAGGTACAAGTTCAAGTTTTCAAGATAGTGCCATGTTGTTTTCAAAGTTCCTGTGCCATTTTATATTCCAACCAGCTATATTAATGAGTTTCCATTATGCCACATAATTACCGCCACTTGGGAATATCAGACACTTCATTTTGGCCAGTCCAGTATAAACACAATGGCATCTCATTACTAGGTTAATTTGCATTTGCATCATTACTTTTTAAGTCAAAAATTTTTTTATATGTTTAGTAAGAACTCTTATTTCCTCTTCTGTGAAATTCCTATTTCTGTCATTTGCTCTTTTTTGTACTGGACTGTTTGTCTTTTTCTTATTGATTTGTGTTCTTTATATATTTTGGGTACTAATCCTAGAAGGTTCTATGGTTACTAATACCTTCTCCAAGTTTGTGGCTAGCCTATTCATTCTCGTGATGGGATCCCTTGATTAACAGACGTTCTTAATTTTTACCTCATTTTGACTATTAACGTTTTATAAAGAAAAGCAATTCTTTGAAGCCCTATAACCCTTAAGCTATTTCTTTCTTGGTCATGAGATACAAGGTAAAAAGCACCAACAAAGTAGACCTGCAATAACCTTAAAGAGTAAAATAAGTCTCTACATGAGATGGTTTTGGAGCAGCTATATTTGAAAACCTTAATAAAGTGAAAAAGAAAAAAAAGAAAAATCTCTCTAGCTTTCTACCTCTGCAGCAAACCCTCCAATGCAAGTATGCAACAAATATTACCAGGTGCCGTGGGATTGAACCCAAGCTTCCCTGTCTATCTCACAGTGCTGCATCCAGCCAGGGGTACATGAGAGAAGCACATGTAAGAATGTTTGTAGTTGTTCAACCACATGCAAATATTATTACTGTTGCTGCTATATTCCAAAGCATCTGACACATAGTAGGTTCTCTGTGTGTTTGCAATTAATTAGAACAATTAAATCAGCTGACAGTAGGACTCTCCTGTGGGTGGACAAAACATACAGACTTTCCAGTTAGTAAGCCCTAGGGCAAATATAGGCTCAACGCCTATAAAATAATGAACTCATTATGGGTGATTAGGTGGATGCAAATTTACAAGGTGGATTAATTGATGTTAATCACCTTAGCTGTTCATGCCTCATGGAAAAATTAGAGTTTCCATAAAGAAGTCATGCCATATAATTGAAGGTATGAATACAAGAAAGAGGAACATCAAAGATCTTGCTGAGTTTTTAAAAAAAATATGAATTATTAGTTTCACTGAACAAGATGTTTTAGCCACCCATTATATGAAAAAGTAACATTCTTCTTTTGTTAGCAGTGTGACTGGGGGAGAGAGGTAAACACAGAGGACACCAAAGGCAGTGAAAAGCATTTCCTGAGAGCCCCACCTTCACTGCCCCTGCCCCACTGACAAAAGCAAACTCGTTGGCAAGCAAAACAATAATTAGGAAAGTTTGAGTTCTAGGCTGTCATCCACAAACCGGAAGGGGAACATCACTTTCTTTAGTGTGCAAAATCACACTAAGGAATAAAACTCAGAGAATGGGTCAGAATTCAAAGTCATCTTAGTAAATTAGACAAATTACAGAAATAAACAAAAATCAGAATGAAAATAGTAAGGCAATAACCAAACAAAAAATAAAACTCATGTAAATATGAGGAACATCCAGCTAAAAAAAAAAAAAAAAAAAAAAAAGCACTTTGGAATAATTGTAGGTAACAGTAAGATTATAAACCAGCAAGACAGCGGTGCAATTGTCAAAACAAATACGATACGATGCCAGATTATATACAGGCATCTCATGATGCTACCCAATAGAGCCAGAACTTGAGGCTTCTAATTCGAAAAGGTAGGAATTCAGAGAGGGCTCAAAAGAGAAGTACCAAAATGTTTACTTGTTGGAAAGTTTCAATTCATCAGGTGGCCCTGAAATTCGCATTTCTAACAAACTTCCAGGTGATGCTGCAGCTTTAGCAACATTAATAATAAGAGTCTCAGTAGTAATAATCCAATTCTCAGTAATAATATCCTTGAGGACCACTGGGTTAGAAGGTCTGAGACTATGCGGCCTTCTGAAGGGCTGCCAGCTCTAAGTTTAAAAAAAGGAGCACAGGGGAGCATTGATTAAGGATGGATTGCTCTGACAATGGCAATGGAGAAACACATATGAGGGTTGCTGTGGTGAAACAGTCTTCTTAAAAACCCTTTTAAAATATAACAGATTCTTTGTTTTGTTTAAAGATTTTGTTTTTAAGTAATCTCTACATCCAGCATGAGGCTCAAACTCACAACCTGGAGATCAAGAATCCCATGCTCCACCAATTGAGCCAGCCAAGCATCCCAAAATATAACAGATTCTTAAATAAAGTGGTAATATGCAATCCTATCTGAAAGTAGGAGAATTATTAATACTTACAATTTGTGAGGCACATTTTCTTGGATCATTTGATGTCCATCATAGACCTACTTGCTAGAAAAAAAAAAAATACACCAACACGTACTCAAAACGTTTTCTCTCATTCAGGATTTTGATAGAATCCTTGAATACCATCCCGGATCTTAAGTAAGAAACCAATAGAGTTGGCTTCCTCAGTTCTTCTCCATTTTTAGACACTGTAATTAAAAGTCTTTAAAAAGACTTTTTCTTTCTTTATGCAAGAGGAAAATAACTCCAGTTATCCATTTCCCTAGAGTAAATGAGCGGCTCTGGCACAATCAGTGAGTGTTTGGTGACACCTAGTGGCAAAGGTCAGAGTTACAGCTTCCAACTCCTGTTTCCCTGTTTTAAAAATCAAGGAATTTTGAGAAGTCCTTCTCTAAAATGTCATCACATAGTTTAAAATATAACAGTTTCTATTATTCTTCTTCTATACGTTATCAAACTTCTACTACCGCAATTTATCTGACCCAGAAACTTCAGTGAATTTCATTTTGTACTTCTAAATGAACTGTCTTGACATAATACCAAGGAGTTTTTAAAAGTTAATTAATTTAAGCTGCATGTGTATGAAAGCCTTTTTAAAAGACTGTAGCTATATTAATTAAATACTGTAACCTAGAAATATGGAGTCATGGTTTTCTGTTTTCACCACTTCCCAATTCCTTCATTTATTCTTTCATCAAGCATTAATTTTGCACATGGACTTCTCCAACACTTGTCTACTCACTGGAGGTAGAGAATGACACAGGCGATGTCTTAAACTCAAATATTCCACTGTGTCTTTTTTTAAATTTTTATTAATTTTTGCGAGAGAGAGAGAGAGAGAGAGAGAGAGAGAGAGAGAGAGAGCGCGCACGTGCGCACATACAAGTGGAGGAGAAACAGAGAGAGAAAGAGAGAATCCCAAGCAGACACCACGCTGTCAGCGCAGAGCCCAATGAGGGGTTCCTTCCCATCAACCACGAGATCACAGCCTGAGCCAAAATCAAGAGTCGGTTGCCCAGCTGACTGAGCCACCTACCCAGCTCCTAGTGTGTCTTAAGTTTTCCAGTATGGAATCTTCAGTGGAATAGATCTCTCTTCCATATGCTCAGCTCATATATATGATGATAACAAGGAACTCAATTGCCAGTTTGTATTTTAATCAAGGATCATTACTCCTTTTCTCGCTTTCCATCCTCTTCCTCCTTCCCCTTCTGATCTGAGATAATCTCATGTAAACTGCCATCAACAACTACTCATCACGGAATTTTTGTCCACACTCATATACAGTGATACTTTGATTATTTTGTAAATCGTTCAACCACATTCAAGTTACAGACACCTAAGTTAGGAATCAAACTTAAAGCACTATTCAGAAAGCATGTAGGCAAATGCTTTCTAGGTGCACAGGTACAAGATCTATGATTATGCAAACAAGTTAATCACCTGGCTAAGCAGGTCCTATACTGATAATGGCAATTTCTTCCCTTTGACTTTTTCTTCTGAAGGTCAGGGGGTAATCACCATGTGTTGTAATGCCCCATCATGGTACTATCAAAGTTTTGCACCTTTCTAACAAAGACACAGCTTCCTGTACAATTTACTGGATGGCTGTGAAGCTTTAAGCAGCTAGAGATCATGGTGTTCTAGAGAATTCTGGGCATTACAGAATTAAAAGGATGATGTTAATGTTGCCTCTTTTGCTTATAATAAGAATTCAAGAACTGAGCACACCAGGCAAATATGCCAGAGCTATCCAGCCTGCTGATCTAATCCCTACACTACTACCTCCAGTAAGCAGATGTTTTCAACAATCCCATCTCAGAACAAGACCAAGAGATTGTTTTCCCTATGATGCCCAAGGCTGTCAGTGAAACTAATATTCAGAACTCAGAATTACTTCCTCTGTTGTCATATGACTGCAATCAAGAACACAGGTAATAAATTTTCCATTGCCATTAATAGGATACAAGTTATTGTGAACCATTTTAATAGGCAGTCCCATCCAACCTTTTAGACGGGGTGTAGAGAAATCCTCTTCCCAGGAACACAGAAAATTTAGGGGTCAAGAGAGAATTACAAATAAGGAGTTAACTGAAGAATACCATTTCTACTTATACTCTTTAAAAAATATAGGGGCATTTTTACTGACCATCCAGGGGCGGAACCAAGCAGCTGAAGGCTGATACTGTAGCATTAGCCAAGACTTGGCAGGGAGCTCCACACACAGCAGCTGAGATATTCCCTGGAGAAAATCCCGCTCCAGACACATGCACAAGCCTTCCACCCAGGCAGCCTTCAAAATGAAATAGCAGTTCATGATCATGGACGCAAATCTCTTTTTCTTAACTCAAAATTCAAATCCATGCTTTCTTGCTCCCCATCATTCTTTTTACACCCTCCAGAATTCACACAACTGGCTTTAAGTTCTTGATATAGAACTTAGTGTCTTGCCACTAAGCTCTATTCTCCAGAGCCTGGAGTCCGTCTTCTGTCAGACTCCAATCATACTCAACAACCTATAAAAATGTAACCACTTTTATATAGAAAAGCAATGCTTATTTATCATTCTTAAGTTTTTTTTATACAAAAGACTATAAAATTAAAGTAAAAGTTCCCCTAAACCACGTAGCTCATTTCCCAAAGGTAACCATGTTTGGTTTCTCATGAATCATTCCAGAATTTAAGCATATATATTTTTATACAAAGAAATCTTTCTACCCACATTCTTCAACTTGTTTAAAGACCTAGCATATACATTTTTCCAAGTATGTGTACATGTAAATAAACTACATAGAATTCCATTATATTTCTCTTCAAAATAAGATTGTAGCAGTCTACCCTCCCACCAGCACTGTGTGACAGCACCTATTTCTGATAGATAAAAGTTGACAGTTTTTAACAAACACCATGTTTTGTGTCAGTTTGAGAACCAATAAAGGTAAATGTCACCGGACTCTCAGACATGTGGCAACCTCTAGTCCACATGGAGATATGAGGACAGTGGCCACTGTCCTCATGTCAAGATGCTTATATCCACCTGACAAACCTGAGAATAAGACTTTGCTGTGAGGGTGCATTTCACAGCTCTGCTCTATCATAAAAATTGTGGAATCTTAGAAGAAAGCGAGTATCCAACCTAAACCCCTTCATCTGATGAGGAAGCTGAGGCTTACGAAAGGTACCCAGCTAAATTACTACAGACTCGGGACCAAAATCCCAATCCCTATAGCATTCCACATAACTGAGCCCAAATTTGTTCTAAGAATCGGCTTAGCAAGCACTTCATCAGTCTAAGATTCAGCTCCCATAATTTCCTCTGTACTTTCTGCATCACAGTCAGATTTGAGCTATCTCAACTGCAAAAAGGCTTTACATGAACAGAAACCAAAACCATCACTGGAAGAAGAGCCAAGGCTAATTTCAGTATATATATCTAAAAGGAGAAAAAAGTTCAACCAATGCAACCATAGTATGCAACTGGCCTATCATTGCTCGGGTATGAATTCATCTGTGAAAAATTACAAGCTGATAAAAATTAATGATATTTAATAAGTGTAATTCAAATTGGCATATAGGGCTAAAAACAGGTGAAGGCATCTATGTTCTACTTGATCAAATTTTGAGTTCCTACAAATGGTACTGAGACACAAATTAAATCAGGTTAATGAATCAAATTAAAATAAAATCACACATACAGAATATGCACAAATTCCTTGATTTAAAAAAAAGCCTCATACAGGGAATATGACAAAGACAAGTTTTAAGGAGGACAGCAAGACTGTAAGAGCCCAATTGGGCATCTCTCTCCTTCTGTCATTCATATTGAGGTTGATTTCCTCTATTCTAGAGTAGTAACAGTAGCTATTAATTCGCTTACATAAAGAAAGAGGTCTGTCTTATTTGACTTACCAAAGTTCTCAGTCACTGCCGAAATAGTGACTGTTAATGTGAACACCAGGACAGACGAGGCCCACCCTCTTGTGCAGTCATAACCTCTGACTGGGTACTTCCCAGCAGGAAGGGATGGGACCACACACTGGAGAACCGTGTGGTTGCCAGAGACACCCACACAGGGTGACATCCCAATAAAAATGTCAACGTTTGCAGCTGCTGAGACCTGGGCCACCACAAAGGTTAAGATGTCATCAGTCTGAGAAAGAGAGAGCAATTCTGGGGTGAAGGCATTGCTGTAACCAATGACTCCCATCTGGTATGAGAGCCCATCTACCTCTATGACCAGGGCAACAGAGCCATTTCCTGCGGGAACAATGCACTGGATGAGCTCGGTGCCGATGCTCACTGTCAGGCAGGCCTGCTGGCCAATGTGGACTAGTGTGCTGTTCTCTCCTCTCAGAGATGTGCCCTTTATGGTCAAGAGGCTTCCACCATGTATGCTGAAATTCTTGGGGAAATAATAAAACACTTGAGGCAAAATGTAGAAGTGTCTGGAAACATTACCAAAACAGGCATATCCATTTCTTGTATGAAAAACTGATACATAGTGGAGTCCTGGGGTCAAGTCACTTATCCAGCATGACACATGGCTTGCATTAAAGAAACTTACAATGCAGGGAAGGTGATTATCAACAAACACCACTGGTTCATCGGCTGTGATGCCCAACTTCTGACCCCTAATCAGCACCACGGTCAGAGACCCATTGATGTTAGTAGTCAAGGCATCCACGATGGGAGTTGTCTCTTCCTGCAAGAAAAGAGTGCAATTGCCCTGACACTCACTGGGTAGCCCATTGACCAGGACTGTGATGTTCAGGATGAAGGAAGCATCAGGCCAGGGATCGCCCAGTCTGTTAATCTGGCAGAGGACTGTCTGGTCCCACAAGCTCAAAATCATACAAGTAAAAGGACCCGAAAGGTCAACCTGCACGGACCTCTTCCTAGAGTTGAGAGCCAGCCCCCTCACTGTGAGTACTGTCCCGCCACAAGCAGACCCATGTGTTGGCAAGATAGCTGTTATCCGAGGTGTCATCACAAATTGCTGGGGCACCGCAGACATGTTAGCAAATCCCATCTGCTTTTGACGTACTTGGATAGGATAGATGCTGGCCTCCAAATGGTGAAGAGGAAAGGAGCACCCAGACAGGCTCATGTTGTTCCTTATAAACGGTGTCTCAAGATCACAGTTCAAGACCCCCAGAAAGATCACTGAGTTGGACAGGTTATTTCCCTCCACATAGAGCCTCAGGCTGCTATTCGTGATTTCTCCTTGCATGGCAGTGACCACTGGTGTTGTTCCTGCTTCATACATGAAGGTAAAGCCCTTCCCCACCAGGCTTGGTGAGGGTCCTCGGACAAAGGACACATTGCCAGCCCAGACCTCCACGGGGGCTGGGATGGCAGGAACACCTGCATCAGGCAGCAGGGCTGCAGGTGGGGTCTCACACCAGATGACCGTCTCTGTTGAGTTCATGACGTCACAGGACCGATTACCCACAAGCACCCAAACCAAAGCTGGGTCCCTGCTGAACCCTACTCCCGAGATGCTGAGGATGGTTCCACCTAAAGCATGAACCGAAAACAAAACTTAAAACCTGATATTCAGAACTAGGAAGGCACAGCACCTGTCTAACCCCAGTACAACAAAGCAGAAGGTGGGGGGGTGTTAGGGAAGCCTCAGCTGTATCGCCTCACCCCATCAATGTTAGATTTGTGATCATTTTGGGAGGAATTAGATGGGCTGAAATTCATATAATAGTAAAACAATATAAATTGTTATACAGGTGAAGAATGTTTATAATATTTAAGACAAAACTTTTTCAAATATATTTATAAATCCTAAAAGCCACTTCTATCAACTTATCCACTAATGGAAAATCTAATTGAAGTGTTATTGTCATCTGCTATGTTATCAGACATGTTAGTCTGTAATGTTCTATATATTGTGTGGAGAGAATATATGTACATGTATAATGTATACATGTATAATTAATGAAAAATCAAATTCTCTAGACTTTTTGTCATTAGCCATATGATCTTACATATTGTTCCAGATTATTCCATATATTATGCAGAGTATATGTAGCTTATTCTGTATATATTCAACTTACACAATGATAAAAAATCAAATTTGTTGAAGTCTTATACCTCTATATTATTCTATGTAATATTTCCGTAGTCATATATTATATAGGTATATGTCTGTGTAGGTGCATGTATGTATGTTGAAGCGTATCAAGGACCATTGAAATATTGAAACATGCTCATGATCCTGCTGATATATTCCTAGACTTTGTCTCTCTAGTTGAGGGATTATCAAGCCCCATCTTCAGGATGGGTTAGAGTAAGATACCTCATACCTAAACCTGTGGTATAGGCAAGCAGCTTTTTTTTTTAATGTTTATTTATTTGAGAGAGACAGAGAGACAGAGCATGAGTGTAGAAGGGGAAGAGAGAGAGAGGGAAACACAGAATCTGAAGTAGATTCCAGGCTCCGAGCTGTCAGCACAGAGCCCGATGAGGGGCTTGAACTCGCAAACTGCAAGATCATGACCTGAGCCAAAGTCAGATGCTCAACCGCCTGAGCCACCCAGGTGTCCCTAAGCAAGCAGTTTTTAAAAGGATTTTACTATACTCAAAAAGGATAAAATGCTATTTCATACACTATCACAATGATTATTCACATGCAAATATACAGCTTTTAAATTTTTTCTAAAAATGAAAAGCTTTCTAGATTTCTCTGTCTTGTCCTCACATCTTCCATACTAGCATTTGTTTCTAACCACTTCTGGGTCCTTCACCTGCATCCCTAGAGGAAAGTGAAGACACCAGACTCATTCCTCCTTTCCTTACACACACAGTATATAAAAGGCTAACGTAGGATGCTCTTCTGTTATTTTTCTAATATCCTCTAGAGATGTGCTACCCACTGGATACTTCAGCCTCTTTCCCCTAGAAAAACAAAACCAGGTGCATCTTCTTGTCATGAAAATTCTTTATTTTCCTGAACTCACTGGGCTAAAGAATCACCAAGTTTTCACACCCTTCTAAGTACACTACTAGATTCCCAGAGCACAAGGAAAGCCCTCTCCCTGCCCCATTACTGGTCTCATCGGTTCAAATCCAGGAAAAAAATCTGAATATCCGGTGAGTAGACCTGCTGAATCAATGATATGAGAACTACTCACCCAGAAGAGACCCACGGCAAGGCTCAATGCTAAAAACTTCTGTGATGTACCGGATGTGAAGGTCAACCCTGCAGAGAATGGGGAGAGTGATATGAAATAACTGTTTTAGAAAGAGAGAAAGAGAGGAGCAAGACAGATAGGGGGAGAAGAACAGACACAAAGCAGCAAGGGAGACAGCTGTCAATGGCACTGCATCACAGAGAAGAAAGGACACAGTGGGGGGAAGATGTGTGGGACATCTTCTCTGGCCTGTACCATGTGGTGGCATCAGCCCATACAGTTTAGCCAACTTTCTGGAATGAGGAGAGGGAACTTCTGGAGAAATATTGGGCTGAGGGCCTTCAAGGCAAATGAGACATGAGCATGGCTTGGGCAATAACAATAAGCCATTTATTCAAAGCCCTAGACACAATCTTATTAAGGGGCTTATTTAATCAAAGACGCTAACTAAAGCACAGAATATTCTCCCAGTACATAGAGATGCTCACCCCACCCCAACCTTAACCAAAAGCCATGATGTCTTAGTTCCAGCAAGTTCTCTGGTCACTGACTAATAAGCCAAATATTTTCCTTGGATTGATCTTGGGAGTGTATTATCCTGGAGGGTCTCTAAGCTTTCTTCAAATTGTATAACTCTCATCTGTTTATCCCCTAACTTCAGAAGGAGGGGGAAAAGTGAAGACCTAACTCAAAACTAGACTTCCTCAACTGAAACTAGACCATATAAAAGACCTAAAATTAATGGCAAGTGTGCACCTCACCCTTGTGAGCGAATGCTGACCCCATTGATGGAGACCGAGATTCTGTGGAGACCGACAGGCAGTGGGGGCAGCACCACTTCGAGGCCCCAAGCCATTTGTACATGAACCAGAGCCACAGTGTCTTGGATGAGAACTTCTACATCCAAATCTGTGTAGTTCACCAGAAGTGTCATTCCAATGAAGAGGGTCTCACCGCCTGTGTTGAAAAGAATCAATTAGCCTCGGTGATGTAAATTTGTGGCTTCAACCACTTCAATTTTATACCTATCTTTCAGGATTAAATACATGATCAGTCCTGTGTATAACACTCTAAATAAGCATTTCGATACCAATCTAACTTCTAACAACTCATATCACAGAACTTCTCACAATCTTATAACAGAGCCATCTCCTAGAGTCTCAAGGCATAAAAATCAAAATTGTCAGGACTCTTGTACTCAAGAGGCACAAACTGAACTCCATGTAAAAGCAAATCAAGATGCAAAAATAAATTGAGAAGTAGTCTGGAGGGCTGTCTTCACAACAAGCACACAGCACCCCAAAGCCCTTCCTTTAACTTATACTTTACTTGTGATAGAAGTCTAAAGCTAGATCTCTGTGTGCATTAAACCCCTTAAAAATGCTGTACAGGAGTGTGGTACCACAGAGTGTGTAAACCACTTTCACACACACCATCCCATTTCACTCTCGCATTATCCTCATGACATACATGGAGCAAGTAGAAGAACTGGTATTTCACTTTTGAGGAAACTAAAGTTCAGCAGCCAATGTTTAACAGCTACTTAAGGGAAATATCAAGGCCTAAGCCCAGCCTTCTCTTGTATTTCAATACCTTTTTAGTTTAATTAGCAACTTCACGAAAATGTCATGTATGCTACAGACACTTTAATTCAGTTCTTTTTACCTTAAGTACTTACTGAGTACCAAGAAGAAGACACCACAAAGGGCACAAAAATAAGTTAAACACAGACCCTGCCTTCAAAGTGACCTCAAAGGGAGTTAACTGGGTGCCAAAATAGCTCCAGTACAAGATATCCCATAAAAGAGGCGAAATCTAAGCAGTGTGCTTGTTCAAACCAGAGCAACATTCTGAATATCAAGAAAGAGCTCATAGTGCTTGAAATTCTACTTGAGAGGCCCCTGAGTAGCTCAGTCAGTTGAGCGTCCGACTTCAGCTCAGGTCATCATCTCGTGGTTCATGAGTTCAAGCCCCACTTTGGGCTCAGTGCTGACAACTCAGAGTCTGGAGCCTGCTTTGGATTCTGTGTGTCCCTCTCTCTCTCTCTGCCCTTCCCTGCTCATGCTCGGTCTCTCAAAATTAAATATTAAAAAAAATTTTTTTTAATTCTACTTGAATAAATCCCCAGAGGAAGTAAAAAAGACTAGGGGGTTTACAATTCAACTCCAAAAAGTTCACAGTTTTACCGAAAGTCTTTGATAGCACTTTCTTATTTAAATATCCAGTGTCTTGGAGAGAAGGAAAGAGAACTGGGTGACTTTCTGGAAGATCAGATACATGTACATATTCAGGTACTCTATGCGAATAGGTCAAGTTGATAGGGAGTCTAAGGCTAAAGACCAAGAAAGCAATTCTAAGGGGTCTTTACCTAGTTTAGTAGACAGCAGAGACCTCCAAAAGTTTCTAAGTAAAGAATGTGATCGAAGCTTTCTTCCAGTTTATTATATTAAATTGGAGAGGTGGGGAGGAGAAATCCAGTTTTCAGACAACAGAGTCTCAAGAGCCAGAAATCAAGCATACAATGGCAAGAGGGGAAATAAATATATGTACCTCCCATGTGTCTCACAGAGACACAGCTTAGGCTAAAGCATCTCTAAAACTGCTTTAGCTGCTAACATTTGAGAACTACAGAGCAGGAATGTACACAACTACATAGCCAATCAGATGAGGAGGAGGAGAAGCTATGTGAAAGAAGTAAGTCAAAGACAAGGGGTTGTAGGGTGTTGGGAAGACTGACTCTACCTGTAAATCCTTGCTCTGCCATTTTCCCACCTGTGAGTCTGGATGACTCACTTTGGGCTCTCACAGCCTTAGATTTTTCATCTGTAAGATGGTAACAAAGTCCATCCCATATGGTTTGTTGTAAGGATTAAGTTAGATATCCTAGAACAGTCTCATTCAAAAGTCCTCCATTAACTTCATTTTCTTTCTTGCTCCACATTCTCCTTACTTCTTCATGTCCAACCTCATTTCTATTATGAAGTCTGAAGCCTCAGTGTAGTGACGGTGAAGGATTTCAGGGCTGACCAAGAAAAAAGGCATGACAATGAGGTGGCAGTAGTATGAAAAGGAGCTTTATATGGGCAGTTCTTTGACAGAAATCTCACAGCATGAGACCTTCCAGAGGCAAGAAGAGGAGACCACCACTCAGAAGGGGAAGAAGGCAAGGAAGTCCCCAGAGACAAGGAGAGGGGGCTCTGTGTCCAGATGATGTCACTTAGCAGGAGTCTCTAGGGCTGTGACCTCCAAAAGGCATCAGTGGCTTAGAGTCTTTTATAGCCCCCAAGTTTATCTTACCTATTGCTAGCAGACACTGTAGTTTTGCAGGGTACGCAAAATGAACAGACTCTGAAAGGCTAAAAATCTGTTTGGGGGGGTTATATTTAAAATAATTGGTCATGTGTGACACCTAGGTGACTCAGTCAGTTAAGCATCTGACTCTGGATTTTGGCTCAGGTCATAATCTCAGGGTCATGCGTGGGATTGAGCTTTGGCATCAGGCTCCATGCTGGCATGGAGTCTGTTTAGGATTTTTTTTTCTTTCTTTCTTTCTTTCTCTCTCTTTCTCTCTCTCTCTTTCTCCCTCTCTCCCTCCCCTCCCTCAAGAAGATTTTTTTATAATTAGCTATATAAAAATTTGAGTTTGATATCAGCATGTTTTTGAGCAAATAGGTCCCAGCCTGCTGTCAAGAAGTAAACAACATAGGGTCAATATACACAGGACATCTTTGCCTTATCTATGTAACACTCAGGATATGGCAGAATGATGCCATTTACTCCACAAATGTTTGTTGAGTATTTACTCCATGTTGGTTCCTGAGTTCAGTACTTTTACCTACTTTACCTCCAATTTTCACAATAACTTTGAATTATTCCCACCTAGCAGGTAGAGACACTAAAGATAAAAGAAGTTAGACATCTTGTCCAAGGAGTGGTTGAGCTTGGATTCATTCAGATCCAGTGCTGCCTACCTGCAAAAACCACACGAATGGTTCTGCACATCAGATTTTTCCTCCCTTATTTCCTTCCCCTCCCCTCCTTTCTTCAATTTCATCTTGGCTTCACTGTTATCAACATCATCGTCTCCTGGGTGGAGATTTGTAGCATTCCAACTTTCAAAGGAGACTTTCCCAATAGGCTACCACTCTTTGGAGATTTTATAAAATATTCTTCTTTATCCTGCCTGTAGAAAGGTTTAAATTCAAGTGTAAATTCTGCAAATAATGCATCATGTTGTATATATCAATTACATGAACTCCTTGGGTTCTTGGTCAGTTGTCAAGCTAATCCTAGATGACTCTGAGGCACTCATGCAATGTATTTATTCTTTTCATTACAGGTAGGAAATTGTATTAAAAACCAAAATCACTGAAATCTGAATATAATACAGAACTCCCTCCTCTCTTTCCTACTTTGTTGGGAAGAAACTATACCACTAAGGAATTTTACACACTTTGGTCACCTGAGGCAGCAAATTCTTCTTCTGCACTAACTGAGCTGAATAATACTGAGAAGCTAAAGGACACTTTCCTTTATTTATGTACTCTAGAGTAATGGAAAATGAAAATAGTATCAGAAAAATTGAGTCCAGGCTTTTTCTTTGGAAAATATGTTGGCCTTTTGTAATAAATCCTTAGATATGGTTACCATAAACTCTCTGTTATCTGGCATTCAGTTAACCAGAAAGGCACATTACCTGGTACTTTTCCAAATTGATATGGTAGGACATGATAATAAATTGTTACAAATCAGTCTTGTCATATGTAAATTATCAAAGAAAGATTAAATTGTTTTACATAGTTCTACACTAAAGAATTCCTTTTTATATACATAGTATGTCTCATGGAATAAAAATTCTTGGTTAATCCGAATACCCTATTCTCTACTCATATCAAACATCTGCTACAATTGAACTTGATGCCAAAAAACTGGTATTTCACAGTAAACTATGAGTGGTTAACTCCTTGGAATCTGCATCCAGACTGCTTAGGCTCAAATCATAGCTGTTGGTATTAACAGTAACATCTTAGACAAGTTACTTAAGTTCCCAGTTCCTCAGCTTCTTTACCTGTAAACTACAGATAATAATCCTATAAATTAGTGGCAAAGATTAACATCGATTATGTCTGTGCTATCATTAGCACATAGTAGGTGCTCAATATACACTGAATTGTTAACTTTGAATTCTCATGTCATTTTCATGATGGAAATGGTCCCAGTTTTACAGACAAAAATATCAGTATAAGATTTATTCAGTGGTGGCTAAAATGAAAATAGCAATGTTCTAGTTTTCAGAAAAATAACTTCCATCCAAAATATAATACTATCTTCAAATATAATTGAGAGACCATTGTTTGCCTTCTTTCTAGGATCAATGGTCTAAAAATAAAAGGATGCTGCAGTACCATGTATTTTACCTGCTATGCCACTCCTGTTTCTGCTCAGAGAAATGATCGCTGGATTTAAAGAGGAGACATATGTAAATGCCAGGGGAAGGATTGCAGAATGGTCCCCTCTGATCACAGTCACATTCACAATGGGTCCATCTTTGCCCTGAAAAATCAATTTTTAATATCAAACTTCTGGAAATAAGACTAACATGAGATAAGTCCATATAGAATTAAAGAGATAATGTCAAGAAAAAAATTTTTAAGTGTACTGATATTTTTAAGTCTTACCCCCTCTTCTCCCCTATATCCCCCTTCCACCCTCCCCTCCAACACACAGTGACAACTACTTAGAATAGACAAATGTGGCATCATGATTACTGATCAAAGAGCAAATAAAAATGATTTGCAATTAACACACCAATTGGTTCTGCAAAAAATTGCAATTTCAAATAAAGATATATACCTAAACTACCCAACAATTGTGAGAAAATTCCAGACATGTAAGTACTCAGAAAACTTCCCTCCCACATATTCTTTCCTAGGATGTGTCTTAGGCTAGGACCTCATAACATAAACAATAGCCGAAGGGGGGGTGGGGGAAGAGAGAGAAAGATACAAAATCCAAAAAACAGTGAATCTACCCAGGCAAGACATCAAGAGCAGTGCTAAGATAAAATCCATAAAATAAACCAAGAAACCACCAAGTTAGATTGAAGCAGGAGAATAAACAGCTTCAAGGAAAAAGAGTAACTGTTTTTGATGAATTTTTTTAAGATACAGGATTTTTATTATGAAGAAGACATACAAGGAAAAAGATTAGAAACTTTAAGAAAAAATGTAAAAGAAAAAAATGTAACCTGATACTGCCCACATCATTTAAATAGTTATAATAATTTATTAACAAAGAAATGCTACTGTAATTGCATTCAAAGGATTAAAAGGAGTTGCTTCAAAAAGGGGACTTGAGTAAGGGGGCCAAGGAGTAGGAAAACGCAATTGTTTTACTATTTTCCTTTTAACCTTTGCATACACAACTTTGATTGAAATTTAAAGTTTTAAGCCTTATTCTCTCTAGCAAAAGAAATCTAAACCGTGCAAAATTTACCCCTTACAATAGTAAAATATTATTATTAAATAACATTTAATATATTATTAAAATAATAATACCCAGTGCTGATCAAAGTATCAGAAATCAAACACAGACAATGATGGTGGGAATAAAAATTTAAAAAAAGTTTTTCAGATAACTGGATACTACATAACAAAAGCTTTAGAATTTAGATCAATTTCTCCTGAGAAAAATAAATATGCTTGAAAATAGTTTCAAGGACGATCAAATGTCTGTTGTTTAAAATACGAAATTTTGAGGGACACTGGCTGGTTCAGCTCAATTAAGCATCTGACTCTTGATTTCAGCTCAGGTCATGATCTCATGATTGTGGATTCTCCCCCCCCCTCCCCCCCCCCCGTTCCTCCTCTGCTCACAGGAGCTCTCTCTCTCTCTCTTAAATAAATGAACTTTTTAAAAAATAGGAAGTTTTGAAAATTTCAATGTCCAATAATAGGGAATTGTTAAACAAATCATGATACAACCATATATTGGAATTCCATACAGTTTATATGTAAATGTGAACATTTCATAATATTTGAATAACCCAGTAAGATAAAAATGTGAGACCAGAGATCAAAGAGGATTCTGAAACCTCCCTTCCAGGGATCTTTATTTGTTCAGTAAACAGTCATCCTTGAGGTTTATGGATGTGTTAAGAATGTTGATGACAATGAAGTCAACTCTGAACAGATATTTCAACTTCCACTGTGAGCAGTCATCAACACCAGCCAGGAAGAATGCAGACTCATATCTCCTCATAGGCTGTAATATAGCACTAATTGAAGAAGAAAGGGAAAGCTAAGAGGCTTGTTTTTAAGGGAAAAAAGGAAGCAGTCAGGGATAATTATGAAGGTATTTTATAGGACCCAGACATTCTAGAAGTTTCTAAGTTCCAGCTCTCATATCCATTCCAGAAAACCAAACTGTTGGTGAAAACGGTTATTGTTGCTTGCTAAAGAGAGAAATGAGATGATAATATATATAAGTTTCGCAAATCAACATCCAAAACACATACTAGATCAATTTGTTTATTCTGTGGCACTATGACTCACAGAGAATGTGAACTGGGAGTCTGGTTGTTTTCTTTTAAAAGAAATCAACTGATGATTGCAAGCCCCATTTGTGGAGTCAGTCTCCTACTTTATAGTAGCATAGGCAATATAAACAATATTACCATACTCTCATGATGAAAGGTCATGCTAGTTAATTAAGTCCGAAGAAAGGACTCATGAAAAACTTTACACTACATGCTAATAACGAACGGTCACCCACCCAGAGACGAGATTCCACTTACTCTGGGTGGAACTTTGCATTGAATTCTTCTTGAATTTCTTGTGGTGATATTGATGGCACAAGACTGAGATCCAAATAACACCAGGCTAACATCTTCCAAAACAGAGCCTTGGACAGTGGCCCAGAGCCCTCCTGTAATAAAAAGAGCATTTCCAGATGGAATGAAGAGCCCTACAGGTAGACAAAAGTTAATTATCCACAAGAGAGATAAAATGAAATTAAAATATGGCCGGTCCTTAATCAAAACACAAGTCCTGCTCAAACTGCATTAAAAAAACGGACGCTAAATATATAAACTATTATAGAAACAGGCAAAAATGGTGAGTAGAGGGCAGACAGGAGTAATACCTCCTAGAGATTTTTAAAAATAAAACAGATTAATACTTCCAAGAGTCAGGGAAGTAAAGTAGATGGTCTTTGAAAACTCTTCCTGCCCTAGAGTTTTATTTTGTCCCACCAATCCTCTACAGCTTACTCTCTCATCATGATACAAAGAGTTGGGACCCAGAGTCAGAGCCACAGGTCACTCTGCCACTTCAAGCAGATCATTTGTAGCATTGTTCCTGAGTTCACTGGTTCTAACTCCCTCATCTTTAAATGACAGTCTTGGCCCTTTCAGCTTTGTGGTTTCATACTAGCTTCTGGGTTCTCGTCTCCATGATGGTGCAGAGGTGACTGACATTACCACCGATGGCCACTAGGATTTCTGTACTGACCACTAAAGAGCAACCACAGAAACTTCTGTCTCCTCACTGCAGACATTGGTAAGAAGAAGCACTGCACCCATCACAGTGATATTATGCCACACATTTGGGCGACCGGCACTTAATCAAGCTTAATGAACAGAAAGCCCCTTATTATTCGTCCCCAAGCATGTTAGGGTGACAAAGCAGAACTTATCCAACCTAATGAAAACCTTTCAGGAGAATGTAGTGGTGGGCTGGGGGAGGGGGGAGGGGGGAGGGGGTGGAAATTATACCCTGAAGTTAAATAGGTGAATTTGTCCTGAAGATTCATGGCAAGACTACAATAGACTTTAAAGTTAGAGAATAGAATTGAAGAAAAGAGCCAGTTTACAATAGCAACCAAAAAAATACAATATCTGAAAACAACATTGACAAGAAATATTCAAGAACATGAATAAATTTTAAAATAAAACTCTGAAATGATACTGAGGAACTTAAGAGATGGGTTAAAACTTAAATTAAAAGGGGCACCTCAGTAGCTCAGTAGGTTAAGTGTCTGCCTTCAGCTCAGGTCATGATCTCACGGTTCATGAGTTCAAGCCCTGCATCAGGCTCTCTGCTGTTGGCATAGAGCCTGCTTCAGATCCTCTGTCTCTCTCTCTGCTCCTCCTCTGCTTGGTCTTTCTCAAATTAAAAATAAAATTTAAAAAAAAAAACTTAAAAAAAAACTACAATAAATGTCCTGATAAAAATGCAAACAGGATTTTTTATTTAACATTGATAACCTGATTTTAAAATTCAAAAAAAAAATTAACAGCAGTAGACAGAATACAAAATTTCACCAATAAGAGCAAAGAAGTCTTCTGCCAGACATTCAAATATCTATATATAAAACAACTATAAGTAAAATACAGTTATAAAGCATGCACAAACAGATCAATGGAACAGAATAGGAAGTTCAGAAATAAATCCAGAAAGAGGCTATAGAAAATGATAAATATTCCATTTCATATGAGATAAAATAGATTAATTACTCCTTTAGTAAATAATATAAATACTATTGAAAAAGGTAAAGCTGATATCCTACTTCACATCCTAACCAAAATAAATTCCAAACTGATCAAATATTTAAATATAAAAAAGGAAAGCATTAAAAAACAAGAAGGAAATAGGGGAGAACTTTTATTTTTAGATAATTTCAGAGACGTAAAGCCTATTCTGACAATTTTACAAATCCCAAAGCCATAAAAAGAAACACAGATACACTTAGTATATAAAAAAAAATATTTATGAATTACAAAATAGTAAACAAATATACAAATGTATAAAGAGCTTATATCCACAATATATAAAAATCCCTTTAAATCAGTAAGAAAAAACAATAACCCAATTGAAAAAAAAAGTGGGATGGGACACCTAGGTGGCTCAGTTGGTTGATCAACCAGCTTTGACTCAGGTCATGATCTCACGGCTCAAGAGTTTGAGCCCCACGTAGGGCTCTGTGCTGACAGTTCAGAGTGGAGTCTACTGACAGTTGAGAGCCTGGAGCCTGCTTCAGATTCTGTCTCCCTTGCTCTCTGCCCCTCCCCTGCCCACAGTCTCTCTCTCCCTCAAAAATAAACAAATATTTTTTAAAAATGTTAAGAAAAAAAGTGGGCTAAGTAGATAAATAGGTGACTGAAATGAAAACACAATGCTTCTTAAACTGAAGAAAAGGTACTTAATTTCTCAACCAAGTAAATGCAAAGTTAAAACTACAATGAAATATTATTTTTCTTCTATAAAATAGGCAAATATCAATATATTTGGTAATACCCTGTGTAAGATGTAGTAAGTATATAGTTACACACATTGCTACACAGAGTTTAAACTATAAAATCTCTAAAGAAAATATTTTGGTATTATCAAAATTTTAAATGTACATAACCTCTTGACTCAGCAATTCCACCTCTTAGAACTTATACTAGTATTTCCACATATACGCAAAATGGAACAACTACACATGCACCTACAAAAGAATGAAGCTGGACCCTGTTTGGGGTTAAGCTGTGTCCCCCACAAATTCATATGTTGAAGTCCTACCTGCTTGTGCCTCAAAATATGACATTATTTGGGAATAGGGTCATTACAGCTGTAATCAGTTAATGTAAGATGAAGTCCAACTGTAGTGTGAGACCCTAATCCAGTATGACTGATATGCTGGAATAATTTGGACACAGAAAGAAAGGGAGTGGAGAGGGTGGGCACCTGAATGGCTTAGTTCTTAAGCATTGGACTTCAGTTCAGTTCATGATCTCACATTTTGTAAGTTCGAGTCCACAATCAGGTGAGTTTGAGTCCCATATTGGGTGAGCTCGGGTCCTGCTTCAGGTGAGCATGAGCCCGCTTCAGGTGAGCCCCCTTCTCTCTCTCTCTGCCCCTCACTCTCTTGGGCCCCCTCTCTCTCAAAACAAAACAGAAAGAAAGAAAAGTCACAGGGAAAACACCATACTAAGATGAAAGCAGGGATCGGGGTGATGTTCCTGCAAGCCAAGGAACACCAAAGATTGTCAGCAAAGCACCAGAGGCTAGGGGAGAGGCATAAAACAGATTCTCCTTCACAGGCTGGTTCAGAAGGAATCAACTCCGCCGACATCTTGATCCTTAATTTCTAGCCTCCAGAACCGTGAGACAGTACATTTCTATTGTTTCAGCCATTCACTTTGTGTTACCTGGATAAGCAGCCTGCGAAAACTAATACAGACCTCTACCTCACACCATATATAAATATTATAATAAATCAAATACCTACATGCAAAAGCTCAAACTATAAAACTCTCAGGAAAATAAATGCATAAATCTTAGTGACATTGGATTAGGTGATTATTTCTTAGATATGATACCAAAGCGCAAGTAACAACAACAAAAAGACACATTGGACTTGACTAAAATTAAAAACCACAAACCGTGCTGCACAAACCATGAGGGAAGTGAACAAGAAAGGATCAGAGAAGATCTATAAAAACAACCACAAAACAAGTAACAAAAAGGCAATAAATGCATACTTATTAACAATTACTTACAATGTAAATGAACTAAATGCTACAATCCTAAGACACAGGGGGGTAGAATGGATAAAAATGTAAAACCCATCTATATGTTGCCTATAAAAGACTCATTTCAGATCTAAAGACACATGCAGATTTGAAAGTGAGGGGACAGAGAAACATTTATCATGCAAACGTATGTCAAAAGAAAGCTGGGGTGGCATACCTATATTAGAAAAAATACATTTCAGGGGCGCCTGGGTGGTTCAATCATTTAACTGTCCAACTTTAACTCATGTCCAACTTTAACTCAGATAATGATCTCCCAGCTTGTGAGTTTGAGCCCTGCATCTGGCTCTCTGCTGTCAGTGTAGAGCCTGTTTCGGATTCTGTCTCCTTCTCTCTCTCTGCCTTTCCCCTGCTTATGCTCTTTTCTCTCTCAAAAGTAAAAAACAAAAAACTTAAAAAAAAAAGAAAAAGAAAAAGAAAAAGCACAATCAGAACTATGAATACAGAGAACTGACATTTGCCAGAGGGGAAGAGGGTGGGGTGTTGGCAAAATAGGTGAAAAGGAGAGAGAGATACAGGCCTTCAGTTATGGAAGTCATAGGATCAAAAGCAGAGCATAAGGAATACAGTGATCCTATGAGCATCCTATGGTAACAGGTGGTAGCTACACTTGTAGTGAGCATAGCATGATGTATAAACTTGTCAAATCACAAAATTGTACACCTGAAACTAATGTAACATTGTATGTCAACTACACTCAAAATACACACACACACACACACACACACACACACGAGATACCATATAAACTGATTAAAATGACTACTAACAACAAACTTCAAACTAACAACTGTTAGTAAGGATGTGAAGTTGGAACCCTCATATATTGCTGGTGGGAATGAAAATCATGCAGCCATTTTGGAAACAGCTTAGCAAGATTTCTCAAGAAGTTAAACATAGGTTCCCCACCCGGGCAGGGCTGGGGTCACTAGGACAGTGCTACTCGCCTCAGGCTAGTGTGCCGAGTGCTGCTGTTGGGGGAGTGGGGGGGGAACCCTGGGAAGCCCTGGTGCTCCCCAGGAACCCTCTTAGCCACTCGAAGGGGGCTAACTCTGAAACCAGCATCCCTTCTCCCCCATTGCCTCCCGCTCTGAGTGGGCTGTTTCTTGCACCTTCTGCACGTGGATCACAACATCTGGGTGCTGGCCTGGGAGGTCAGCTGCTTTACAACTCCACCTTGAAGCCGCAGAGGAGAAAGAAGCAAATCTAAAGAAGAGAGTTTAGCTAAGCGGGCAAGATGGCAGAAAAGCAGGGAGCTCTGTATAATCTACGCCCGCCCATATAGATTGAACTGAGAAGGACCGAAGGGATAAAACTTGGATTTGCAAAGGGCGGGGGGGGGGGGGGGAGAAGAAACAGACACCAGAAAGAAGACAACCTCAAAGATGCCTGAGTGAGTGACTGTGATCTGGGAAATTAGGGGACGGGCGGGTACCGGTGGTGAAGGGGGAAGGAGCCCGAGCCCAACACAGGGAGAACGCGCTGTGCCCCGGAGAGACCAGGGGAAGAGAAAGAGAGACGGAAAACGCACCTAGAACCATCTCTAAGGGAGGAAAAACTCGCCCGTCTCCCCATATATAACCGCCAAACGCCGGGAGAGAAATCCGTCCCATCTGGCCGGCGAATTCTTCCTTGGGCGCAGCGGCATCCATTCCAAGCAGCACCGCAAAAGGCGGCGGCACAGATAAAGGTGGCGGCAGCGCCACGAAAGGTACCTTGAAAAGCGGCGGCGGCGGCTCCGCGAAAACGGCAGCGCAAGCTGGGCCGGGAGGCCGGCCACCAGCGGGAACATATCTCATCCCCGGTGATGGTGTTGAACTGCATGGACTAGAATTTGGAAGGGAGGCAGAGCTTGGAGAATACAGTTTGGCTCGCCCGCGGCACAGGGAGATCGGACTCGGAAGGGAAGCTTGGAATGCTTGGTTCCAGCGAAGCTTTGAAGCGGCGCCATACTTCTCCCCGCAACCACCAAGGCGGGGCCTCGGAGAGAGCAGCCCCGGAGACCTGCCCTGACGCCAAACCACACCCATCCGCACAGGGGAGTTGTCTTTTTTTTTTCTCCTTTTTTCTTTGCTTCTCCTTCTTTTCTGCTGCCATCCAGATATATTTCCCATAGCATATTCTTATTTCTCCTCTTGGCTGGTTATATGCTTTTAGACTGCCCTCAGACTTTTGCTGTCTCTGTCCCCACCTTGTTTTTCTTTTTCTTTTTGTTTTTGTTTCTTTTTCTTCTCTCTTTTCTTCTCTTCTTTCTTTCCTTTCCTTTCTTTTTCTTTACTTCCTTTCCCCTTTTGGCT
>CM053577.1:96191528-96214463 GCA_028646485.1 Cryptoprocta ferox | reverse complement strand
GCCATTCGTAGCAAAGTGGATGGACCTTGAGGGTGTCATGCTAAGCGAAATAAGTCAGGCGGAGAAGGACAGATACCATATGTTTGCACTCATAGGTCTAACAGGAGAAACCCAACAGAGGACCATGGGGAGGGGAAGGAGGAAAAGAGTTAGGGAGAGGGAGGGAGACAAAACACGAGAGACTCTTGAATACTGAAAATAAACTGAGGGCGGAAGGGGGAGGGGAAAAGGGGAAGGGGGGTGATGGTCATGGTGGAGGTCATTTGTGGGGAAGAGCACTGGGTGTTATATGGAAACCAACCTGACAATAAACTATAAAGTTTAAAAAAAAAAAAAAAACCTCTAAAAAAAAAAAAGAACAGTTAGAAATAATTATGTATCATAAATAGCACAAATAATAAATGAGCTCTGATAACTAAAAAGAAATTAAAAAATAAATAAATAAAAATAAAAAAAAGAAGTTAAACATAAAGTAACTATGTGGTCCAGCAATTCCACTTCTAAATACATACCGAAGAGAACTGAAAATGCACATCCACACAAAACCTTGTACACAACCATTCATAGAAGTATTTTTCATAATAGCAAAAAGTACAAACACCTCAAATGTCTATCATGAGATAAAGAGATATAAATAGGATGTATATATACAATGGAATGTTATTTGGCCATAAAATGGAATGAAATGCTGATATATGCTACAATATAGATGAATCTTGAAAACATGCTCTGTAGAGAAGCCAGACATAAAAGGTCACATATTGTAATTCCATTTATATGAAATGCCCAGAAAAACAAATTTATTGAGACAGCAAATAGATTAGTGGTTTCCAGGGATCAGGAGAGGAGAGAAAAGGGGAGTGACTCCTAATGGATAGCAGATTTCTTTCAAGGTGATGAAAATGTTCTGGAATTACGTAGTGGTGATGTTACACAACTTTGTGATACATGAATACTGAAAACCACCGAACTGTACACTGTTAAGAAGTGAATTTTATGGCATGGAAATTATATCTCAATGTTTTTAATTTCAAGAAGATGACGACCTGAGTCAAAAAGAGAATTCCCCAAGGGTAGCTCTATAGATTTCTAAGATATACTGCCCTGGTCCATCCCAACATGGTCTCACCCTTGATGACTGCAGTAGTGTCCTAATTTGTCTCCTGGTTCCACCTTTGCCTCCCTAAAGAATATTTCCACATAGCAGCCTAAGTCAAATCATGTCACTTTTCCACTTAAATCCTCCAGTGGCCCACATCTCACTCAGAGCCAATAACTTTTAATTGTCCCTAGAGTCACCTGACCTGCTCCTAGTCATCTCCTATCCCTCTCCCTTGCTCCAGTTATTCCAGCCACAAGGACTTCCTTGCTCCTCTAGGAAGAAGGTGAACACATTCTGACTTAAGATTTTATCATTTGGTGTTCCCTCTGTCTAGAATTCTCTTCTCCAGCATTTCCCCAGGATTCATTCCTTGACTTCATCCATTTCTCCATTGCCTAGCACCAGCAGGTCATTCCTCCAAAGGCCATTTTGTTTTAGCTGACTGGCTCCCCAGCACTAGGAGTGCCTGGCACAAAATAAGAGGTAAATCAATTGTTGTTATCACTGTTATACTGTTGGCGTCAATAATTCTAAACCGCAGAGGAGGGGAGACTGTGCCACTCCCTTTGAAAGTTGAGGTGCTTCCCAAGAATCCATACCTAAGGAGAAGGTAACTCTATCTCAGCACAGAAATGGACCAAAGAAGTACATAAGGCAAAGCCAAGATTTACCTCAAAAAACCTCTGAAGGGTGCTTCTGCATATGGGAAAGTAGTTTAGAATGCTATTGATTACATTACATTATGTATTCATTACATGTAAAGCTATTCTATAAATTCTTTGCTCATAGGCCTCGATCTGGTTCTCTTTAAACTCCTAATAGCAGCCTTTCTCAAACTGTACTATTCATAGAAATCGCCTGAGGATCCTGTTAAAGCGCAAATTGATTCAGGAGGTCTGGGGTGGGGCCTGAGACTGTGTTTCTAACAAGCTCCCAGATGATGCAGATACTGCTGGTCCAGAACCACACTTTGAGTGCCAGCATCTTCAGCATCTAGCACAGGGTTTTACAATGTTGATTGACTGGTTGACACTGGTTGATACTAGGTAGGTGGCAGGGCAGAGGAAGGGTTAATAGGGAGAGTTTATAGGAATTAGCAATTAGGAAAGTAGATGCTAGAGCCCCCCCCTTCTCCCTCCCCTTGCCCTTAGTCTTACTAAAGTTCACTTGCACCTATCAGACACTATTCCCTGAGTTTTCCATCTTTTACTAAAGTATAGAAAGATGATGTACAATCCTCCCAGACAAGTCCCTGCCCTTCGCACTGCTGGTGCAGCATGCCCTGACAGAATGACCATCTCATCTGGTTTGCCTGGGACTTTCCAAGTTTTAGCTCTAAGAGTTTTCCACATCCCCATTTTGAAACTGAAAGTCTCATGTCCTAGGAAACCTCTCAGTCCCAAGAACACAGGCCAGTTGGCCACCTATCTGTGCAAAGCACTCTGCATAAGGGAAATGAGGAGGACAGAGTCCCATGTCTGCTCCTGAGGGGTCTGCAATCTAGTTGAGGGGGTGAGGGGTGAAGTTGAAGAAAGTTTGTGTGACCTGAACTGCAATGCAATTTTATAGGAAGATCAAAGGCTCTCATAAATCTAGAGAAAACTATTTTAGGCCCTAAATTCAAACCAATAATTATTGGGTTCACAGAGAGTAAGATCTTTGACCCTGAGCACCACATATCATCTGATTCCTTCCTGAAACCACTAAGAAGTAAGAGCAAACTTACTCTGTTTTTGTGCAGAGATGAGGTGGGGTGAGCCTCATAATTCACTGTGCTAGGCAAAGTAAAGTCAGAAATGAGCTGTTCCTTTGAGCAATGAGTCTGTGGCCAGGAAGTGATGCTTAAAAAAAAAAATGTTCTAAGCCACAGTTCTTTGACCAAGAGAATAAACAATGACAAAAATCCAAGACATTAAGGAAAGTAGTTTCATGTTCTAAAAATCTTATATTAACATATCAGCATGAGCATTCCTGAGATTCTTGCAATCTGGATGGGTTGTTTTTAACTGGTTGTGTCCCTCAGAAGGCCTGGAGAGACCCTTGGTTTCCATGGCACTAATGTACAATCCTTGGGGCCGATGCTGATAAGACCCACTGTCTTCTGTATACCTCACTGTTCAAATGGTAGTTGGCTTTGCATGCTGGCAAAGGTTCCAACTGTATATCAGGCTACAAATATTTGTGTACATAAGGCCTGTGCTTTATATTTGTTTTTGTTGGTTTTTTTTTTTTTTTTACTTTTAAAGATCCTTTTCCACCTGTTGGCTCATTTTAATCTCATGCAAAAATAAGAGGCTTGTGAATTAGGCATCATTAGGCCCACTACATAGCTAAGACAGCATGGCACTATGGAAGAAGCAGGATACTGAACATCTAAACATCCCAGTTTGCATTTATCTCTACCTCTTTCCACTGGAAAGCCTTGGGCAAGTCACTCTTCTTAGAACCACATTATCTCATCTAAAAAATATGATAATAATTCCATCTTTGGGGCAGCCATCAGCATTTAGGGAGTATGACTATCCTATCAATAGGATACCGTGCCTATCATCATTCTTATTAGGAAACTAAGTCCCATAGAAGTAACTAAAACTCCTAAGGCCACACATCTGACTTTCACCGGACAAAAACCCGGCACATGTCCTACCTTCCAAACTAGTATTGTTTTCACTAGACCAAATTGTCTCAGTGATTCAGTGACTGTCCAGTTGTGCCTGACATCATCAGCCAACTATGATCCTTTATGTGGCAAGTGATTTCATTTAAGTTCTCAAAAGTCTGTTGCTCATTAGAAAAAAATGCTGATGACAGAAAACAAAAAGCTGTGAATCACAGCGGATATGGAATTTATCATACAACAGGACTAGATTCCTGCATATGGGCAGGAATGCTAGCTTCAGGGAGTCAGATGTAATGTGAGGTGCTCCCCATCTTACCAATTTCTGCAGCTCTAGAAGGTTCCACGGCATCCAGTCTTGGCTCCACATTTAGGAAGAGGCCTTCACCACTAGCATTTATGGCACGGCCAGAAGGTCTCACCAACATGGAGATCTGATACATTCCAACAGGTAGCTGGTGTGTCTGACAGACCACATTAGTTTGGTTTGAGAAAATAACTCTGCAATTCGTTTTGCTCACTGTAACCTCCAAGGCCTGAGGGTCATCAGAGAAACTACTTCCGAAAATATAAACCAATAGATCGATGTCACCATCTTAAAGAAGAAAAAAAAATGAAAAGGACCAAGTTTTCTTCGCTCAGTGATAGAACTCCATTCAAGAAAACCCTCTCTAAAATCAAATGTTAATTCCCTCTCACCTTCCCCTCCCAAAATTCAAGGAGTTGAATGCTGATTCAAATATTGGGCGTCTGTATTTATTATTACAGTATACAGCACCCTTTTGAAATTTTCTCTAATAATAAGTGATCATTAGGCATTTTTAAATGAAAAAAAAATCAAAATGAACAACATTGCAAAACAACGAACAAAAAGAACATTTTACATCACCAAAACACTACCTGACTCCATTTTAAACCATGACCATTATCATTTAGATTAGACAAAAAATATACTTTCTGCTGGATCACTCAACATCCACCCCATGAACTGATGCACCTTCTGTCCACCCATCACCAAGTACATGGCCTCTAACAAATCACTCTGAGTCTGAAGTTCATGACCATCTCAATGCTGAGTCACAAGTCATACCAAGGGAATACCACACAGACTGGACCTGGGGAGTTGACCCTTCAAGGTACTGGAAAGAACAGGAACCTGAACAATGGGCTGGTATGTCATTCACTCGCACAACCACCTGAAAAAAGGCAAAATAATCAAAGGCAAATGTATGCATTTCATGTGCTCGAGAGTATTCATAAAGCACTTGTGAATTGCCCCAATTAATATGTTTAAAGATTCATTTCTTCTCTTTCTTCTATTTCCCAGTAACAAACACCAATGAATGATTCACACAGGTTAGGCTTTCTTAAAAGGATGGTAGGTATGCTGAAACCTAACATTTCTACAGTTAAGTATGCTAAATCTTGAGTAAATTTCCTCCCTATAGTAAGTTCAATAAAATTCAAACTTCACAACGATTTTATCACTCCAGATTACATTCAACTGAATACTTATGAAAAGTCCTTTCTTTGATGATACATACCAACAAAGTAGGCACCTCTCTTCCACCATACTACATGCATATGTAACTGAAGAGTAGAGTGTACTTGAACATTTGGTTTGGGTCCTTTGTCTTAGAATTATAGGTCCCCAGTAAAAGACTACATGACTTTTCCACTCATTGTTACTAATGTTAATCTGGTAGAACTCTACAATATTCGGAGATGAGGAAGGTGAGAAGGATGGGACTTGTTGGATGCTCTACATATAAAATATGGATTAAAGCACCCACCATAGGAGCACCTGGGTGGTTCGGTCAGCTGAGTGTCAGACTCTTGATTTTGGCTCAGGTCATGGTTTCATAGTTCCTGGGATCAAGCCCCGCATTGAGATCTGCACTGACAGCATGGAGCCTGTGTGGGGTCCTCTCTCTCCCTTTCCCCTCCTCTTTCTCTCTGCCTCTCCCCCACTTGTGTACACATTCTCTTTCTTTCTCTCAAAATAAAACTTTTTTAAAAAAGCACACATTATATTATAATACTGTAGGAAAGGGATATTGGGAAGGCATGAAGGCATAGGTGATGGAGAACATTTCAATTTTGGGGCACCTGGGTGGCTCAGTCAGTCAAGCATCCAACTTTGGGTCAAGTCATGATCTCATGGTTCATGGGTTCAAGCCCGACATCAGGCTCACTGCTGTCAGCACAGAACCCACTTTGGATCTCCTGCCCCCCCCGCCCCTCCCCCACTCTCTCTCTCAAAAATAAACATTAAAAAAAGAGTATCTTCATTTTACCTCTGTTTTATTTTATTCATAAACACACACAAAACATAATCTATCAAAATGTTGGCAATTATTAATCTTTGGTTTGGATGGATACCCAGGTACTGGTTATATTATTCTTTATCGTTTTATTTTAAAATTTTCTCAAAAGCAAATGACTTATAAGAAGAATATGGGAAGATGAGAAACACAAAAAGATATTTTTTAAATGCTTATTTATTATTTGAGAGAGAGAGCATGAGCAGGGGAGGGGCAGAGAGAGAGGGAGAGAGAGAATCGCAAGCAGGCTCCACCCTGTCAGCACAGAGCCTGACACCGGTATGAGATCATGACCTGAGCCGAAATCAAGAGTTGGACACTTAACTGACTGAGCCACCTGATGCCCCACAAAAAGACACTTTAAAGAGAAAAGACACTGACTTAGCTCATTTAATTTCCAGTCCCACTGTGTGGAGGTATAAATCCTATGTAGCCATAGAGGATCTCCATTTTTTGTGCCATAATAACAGCATCAATAAGTATAATAATATGATGCTGTGTTTACAAAGAACTTATTTTTTGGAGTGTTTTTCATGCACCATGGAAATAGAAAGATGACAGCCATAATCATCTGCTTTATGGATTGGAAAACTGATACTTGAAACTGGTCCACATTACAAACCAGGAAGGGGCTGAGACACTTGCAACTACTACTTGTACTTTGGGTGGCCCATCCACTCTCACCTGAGTACGCTGGTTGGCAGTAACCAACATGTCTCCAAATATGGGTCCAAGAAAAACTCCACCATCATAGACCACACGCATGGTTGCCTCAGGGTTCATTCCAGTTAGATTCTCATCAGAGACCTGAGATGGTTACATTTCTGGTGAATTCTGCGATCAAACATAAGTCTAATCTAATCTAAGTCTAAATTGAATGATAAAAGGGTCTTTTCACATTTTATTTAAGATAACCAGATAGCTAGGAAGGTGAAGATGGAGTGACAAGGGTTGAAGCCTAGAAACATAACAGTAAGTAACAGCTCATGGACAGAGGAATATCTATATGCAAGCAGAGTTGTCAAAAAAGGCACAAAAAATCTCCTCTGTCTTGAGATATTTTGTTTCTAGATGCTTTTCTATTTTATGTGTTTGCAAACCAAAATATTAAAATAAAAGGTAAGGGAAAAAGTGCTATGAGATGACTCTCATTATTATTCCATTTCCACTCCAGTATTTTGTTTGAACACCAAATGACCTACAATACCATGTAACAGGGATAAAATTTCAGCTTGGGTTTCATTTTATAATAACCAAATGCTAGATGATCATTAGATTATTTTTTAAAACCCTAAATATGCAAGAGCATCTGGTTTTGTCATTATCCAGAGACAGCAAATCTTTTTCTAAACTTCCTTCTGCTGTGCCATCTGCTTCCATGATAATCTAAGTCAATCACATCTGCTTAAATTATCCAATAACAGATGTAGAATTATTATATGGTGGACACTGACCAACAACTACCTACATTGAGTTAGGGAAGGAGATGTTGGGTTTAAATTACTTTTTCAGGGACATGAGATACAAAACATGTCTTGAAAACTTCCCAAACATCATTGAACCCCTTTACTTGAATATTACAACAAAATTAGTAATTTGTGACAGTTTTTCATATAATTCTAATTTTTTTTTTTTTTTTACAAAATTGCTTCAGGACACAAAATCCACTCCACCACAAGCGATATCATACATACCCTGATGAAATTGGGCAAATCTCCAACCTGGATGGACCAGGAGAGGGTCCACACATGTTCGTGGCAAGACTTCAGATCCTCCATGACAGTAAAGTCACTGACATTGAGGTACCTAGACGTAAAGTTGTCGGCATTGTTCTGTAAGAGCTTGCGCAGGTGACTAGCTGAAATACTCACAGGAACATCTGTGGGGCAAGATTTTGATATTAAAAAAAACAAGATATTACTCTACCACAAAGGGTTTCATCATTAAAATTACAGAGAATAAATGTCAAGGTACCCACTAAATATGCAGGAGACCCTCAAGTTCAAACTATGCCTTCAAGAGAAACCCCAGCCCAGTTACACCATTTGTTTCCTAAGGCAAATACAAATAGATGCCTACTTGTTATATTGTGATACCTTTAATCAGGATCCCATCTCACAGCAACCAGAGAACATAGTCACATCAGACAAAACTATCGCAACTGTCAACTCAAAATATACACTCCAGACAGCCTGGTAATGCCTGAAAGCCTCATTAAATAGTGAGTTTCCCCTGGAAAAATTTAGCTGGCCCTGTGAACAGAGAAAAGCTGGCCACTTTTCACAAGGGAGTGTGGGGGAAGGAGGTGCACAGCAGCTGACACCCATAAAAACTTAGCCAACCCAGCTGAGGAATGTTGGCATTTAACTTTGGTTTCTCTATTAGAATTTTTAAACTCAACCACCTGCTTCCCCGTTCCACATCCCCACAGAGAAATAACAGCACTCTGTGTTTAAGCCCTGCTTGTGTTTGAACCCCAGTTCTTGCTTTACCAAAAGTTTCCATTTCATTAGCTACTCCCAACAGCCCTGTGAGGTAGAACATTTGAGTATCCTAATGCCTAACTTTAGAGATGGAGAGAATGAGACCAAACAAGATTCAGAAGCTTGCCAACCAAGTGAGACAGGATTATACTTAACCTAGAATGCCTCCCAACTACTTAAGAGCCTTCCTCTTGAATTCCACACTGCCTTGGAGTGTTAATAAAATACCACTATATTTCTAAAGTACAAACAAAATTCTCCTCCTTTAAAAAAAAAAAAAAGGTTGTTCTAGGGGCACCTGGGTGGCTCAGTTAGTTTAGCATCTGACTTCAGCTTAGGTCATGATCTCATGGTTCATGGGTTCAAGCCCCACATCAGATTCACTGCTGTCAGAATAGAGCCCACTTCAGATGCTCTGTTCCCCTCTTTCTGCCCTCCCCTACTCACTCTCCTCTCAAAAATTAATAATAGTAAATTAATAATAATAAAAGGTTGTTCTACATTTACCTAATTTGGGACCATTACCATTTCCAAAGGCCAGGTTAAGTCTGACTTTCCTGGATTGTTTTGCAGTGAAGCGAAGAGCATCACAATAGAACATGGCAGCAGGAAGAGTATCTGCTGACAGGCTGCAGCTCACGAGAAGGGAAGCAAGACCCAGGGATGGACTTCATGGACACAGGGCACTGTTGGCCCTTACCCATTTATCAGACTTCAATAGCCCATGGCCTTCAACTTTTTTTTTATTTTTATTTTTTTACATTTATTGGTTATTGAGAGACAGAGCATGAACGGGGTAGGGGCAGAGAGAGAAGGAGACACAGAATCTGAAGCAAGCTCCAGGCTCTGAGCAAGCTGTCAGCACAGAGCTGGACACAGGGCCCGAACCCATGAACCACAAGATCATGGCCTGAGCCGAAGTTGGTCGCTCAACCAACTGAGCCACCCAGGCGCCCCGGCCTTCAACTTTTTCTAAGTGGCCCTCTTACAGTAAAAACACCATTCCTGCCACCCAAGACAATTCTCGTAAGCCCAGCATCTTTCTTCTCGGGAGAGCAAGACTTTTGGACCAGGTGCCAATTTTTATACAGCCACTCTTGAACTCTCCTGACCCTCCTTTCCAGTTCTCTTATGATTTTACCAAATAAATGGCATTCACTTCTATTCCTTGTTCTTTGTGAAATGTGTTTATTCTTAAAGATTTAGTAAAGGTTCTATGCTAGTCACATCTTTCTACATCGTTATGACCACTAAAGTTCTCAAGAGCATATGGTGTCACCATGGAGTTTAAGTCGGAAGGACCATGGCTACTATGGATCTTGGCCTAGAAACTCGAGAGACAATAGGACTGATCTGGTTCTTATCCAGACCCTGTCATCAACTATTTGTATGACCTCTGGGTAAGTTCCCATACACTGGGCTCAATGGTGGCTTTCAGAAAGATATGTCAATGCCCTAATCCCTGAAACCTATGAATATTTCCTTAGAGGGCAAAAGAGTGCATATCATATTATGTTTCAAAAGATATAGTTAAGAATCTTGAGGAATTTATCCTGAGTTATCCAGGTAGGCCCTAAGTGCAATCATATATGAGAGAGACAGAGGAGGTTTTGAGACAGAAGAGGAAGAGGAAGAGATACTGTGACCATGCAGGAGTTGGAGTGACATAGCCATGGAATGCAGACAGCCACCAGAAGCTGGAAAGGTAAGAAACAGATCCTCCCCCAGAGCCTTCAGAGGGAGTGTGTCACTGCTAACAACTTCATTTTGGATCTTTGGCCTCCAAAAATGTGAGAATAGATTTCTATTGTTTCAACCCACCAAGTGTGTGGCGATTTGTTAGGACAGTCCCAGGAAGCTAATCCACTGCATTTCTATATCTACAAAAAGTTGGGATCATGTTAATAATATGATACTGGTATTGTCCAGATCTTTAAGGCCACTTTCAAATACTGGAAAATCAACAAAACAGCTTTAAGACTGTCACTCTTCCTGACAATCTCTCAGGATGTTGTTTGCCTGGGAATGCCCCTAAAAATGGAAATGAGAAATTGGTGCACTCCCATTGCCCCTTTACCAGGAATCACTGTGGTAGGAAGTTGGATGCGGAAGTATCCTCCTAAAGGTGGACTTGCCCTCTGTATTCTCTGCGATGTCACCTGGACCAGCTTGGACCCTTCTTCTTCACCTTCAGTGGGCACAGAGCTGCAGCATGTCAAAACCAAAGCATTAATCACAGTAACCATCCAGAAGTGCCACTCTAGAAAGAACAGAACTCCATCTCAAAGACCAAGCAGTTTGCCATGTTTCCAGGACACAATCTCAACCTACCAAACATTGGGTGTCCCTGTCCCAACATGGCAGAAGTGTAGCGTAAATATTAGGATTCTTTTAGAGTGTTCCACCCTTCCCCTGCACTGATCCTGGGAACACAGGGACCCAGAGTAAAAGTGATCAATCCGGCCTCCACAGCTCTGGTCCTGAAGCACAGAGTCAACAGAGAACTTGGCATTCTCCAATCCCAGTGGCATCACTAAACAAGGTGTCAGTGCCCTGTTCCACAGATGCTTCCCCAGTCTCAATCCCCACCTGAAACACAGGCCACTCCATTCAGCCAACGTCTTAGCTAAGGCCTGTGTACACACACACTGCCTACCTAATCTTGATTTTAATATAATAAATGGGTCAAACAAATCACAACACACTAAGATAGCATACCATTCAGCCAATGAAATCATATTTTAGAAAAATTATAACATTCCCCATTAATGATATAGGGAAACATTGAACTCATACCATTAGGTGAAAAAGGCATATTGCCAAATATAGTATGTAATTTATGATCCCAATTTGAGGGTTAAAAAGCAAAGAGGGCACCAGGGTGGCTCAGTTGGTTAAGCATCCAACTTTGGCTCAGGTCATGATCTTGGGATGCATGAATTCAGCCCCACATCAGGCTCTCTGCTGTCAGCAAGGAGCCCACTTTGGATCCTCTGTCCCCCTGTCTCTCTGCTCCACCCCTGCTCATTTTCTCTCTCTCAAAATAAATACACTTTTAAAAAAATAAAATGCAAATACAGTATATACATGTACATATTATGTATACAAAAACTGCTTAGGAAAAAGGGATTTAGAAGATGGATCCAGAGCCACCTTGGTGGCTCAGTCGAGTGTCTGACTCTTGGTTTCAGCTCAGGTCATGATCTCATGGTTTTCTGAGTTTTAGCCCCATGCCAGGCTCTGCTGACAACATAGAGCCTGCTTGGGATCCTCCATCTCCCTTTCCCTCTGCCCCTCCCCCACTCACACTGTCTCTGTTTCTTTCAAAATAAATAAGTAAACTTAATACATATATATATGGATCCACCATGTTAGTAGAAGTTATTATCTCCAAGCAGAGGGATTATGAGGGATTTGTTTTTATCTTTTTCTAAGTTTTTTCTGTATTTTCTAAATTTTCAATAAACACATATGACTTTACCAACATTATTTGAGAACTACATGTTGATATATACAAGTACAACTATAAAGAAATAGAATGACTTGTGGGGAAGAGCACTGGGTGTTATATGGAAACCAACCTGACAATAAACTATAAAGTTTAAAAAAAAAGAAAGAAAGAAAGAAATAGAATGATGGTGCCTGTGTTGGGGGACGAAGCTAGCAGAGGCCAGTCCAAGGGGGTCCTATCTTGCTGAGGCGGGAGGCTTCCAGAAGTAGTTAAGGGACTTGAGAAAATCTCAGGAAGTCAAGTTGCCAGGACCATTCTATTTTGGACCTGTTCACAGTAACCTAAATTAGCTTCTAGCATTCCTGAATTAAAGCTTTGGCACTTGGAGTGCAGGAATGCAGCCTGGCTAATATGGCTCGCTCTCCCTCCACCACCTCAGGTCTGTCACTCCTTGATTCTATTGATGCTTTTCACATCTTTCCCACCCAGAAGGTCCTGGAACACTAAGTCAAGGAATATAGACCACAGATTCAAGCTCTCTGCACCTGTCTTTTATATGCCATCCCAAGCATGGTGCGAGTAGAACTCATTTTGGAACATGTTAGAAAAAGATGGAAAGAAAATGTTTAAAGGCAGAGTGTCTCAATTCTTCCATCCTGTTAGGGTTTAAGTGAAAAATTAAAAGAATGAATTAAAGCATACATGTGTTCCAGGAGTTTGGAGGAGCCTAATCCTTAGTTACTCTTTATAAGCTGTGGCTAGACTCTGTTGACTATTAAGAAGCAATGCTTATGGGCCTTTAGTGCCATCTGGTGGTAAGTTCTTAGAAACAGCTATTTTTATTCCTTACAGTATTTCATTTCTCCTTAAACGATTCTGATAAGAAAAATGTATGGGAAATGAATGAGAGGAGTAAACAGAAAACAGTGGTAATGGGAACCTCTGAACAGCATAAAAATACCACTACTTTAAAATAATTTACTAGAAATTAGTTCTAAAGCGTAGTGCCCAGCCCAGTAGAATGAATCAGCATTGCCTAGGAGCTCATTAGAAATGCAAATGATCAGTCCCTCCTTCAAACCTACAGAGTTAGAGATGAAGTGGTTAGGGCCCAGCAATGTGTGTTGTAACAAGACTTCCAGGTGAGTCTGCCGCTGCATTCCTAACACTGAGAACTGCGGCTTTAAGCAACAAATCAGGTAGCTCTTCCTGATGAAAATCCCACCTCTGTGTCCTCACAGCTCAACTAACAATCCTAAGGGACAAGTGAGCAAAGACCTCTTCCTACCTCACGGTGATAAGTGGGAGCTCCTGGCCGCACCCTGCCAACCAGAAGCTTACATTGTAGACTGGAGGGGATCCTACCACAGAGAGCGACTCCACCAGACTGCCACCTGGGCGAGCTGTTCCAGAATCTGCTTGAGAAACTAGAGACCAAGGATCCGATCGTTAGCAAGCAACTCAAGATGGAAGACCCCATGTGTGTGGAAAATCCCAACTGCAGACACTGAGTTACTTAGATCTCAACATGCACGTAAATCAGAGTTTCCTACCTATCTGCCGCCATGAAAAGCAAAGGAAGGGGAGGCAGGAGTAAGTTTCATACCAAAAGGAAAATGCAAGGTCATGGTTTAGGGAGACAAAAACGAATTCCATAGCAAAGTTGACTAAGCCCCAACCCAGGCAAACATCGCTCCCTAGGCTGTTGGAGGCACCCTCATAAAGATAACCCATTGTCATGTGGACGGCTACCTCCCCCACCCCCTTCTTTCTTCCCTTTCCAAGGCCACTGGCAGCTCCGGGAATGTACAGCCAATCCTCCTCAGGAACACTGAGCACACAGGCACATACCGGGGGTATGTGAGTGTTCGTCCACAGCTGGGAGTCAGCATGTGTGCAGAAAAAGTGCAAGCCTTAAAACAGACTACTGTACAAATCCTGATTTTCCACTTCCATTAGGTAACCATTTGGCTACTCAACATAACCTCTCTGTCTCCTCATTTGTAAAGTGGGGATCATAACACATCAATCTGCATGTCAGGGAGAGTTTAGTGAGATGGTGGAATTTAAATGACCAGCACAATCTATTTTAACATCCTCATCCCCTGGGTAAAGGATACCTTCTTCCCCAATACTGTACCATTAAGACAATGAACAGTATAAAGGCAACATCTTGGCATGCCCCATACTTACTTAGCACAACACCAGGAACACCGTAGGTGCTCAATAAATGTTTATTTCCTCAGCAGGTTATAGAGTCATTGAAGGCTTGGCTCTGGTGTCCAGATTCCAATCTCCCCCATATACCAGCTATATGATTTGGGACAAGATACTCAAACCCTCTTAGTTTTGGTTTCCTCAAATACAGAGTGGAGACAATAGGACCACTTCATGGGGTTCTGAGATCTAAATGAGAAGTAAATGGTAGGCACCACTAGATAAAAGGAACTTTCATGGAGAAGATTAGGTGACAGAATATAAAGTATGAAGCTGATCAGATAAATCTCAATTAATTATGAATATTGGGCCCAGTTGTATAGGGTTCTTCTTGCCTTTAAATAATCCTCAAAGCAAAGTCGTTGCCAGCAGGGAACCTTGACAAAGTGGGAAAGAGGCAGTTTTACCCAAGCCACCCCTCCTTTCCTGCCTCCCTTTTCATGTCTCCCCTAGTTGGTTCCACATACTGGAGCATTTGACTGCTAAAAGGTGGAGGCAGTGAGAAGGGGCTATGGGACCTGGGCTTCGGGGGTTTGGAGAGCAGGGAAAGAGAATCATCTAGTTCTGAATTTCCCAGTCGGTGAGTTCAAGCATGTGAAATATTGATCCTCTCAGCACTTCGGGAATCTGGACAGCACTTGGGGGGGTGGGGTCACCCAGCCCCCGTCAGTTGTCTTAGGCCCCAAGAAATCCAGGTGATTACTCCAGCACACCATATGAATATTAGCATCATCTGAGTGTGCCACAACATGAACAGCCATTGAAATAGTAACTCAATCTGATCCAAATGCCCCAAAAGCACTTAAACCACCAAAACAGGGAAGAGATGAATTCTGAGGGGCACCTGGGTGGCTCAGTCAGTTGAGCATCTGACTCTTGATTTTGGCTCAAGTCATGATCTCACAGTCATGGGATCAAGCCCTGCATCAGGCCTCACACTGCACATTGGGCCTGCGTGAGATTCTCTCCCCGCCCCCCCCCGCCCCCCCTTGCTCTCTCAAAAAAAAATAAATAGAAGGATGGAATTTTGAGGGGTATCTTCAGGGCTGAAAGTGAGTCCTCTTGCCACCCACCCCCATGCTCTCCTGACCACAGCTCTGCAGTTTTCAGGCAAAAGACTTAAATGAGAAAAGGGAAAATGAGCAAAAGTTGGAAGCCTAGGAGCCCCAGGAACAGACGGCACCATTCTGTCTTGGCCATGGGATTCTCTCCCACTGGGTGCACATAAACTTGGCCAGCCTCAGTCGAACCCCTGATGAGCTCTTAGTCCCTAAGGCTCGTGGACAAGCAAAGCCAAGGGAGATCGCTGTTGCCTAAGGGATATCAAAGGGGATTTGATGGAGGAAAGGGCCAGCTGGGTCTGAGCTCTGAATGGTAAGTGGGAGGAATCTGGATGGGCAGAAAGCAGGACAAGCCTGTTCTCAAGAGGACATAGTTACTCCCTGTCTTTTACTGAGTCTGTCTTGAAGGGGTAAATGAGACCTTTAGCCCATTTACAGGGCCAGATATGACCTTGTTCCTTCCAGCACTTTGCATGACAGATATTAACTCATAAGGAGGTGAAGAAATCCTGCTGGACTAATAATGGTGGTAATAATAATAGTAATTGCTTATATTTATTGAGCACTTACCATGGTCCAGGACAAGTAATGACTTCATTACATTATACTTCAGGTAGCTTTCACAGTAATTCCATGAGATAACGCCCTGACTGTGCCCATTTTACAGATGAGGAAACCAAGTCTTTTCAGAATGAAAGTGGTAAAATTGGGGTAAGAGCACAGATCCAAGAGCAAGCGTTGGACAAACAGGAAAAAAAGAAATTAGCTAGAGAGATATAGGGAACAAAGGTGCACAATCCCAAACCTATCTTCTTTCCAGAACCAAGGCAGACAAGATGGGAAATCACGTGTTCCCTCCTCATTAAGAGCAGCCCCTAGTAGAAAAGTTTGAGGTTGGCATTTGACAGGCCCATTGACAAGAGCAGATTCGATACTCACCTGTGATGTTTGTGTCTGCAATAATAATTTCATCCACATAGAACCCACTCGTCTCCTGAGACAGAGGGAGGAGGTCAATCCGATGAACCAGCACAGAGGAGGTTTCCAGAGGCAGCTGGGAATACTCAGGGTGATGCACACAAGATTCCCAGAGGTCAGTGCAAGTGAACTGCCAGCTGAAAAGCCCAGAGGGGAGATGGACCTCTCCATGTGCACCTGCAGCTCTTTCCTGAAGAGCCCAAGTTCACAAACCTGGGGGTCTGGAGACTGTGCAACCAGGAGAGATGCTCCAAGAAGCCCTGCACCCAGTCCTGTGTGCCCCAGGGACAAGCCTCCCATCCCAGACAGGCTCAGCTCAGGCTGTGGTATCACACGAGTGAGTCACACTTCAAGGCGATCATTCGTTCATGACACTCAATGTCAGCAGCATTTTCAAATTACAATGTAATTACGTATCAGGCAGGTCATATCTATCTTTGGCTATAACTTCAGAAGAGACTAACATTCCTGGACTCACTCAGGATTAAAACCACTTGCAAAACTCCTAAGAGCCACGTGGAAAGAACACTGAATCAAGGAATCAAAGATGCAGGAGTTTTATTCCAGAGTCTTTGTTTATTCGCTGTATGAATTTTAGTGACTCACAAATGCTCTGGGTCCCAATTTCTCTCATCTGTACTGTCAACCCTAAAATCTCTTTCAGGAGCACCTGGATGGCTCAGTCAGTTCAGCATCTGACTTTTGGTTTTGCCTCAGGTCATGATCTCACAGTTTGTGAGTTCAAGCCCCATGTCAGGCTCTGCACTGACAGTGTTTGGGATTCATATTCTCTCTCCCCCCCCCCTCGCTCCGTCTCTCTCAAAAATAAACACTGAAAACATTTTTTAATATCTGAGTCCAAAATTAAGAGATTGTCAGTACCTTGCATGGGTCCTTGACCCTAAGAAAGCTAATGATCCCACCTGGAAGAATTCCCACCATACCTCCCCATAGATTCACTACCTGTTGGGACTGGTCCCCACAAGATTCCAGTCACAGGTGGTGTTCTTCTTAACGAAGTTTTGGAAGTCAGTTGTGAAAACCACGGTCACCTTCAGGATGTTATTCGTGTGGCTTCTGTATGCAAGGCACAACTATGGACACCAAAGAAGTACATGAGCTCTGTCAGTGCAAGAGGCAGCCATTCAAGCAAGGAGTAGTGAGGGGAGTCCACTTCCCTAGGAGCCTACCTCGTGTTGTGAGAGAGAGAGTCAGCCCAGATCCTCTCCTCCCACAGCTTACTAGTGTCAGTAGAAAGACAGTCAGAATAAATTATTTACTCCACAGAGAGGTATTAAATGCCTACCACTGTGCTAGACAGTTAGGATTTTAGAGCATCTCAATGAGAAAACCCCTATTTTGACCCAGTTACCTGTGCAACCTTGAACAAGTCACTTACCCTCTCTGAGCCTCAGTTCCTTAACTCTAACTCACTAGCATTCTTGGTTTCTGAGTTCAATAAAATTGTCCCCAGGAGACTTTATAGCAGGATTTTTCCACTGTTGACTTTTTGGGCTGGATGATTCCTTTCTGTGAGGGGGCTGTCCTGTCCATTGTGGGATGTTTAGTGACATCCTGAGAAACTAGCCACTGCATGCCAATATCACTTCCCCAGGTGTGACAACCAAAAATGTCCCCATAATTACCAGCCTTCCCCAAGGAGGCAAAATCACCCCTTTGGGAGCCTCTACTATAGAGGAGAAGCCAGAAGATGGTCCGTCTAGTCCCAGCTCCCACTGCAGTTGCACTAAGAACAGACTGAAAGCCAAAACCAATGGGAGATGGAGTTTTTTTAAGTTTACTTATTTTTTTTTGAGAGAGAACACATGTGCAAGTGGGAGAGGAGCAGAGAGAGGGGGGGAGAGAGAGAATCCCAAGCAGGCCCTGCACTGTCAGCATGAAGACTAACACGGGGCTCGAACCCATGAACGGTGAGATCATGACATGAGCCAAAATCAAGAGTCGGCTCAACTGCTTGAGCCACCCAGGTGCCTCTCAGGGATGATATTTTGAGGAGTATCCGAGAATGATATGGCTTCACGGCTGAAACAGAGTCCTCTTGCCACCCACCTACAAGTACTGCTGTGAGTTCAGCCACCCCCTTGGGCTCACTCGAGGGCCCAAAGAGCAAACAAGCTGAACTCGTTTATGAAAGATGGCAGAGCTTGACACAAAGGATTGAATGAAGTTATCCAAGAACTGTGCCAGTCAATCCATCAATAAACAACTATAAATAATAACTAGCATTAACTGGGTCCTAACCACTGCACACATTGGTAGATTATCTCATGCAATCTTCACCACAATTCTAGACACTACTACCACCCATTTTACAGAGGAGTAAACTAAAGCAAGACACTGAGGACATTGCGGGGAGAGGGGGAGTAGAGTCAAAATTCAAAACCAGATAGTCTGGAGGCGCCTGTGTGGCTCAGCTGGTTAAGCGTCCAACTGCAGCTCAGATCATGATCTCACCGTCCGGCTCTGGGCTGACAGCTCAGAGCTGACAGCTCAGAGCCTGGAGCCTGCTAAGGATTCCATGTCTCCCTCTCTCTCTGCCCCTCCCCCACTCATGCTGTCTCTCAAAAATAAACATTTAAAAAAATTTTTAGTAAAAATAAAAAATTATAAAACAAAATTGATGGTCCGACTACAGAGTCTGCACTCCTACCTAGCGAGGAAAGAAAATACTGGGGCATATAAAAACTTCCATAGGTCTCACAGCTAAGACAAATGCATTTCCATGTAACAACTAACTAATAAAGGACCAGAAGCATCTGTTCACCACTTGAAACAGCAGCTAAGAAACCTGGACCCTCAGCCCAAAATGCCTTGGGCAAATCATGGCAATTACTCCTTCATGCTCCTGCTTCACCAGTCTCAACTCCAGAGTATCACCAACCCCTCGCTACCCACCTCAGGTGGAAGCCTGGGGGCTGCTACTTACATGTGGGTACTGATGTAGCCAGTAGGCCTTCTGGCCAGCCGGGGGTGTTAGGACAAGGTGGCCAGGCTGGTGGAGGCTGAATCTCCCACAGAAGGGCTCTGTCTCACTGGTGAGGTTCCCCTCAAAGCTGGAATCTTTTGGGCCTGGATGCAGATGAAATAGACAGACAGACATTTAAGGTGAATAAAACAGAGCTTCCTGACACGTGTTGAGGGGTTGGGTTATGAGTGCACCATGACAGCAGCCCTTCAGCCCTCGGGTGAGCCGGGCCAGGCTTGGGCTTGAAGGCTTGACGTCTCCTGCTGGAAGAACCCCACTCTGCCTGCCACAGAGCACCAAACATCTGTCACCATTTTCTGTGTGTACCAAGACATGAGAAACTGTTGAGAAGCAAAGAGACAAGGAGTGTTGAGTGTTGACTGTCATTTAGTTCACCTTAGTATTTTAAAAACATGCCCTCACATTTTTAGAATTTGCTAGGACGACTATTTCATGTAACAGTTTCTTTATTTGGATTCAATTTGGGGCACCTGGGTGGCTCAGTCAGTTAAGCATCAGACTCTCAGTTTCAGCTCTGGTCATGATCTTGCGGTTTTGTGAGTTTGAGCCCCACGTCCTGCTCTGCACTGACAATGCAGAGCCTGCTTGGGATTCTCTCTCTCTCATTCTCTCTCTCTCTCTCATTCTCTCTCTCTCTCTCATTCTCTCTCTCTCTCCCCCCCATCTCTTGCCCTTCCCTACTCACACTGTCTCTCTCTCTCTCTCTCTCAAAAATAAATTTTTTTAAAAAAATTTTACTTAAAGAAGATATGCTGTTTTAGGGATTTTGTTCCCTCATGTATGGTTTGCCCTTCCCCCACTGTGCAGCATGGGTAATACTTAGCCCCCACCCCCACAGCCTAGGGGGAGTGCCTTCTCTTTCTCTGGCACCCACACCAAGCAACTTCCTCCCACACATATAATCACTCTCTTAGCCACTCAGGGTCCAAATCCACTTCCCATATCTTTTCTTGACTCTGGTAGCAGGAAATGAAGATTGTTCCCATTTTACAGAAAAAGAGACAGAGAAGGCCATGGTGGAGAAGAAGATCCTCATTTGTCAAGCCAAGGACATCACACCTTGTTCAAATCCAAGCCAGAGTAGGATGTTAGCCGAAAGGGGTTCCAGTTTGCATTTGACTGCAAGTAACTCCTCAATGGCTGCTTGAATCTGTTTTTAAAAAAAGAAAAAATCAAGCATTTATGCAATGGGTTTAAAGACCCCCCTGTCCCCAGATCGCCCACCTGTCACTATTGAAAGAAGGTTCCCACCTGATGGACTGTGGCATTTTCAGGGATTGGCTGGCTGGAGACATTGTCCCAAGTAAGGAAGAAGTTCCCTCTGCCAGACACAGTCAGCATCTAAAACATCAAGAGTGACAGGACTGAATGACTCAATATGCTAATTGAGCCAGAGAAACTCAGGATGTACTTCCTCCACTTGCTATCTCCTTTTATTTATAATTTCAATTTTGTCTGAACTCACTATCATCTAGAAATACCTGGGAACCCAACGTCATCACCAAATGAAAACATTCCCATGTCTATCCTGTCATCTGTGCCCTCCTTTGCTGTAGGGTGCCAGACCTAAATGTTCCCACTGAATGGCCCCCTTTCAGCCCTTCTCACCCATCGCTCTCTCCAGGGGGTGGCCTGGTGGGCAGGAGCAGCCACACGGCACACCACATGCTCTCAGAGGCTTATTTAGTCTCTACTTTGCTTCTAAAATGTTCCCAGACAGGTACATTATACTTTTGTTATGAAGGAAGACCTAACCTCTTCTATCACTTGCTCTTTTCTACTTCGCTCTATGGTTATTTGTGTACATGTTTTACTATTAGACTGTAAGCTTTAAAAGCAGAGTCCATATTGACTCATCTTTGCATACCAAAAAGTGAATGACTGAAAGTACACGGAGATCATTCGACAAAAACTTGGGGCACAACTGAGACACCCAAAGACCTTGACCTTTGTAAAGTAGATGTAAAAAACACCACGTATGGGGAAATAGGACCTGATTCTGCAAAAGCAATTGGATCTTGTGTGGATACACATATGTGCATGTATACATGAGTGTGTATGTTTGGAGGACCTTATGTCTACACTGGGAAATACATTTCCAAGAGGGGATTTACCTGGAACTTAAATTGCTAAAATTAATACCATGAGTAAAGTTATATTTATAATAAGACTTTGCATTTTTTTCTTAGATGTCTTCACAACCCCTATTGGAGAGATATCCTATCTCTTGGGCAGCAGAGTTATTATCACAACTCAAGTCTCTTGAGCTGGCTCTCAGCTAGTGATCCTTCTACTAGGCAAGACGCTTTTCCTTCAAGAGTTCAGCCCCTGACTCTAACCCCATGGGACAAGGAAGAGACACAAACCTGGATTTCCGGAAGTCTCTGAGCACGGATTCGGATCTGATGCTTCTCCCGGAGGTAAGTGCTGACCACTTCGGGGTTCAGCCAGGTGTTATGGATCTGGACACCAATTCTCATCCCCCTGCTGGGGATTCTCCCCCAATGCTCTGCTTCCAAATAGTACCTGGCACCACCAACCAGCTCCAACTTGGGAGTCTTCCGTTGCCAGGTCCCTTCATTCCCATTCTGCTCCCAGGCATCGAACCAGTCAGCAGTGCCCATCCTGATGGAGGCCACTTTCACCTGTGGCCCAATAAGCATGTCACAGTAACAACTATGAAGCTTATGGGAATTTTTTCCCATCAAATAGCAAATGTCTGGACAGCTATGAATAGGGGTCTTTGGACTGGTCTGCTTTTCCAACAACGTAGCTCAGTCACCAAGGTAGCTGGTGTCTGTGGTTGTATATGATTCTCCACTCCTCACTCTGTCTATTAAATTCTATTCAGATGAGGCTGGATGGGCCATGTATAGAGCAGAGTCAACCTGAAATCCTGGCTTTACATGATACTATGGATAAAGTAGTTCTAAGCCATGTGAGAAACCTAGAAGGACTTGAGCACATCGAAATCTATGATGTTTCTCTAGCCAATCAGCAAAGAAATTTCAAAAAAGCATGTTAATAACTTGAGAGGGGAATGTGGTTGTCAATGGTACTAGTGAATTTTGGCTTTTTTTTAGAAGCACCTTTTTTTTGAGAGAGAGAGGGAGAGAGAGGGGGCAAGGGGGGGAGAGGGATAAAGCAAGCATGATCAGGAGAGGGGCATAGGTAGGAAAGGAGGGAGGAAGACAAAGACAGGGAGAGAGAGAGGCAATCTTTTAAGTGACTCCATGCCCAGCACATAGGCCAATGCAGAGCTCGATCTCAAGAACTGTGAGATCATGACCTGAGCTGAAATCAAGAGTTGGACACTCAAGCTGATCAGGGAATTCCTAAATAAGACTAGCTACATCTCCACCCAAAAATCAGTACAAAAGGCACAAGTTTTAGAATCCGACAGATAGAAGTTTGAACCCTAAATATGCCTCTTATGACCCAAGTGGCCCTGGATTGGCCACTTCCAAACCTCAATTTCCTTATCTGGAAAATGGAGATAAATATATTTAGCTCACAGAGATGCTGTGAAGATTAGAGACAAGGTATATAAAGATGTAGCTTAATGCCTGGCTTACAGTAAGTGCTCAATGTGCCAACACATTCAACCAAATTCATTTTCCACAATTAAAATCATGTCAATTAGCACATAGACCAGTGGAATAGATTAGAGAGCCCAGAACTGGACCCACAAATGT
>CM053577.1:96151438-96191028 GCA_028646485.1 Cryptoprocta ferox | reverse complement strand
AAACAAACTGAGGGGGGAAGGGGAAGGGGAAAAGGTAAAGCGGGGTGATGGTCTTGGTGGAGGTCACTTGTGGGGAAGAGCACTGGGTGTTATATGGAAACCAACCTGACAATAAAGTATAAAGTTTAAAAAAATAAATAATAAATAAAAATAAAAAAAAATAAAATCATGTCAATTAGATCTCAATTTTTTAATTAACAACAAAATAAAACCAATTTCCCCCACAAAACATTAAAATCCCTGGGTGCTTAGTGGCATGTTGCAATGATTAGTAGAATAGGAGAGCTTTAGTTCCCCCTACACCCCCAGGAATGAAGGACTGGGGACAAGAAAAAGGAAAGTAAGAGGAAGGTGAATACCTTGGTCCTTGGGTCCTCTGACTGACTGATGTACAGGGAAGCTTGGTCATCAGCCTGGACCCAGAAAGTGTAATTATTGGTCTCTGGAGCCACAAAGAACCCACTGAGCCGTGCTCTGGAAAGCAGAGAAACACAGAGAAGAGAGAGCAACCAACGTCCGAATCACTACCCAATAAATGGGTGCCCTTGTACTTTATTTTTCTTTATGGCGATGAGAAAGAAACTCTTGACTCCTGTGCCATGGGAGTGGCCAGAGGACTCTGTAAACAGCTATTCCTGTAGCACCTGCTAGTCATTCTCTCAATGCATCTCTTCGCCTTGGCCATGACTACCTTCGCAGTCACGTGTCTTTGGGAAAGTTGTAGGCGCAGCACAGGGTTGTCTGGAGGCTTAGCTGAGAGCATTTACTAACAGCCAGTACATGGTAGGAACTCAATCAATAGAAATATTATTCCTATTGTTAGAAATAAAGAGATCACCAAACAGAATTTGCTCTGACTTGTTCTAGAACCTTGATTTCTTGTCGCCTACTCCAACATATCATACTTGATGAGGTATGTTAGATCACCTCTCTGGCTCAAGTCAGTTATTAGCCACATCACATGTGTGCATATGCATAGCTGTAAGTGGATAATCACAAATTAGCAAATGTGTTTCCTGCCAAATAATCTTACTTCACTTATGGACAACGCTTTGCAGTTCTTTATGAAGGGAGTAGAAGGATAGGCTTAAAAAAGCCCCAAATAATATTAAGAGAGACTTGTATTTTATCTCCCTCATGGTAGATATCAACTTCACAGAATCAGGTGTTTATGTGAGGTTCCGCAGACTAGTGTGTCTCTTTAAAATATCATATTCCTATGGGTAAAGAAGGATGTGTGCATAATGTGGAATAGGTGGACTTATAGAGAAATCACAAGACTTGAAACCAGAAAAAAAAAAGCAGAGCTTAGTTCTGCTACTTGATAATTGTGTAACATTAGATAATTTTCCAACATTAGAAAAACATTTTACCTATCAGAGACTATAGTTCCTCATCTGCAAACTAGACCTATAAATACATCCTCAGTTGTGACATCTCATGAACTAACTTATCTTCGAAGGCCTCGTACATACTAATAAGTCAATATAGATCAGTTTAACTGAATAAGGAGATCAGGAGACACACTGGATACACTGAGGAATGTCAGGACATGCTATCTTGCCTTGCTCTGTTGGCTGTGTGTGCGCATGACAAGGCTGGTCATTCCTCAAGATAACGACCTTGCTCTCAACATTTTTTTGTTGTTAATGTTTATTCATTTTTGAGAGAGAGAGAGAGAGAGAGAGAGAGAGAGACAGAGAGTGAGCAGGGGAGCAGCAGAGAGAGGAGGAGACACAAAATCCGAAGCAGGCTCCAGGCTCTGAGCTGTCAGCACAGAGCCTGACGTGGGGCTGGAACTCACAAACCGTGAGATCATGACCTGAGCCAAAGTCGGAGTCTTCATCAATGAGCCACCAAGGCTCCCCTTGACCTTTTAAACCTCTCTGAACACAAAGTTGTGTTTAATGTAGGTTATCAGTAAATAATTTTTAATTGTTTGGTTTACTAATTAAATGTTATCTCACAAAAAGAGGGGGAATTTGCTCTGAGTTTACCAGATACCTCAGTACCTACAGAAAATTATTTTTCCAATTAAAAATATGGCCCACAGAGAAAAGTCTATTGAACGTGTCAACAATTTCAAATTAAAAGACATAATCTACAGCTTTGAAGAAGGTTGCAATCTTATGAAACACTGAAAAAATATGACCATTTTTTTAAATGTTTAAGATAAACTCTAGTGACCTTAGTATTAGAGACAGATATGCTAAGAAAATGATTAAACTGGGGCGCCTGGGTGGCTCAGTCGGTGGAGTGTCCGACTTAGGCTCAGGTCATGATCTCACAGTTGGAGCCCCACATCAGGCTCTGTGCTGACAGCTCAGAGCCTGGAGCCTGCTTCGGATTCTGTGTCTCCCTGTCTCTCTGCCCCTCCCCCACTCGTTCTCTCTCGTTCTCTCTCACTCTCAAAAATAAATAAACATCAAAAAAATTATAAAAGAAAAAAATTATTAAACTATCTCAATAAATACCAAGAATATTTTCTGAAAATCGTTTTGAAAATAACAGCTAAAGGTCCATCAATATAATAATTTATCAATTAATAAATGTGCCAATTTAAAATTTTTGAATTATAAAGAAATGAAGGACAGAGAATGGAAAGAGTTACTCCGGTTTGTGGCTCCTAAAAATGGCAGTTAAAGAGACATTCCCTGCAGGTGGTACACAGAGTCAAAATGTTCTTTTGTATTTTGAGGTGATCTGACTCTCTCCTTAACACTCCCCCACACACTGAATATAGCTGAAAGGTTTTCCTTTGAACATTATTGATGCTTCTCAAAAACTGTGATAAAGAGGTATCATTATGTGCCACAAGGGACCACGACAATTGCCACTTTAAAACTATACATTGGTAGTTAAATACCCAGTTTAGTAAGGCTTCTGGCACAAGAGACTATTCTGTTCACAGATCATCTTCCCTACTTGGCTTCTTTGATGTCTGAGATTCCCCGAACAGGGAACAAATCTTTCATTCCACAATTGAGTTGAAATTTAAAATGGCCAAATCCTTGGAGGAAGTCATGGACTGACTGGAATTCACATTCAGGGGTCATGACCAACCTCTTTGAGAGGAGGTCTGAAAAGAGAAGAGATCCATAACACCATAAAGGATCCATCCCTCTATATACACACTTGAGGACACACTAAGGAAACAGTTTGTCTAAGCAATTCGCAACTTTTTATATTTTTAAGACCACTTTGGAAAACTAGACATTTCAGTCAGGTCCTTGAAGTGATTTAAAACACTCAGAGCAACACTAACAGGAATACCATAATCCTATTGCCATCACCGCTACAGAAAACAAAGCCCATAATAGCTTCCCCGGCTATACGCCAGCCACTGGGTTGACCTTCGGCACCCAGTGGTTGTTCCAGTAGAAATGCTTGCTCTCCAGCCTTTGCTCCCTCATATGACCAAAAGGCATATGCTTGCTTCTTTCTTTGGCATCAGCCAGCTGTTGGTTTCACGACTTAGCCACATACCTACAGCAAGTTTTACCCTGCTCTCATCCAAGTCTCCCGGCTTACCCAGCTCAATGTTCCAATTACTAGTCATATCTAAAGCAGACTATAAATGGACTTGTAGAAAATATAAATCTTACCTATTCATCAAAATTCAGCATGTACCTATCAAAGGCTTCTGGTGCACCAGCATGACCAACACTGGTTGAGAATATTGGTCAAGCTGTTCTTGTTGAGTTGGTGGCTGTTAGAAGTTTTCCCCTGGAAACCTCATTGCTTACCTGTCTTCAGGTCTCACCTAGGTTAGTAAAGACACTTTTGATATCAACTCTCAGTTTTCCTACAGCATACCTGAAGGGTTGCCCTTCTTTTGACCAAAATCCAAATGGAGAACTGGCATTAGGGACAATCTGCCACCGGTACCCAGAAGTGGCTGCAGTCAGATCCAAGCCCTCAGCTGCATCTCCAATTTCAAAGACCAGCCCTCGATTGCCTGTAAGACATGTATACCTCATAACCATCAGAGGACATTCATCCTCCATTTGGGGAACTTCTCTACCTCAGATAACAGAGTGAAGATGATCCAGGTACCATCCACAAGATGAGTCAACTGAGACCCGGATGTTGTAGTCATGTGAGAGGTTCTATACATAACACAAATGTTCTAGAAGGCAGAAAATATTGCTTGGTATAGGATTGAGCCTCTTGGAAAGATACACTGGATAAAAAGCAGTGACAGGGAAATATTTTCAGGAGACCAGAGACAAGTAGGGAGCCCTTTTTAATGGGAGTGTCAGGGAAAGAGAAGCCAGTCCTGTGGAGAATTGACAGAGTGAACAAATGCTGTGACGGAGTACAGGAAGACAACATGATCATGGTCTCTGACTTACCTTGTTCAGGAGTGAATTTCAGTTTTTAAGGTCTAGTTCAACCTGGAAATACTATTCCCTACAACTCTTTGTTCCCAGAAAATTGGCAAACCTTAAATTTTGTCACATCATGGCCCCAGTTTGTGGACTCACACATGGAACACGTACTATTACATATTTTAATGATATTTTACTTATTAATTTGTATTTTATATTAAGCAAACCCTGACACCAAAGGCACATGTACAATCATTATTGCATACTAACTTGGACTGAGGGTGCTATGGAATTATACATGTGTGGATTCAGACTCCAGCTTCGCCACTTACTAGGCTTGTAGCTTTGAGCAAGCAAACTGCTTAATGCCTTCATTCTCTCATGCACCAAAATGGACTCAATAATAAATAAAGATAATGCACTAAAGACTTAAGGGAGATTGAATTATACGTCAACTGCATCTCCATAAATCTGAGGGGAAAATGAGTCATTTTGACAATTCTGCCAAACAAAAAGACTTAAAATATATACACAAAAGACCCTGAAATATTTTAAGTAGTCAATAAAGGATAGCTGGGGTAATTATTATTATTTTAAACTACTACTGTTGTACTTTTGTTCCACGTTAATAAAAAAAAAGGAAATAGAAAAGGAACAAGCAGAAAAATTAGAGCATATTTAATCTAGTACTTGGATTCCCAGATAACTGTCATGATGCCTGCCCTGTGCATGGAAAGATGTTCTGGGTGACCCTGGCCTCCACTCAGGAGAGGAAAGCTGCACCACCACCACCATCATCCCAGCTGTGACAGCCAATTGTTGCCCAATGTGCCCTGGGGACCATTGAGAACCACTGTTTTACATAGTAAGTTGCCCTACTTTCACAGAAGAAACTTCAAAAGGTCTTCATAAAGGATGTTAACTCCCAAGAACAGCTGCATTCAGGAAATTATCCTACCAGCACCGAAGCAGCTAAAGCAGGAAGCGCTGAACAAGGGGAGGGCTCTCTATTTCCTGACAGGAAACACACATTCTCTCCAGCACTTGCTTCAGTAGTTTTGTTCCCTTGGATGGAAGCTCTCCCTGAGTACAAATTGCAGATCTGGGACCTGGAGAAAGCTCAAGCCAAAGCTTTTGCATGCATTTTCACACCCAAATAGCCTTTCTTTAGAAAGGTTTCTCCCCCTGCTGGGTTACTTTCCCTGTAAGTGCCAACCTTCTGGAGTTGAGCTCACTGCCTGTAGTTTAACCATGAAGTCAGCCCCTTGTGGGGCAGGTAAGAAATACAGACATGCAGCGTGTGGTTCCAGGCTACGTAACATGCCAACCGCCATTAGTCCCTAACTACACTGGAGGTGCAGTCCTCACACTCACCAGAAAAGCGTTCCAGGGGTACACTTTTAAGCTGCAGTCCTGAGGTGGAAGCTTTAAGCAAAAAAGAACAAGTAGGACCTGCCACCTTGCCTCCCTGTTTCTGCCCCCTTCAGGTATAAACTTGAGGCAAAGCCATGATACAGCTCTACTTTTCAAAGAAGCAAACAGCTGCCCACAGGGAAGAAGAAACAGCATGTAAATGCAATGCACTCTGCACCACTCTGTGGCCTTATCTAGTGCTGCTGTTATGGGCACAGCAGAGGGCACTCTAATGCTCGGGTCTTCTTAGCCAATGGGCTCACAACTGACCCACAGTATGGAGGGAGGCAACTTAGGGCTTTCCACCAGGAGCTATGACAATGTCTTGATTCGAGTTATACTTTCTGCATCAGGTCTCCCCTGAACCCCTGATTGGGGCCAGAAGTGCAGTGTCGTGAAACATCGGAACAAAGCCAAGAACCTCTCTGAAAGGAAAGTCCTCACAGTGGTATCACAGGCCCAGAGCTTACTGAGCTAACCAGTCAAACAAGAGCAAACCAGAACAAACACTCATTTCTACTTCCCGGCCCCTCATAGAGGTAACTGGAGGCCATTGCACAACTTCCTTACCTGCCTGAGGAGCAGTGAGTCTTGCACCTTTTCCTGGAGCCCTAGTGGTGCACTCAATCTTCCTGGGAGACACGTGTCTAATATCACACGGAATGCCTAGGGAAAATTTTTTTAATTAGATAAATGGAGAGAAAGAGAGAGAGAGAGAGAGAGAGAGAGAGAGGTATATAGGTGTGAGGCAGGACAATAGGAGCACCCTGAAGTAGACAGGCTCCTATTCTAAGGTAATGAACTGGATGTGAGTAATATAGCAAAAGTTGTCCTCCCCAAATGAAGGAAGGCAGGAAAGGGAGAGTGCAGGGCAACAGGGCACAGGGCAGCTTCAGGTAATCAGAAAGAAAACAAGGCAATACAGTGCCATTCACTGAGAATGTACCAAGCCTCAGCTGAGCGTGGAAGGGGAAGGGTGACGTGAGACTGTGAGGATGTTTTCCTGCATCCTTGGTGTCACCAGTCAGAAGAATCTCCCACCTGTCAGAACAGAAGGTTCTAGATGGGTGCCACCAAAGGATTTCCCAAGAGCGAATTCCAGAACAATCTGCATAGCAAATGCCTACCCACTCCAGGTTACCAAGAGGGCTAAGGAGAAGGGTGCAGACAGGGGTGGCCTTTCAGTAGAAGTGGACCTTTCTGAAGACACAGTTGTACCTTTCCCTTCTCTTCATTTCCTGGATGAGGACACCCGAGGGAATGACGCATCAATTTTTTTTTAGTTTTTATTTTATTGTTTTTTTATTTAAATCCAAGTTAGTTAACATGTAGTGTAATAAGATTTTAAGAATAGAATTTAGTGATTCATCACTTACTTATAACACTCATCCCGACAAGTGTCCCTCTTAACGCCCATCATCCATTTAGCCCATCCGCCCCCACCCTCCGCCTCTCCAGCAACCCTCAGTTTGTTCTCTGTATTTAAGAATCTCTTATGGTTTGTCTCCTTCTCAGTTTTTATGTTTGCTTCCCTTCCCTGATGTTCATCTGTTTTCTTAAATTCCATATATGAGGGAAATCATAGGACATTTGTCTTTCTCTGACTTGTTTTGCTTAGCATAATATACTATAGTTCTATCTATGTTGTTACAAATGGCAGGATTTCATTCTTTTTCATTGCCAAGTAATAGTCCAGTGTGTGTGTGGGCGGGGGGGGGGGGTGTACGTACATACACTGTTTTCCAGAGAGGCTGCACCAGTTTGGGAATTGCCCATAAATTAGGAGTGTGTCCAAAGACTGTTCCTGCAGGACTATAATCCCACCTAGTCTCAACTAAACAAGTAAAATACCTTAGGGCAGGGTGGCATGAGGAGTCAGAAGAGGCAAAAATTTCTCCCCTGCCCCGACTCAGTCCATGCCATATGAGACACATAATCTCCTATGGAATTTAAAATCATGAACTATTTTCAGCCATTTCAACTTAGTTACCTGCAATGGTAACCTGGGCAGGACTGTCAAAGAAGTCTCCTGTAATTATAATGTCTGTTCCTCCCCCAAGGCTTCCAGATTCTGGAAACACAGATAGTATTTCTGCAAATGAAAAAAAGTTAAGCTTCTGAATATAGACTTGAATATACGATATAGAATGTGACCCAGATAATAATATAATAATAGAAGGCTATCAATAATGTATTCCTTACTTTAACTTTCTAAGACCAGCCACGATTGGAATTTTTTTCTAGTAATAGTCACTTAAAATACATATAATAAGAACTCATCTATAACAATATGTATAATACATACAATACAGGATCAATATTTGAAAGGAAAGGGAGATGCAGTCACTCATGCTATTAGCAGAAATCTTTACATACCATGATGCTTTCTTAGGAAACCTGTCACCAGATCTCAAGGACCCAATTTACAAGTCACAGAACAGTAGGTTGTATGTTATGGAGGAATCAACTATGGATGCACCAGGCAAAGCCTTGGTTCACCTGTAGGAGTCTGCAGTTTGCTCTAAACAAGAGAATAAATCCCACCATCTTCAGGAACCTTACCCTCCTTCCCATCCCACATGCTCCTCTCCCTGTGTGCACTCACCACCTCAAACATGTTCTTCCGTGCTGCCTCCTGACTGCCTCAGAACCCCACTGTCATATGCCACATATCCCTCAGAATGTAAGATTTTCTGGTCCTTTCCTCTCCTATGATCCAACCTCGACCATTCTATTCCCTCAGGAGAAAGAGGAGTTGTCTTCAACAAACTGAAGATATAAAGAAGCTAATCATGAATGGTTATGGATATCATCAGGGCATTTCTTATATAAGCTCCTGCCTATGAAACGGTATAATTATGACATGCTGGGCTATTACAATTAGAGTACATCAGAGTGCAGAGGGGAGGATTGGGAGGGTCTGGTGGAGTAGAAGTTTCCAGAAACCATTCATGAGCTGAATCTTAAAGCATGAATTAAAACTGGCCAAGTGAAGGAGAGAAAGAAGGGCAAAGGATGTTTAAATAAAGCAAATGATAGCCTGTGTGGAGAGAGGTTTCATTTAAAGTCCATTTTTGTATTGCTGGAATGGGAAAGACAGAGCAGGAGAAGCAGAGAAGGAAGAGATCAGAGGCAGTTCCATTTCCTACTGGGGGTGGGAAGCCTTTAGAAGGTGGTCAGTAAGGGAGAGGCGTCAGATGTGTGCTTGGTGTAGAGAATGGTGGTGGCAATGTAGAGCATGGATCTTTAGAGGACAGATAGCAGATCGGGGCACCTTGGAACCATGTGGCATGCCAGGCAAAAGACAATGGGGTTCTGAATTGAGGCAGTGCTTATAGAGACAAAGCAGATACATCATATTCAAGAAATCGATTGGGGGTCTAATTGCAATAAATAATCTAAAACCTTATCAAGAAATCAATGGGAGGTAAAACCGGCAGAAACCAGTGACTGAATGGATTAGAGATGAGAGAGGGGAGGAAAATCATAGATGAATCCTAAGACTCTTGCTCATTTACTTCTTTCAACAGCTTTTAGAGTTAGAAGGACAAACACCACTTTGTCCACCTTATAGATATTTAATTACAGCTCAGAAAGCCTAAATGACTTCACCAAAATCAACGAGTAATTAATTGAATGCCAGTCCTTGGGGAGGTTAGCCCAGGGCTCTTTATAATTGTCCATATACCCTCTCCCACAGCCTCCTCAGCTATAAGAAAGTTCTAAGGGGTGCCTGGGTGGCTCAGTCGGTCAAGCATCTGACTTCAGCTCAGGTCATGATCTCCCAGTTTGTAGGTTCGAGCCCCATGTCAGGCTCTGCTGATGGCTCAGAGCCTGGAGCCTGCTTCAGATTCTGTCTGTCTCTCTGTCTGTCTCTCTCTCTCTCTCTCTCTCTCTCTCTCTCTCTCTCTCTCTCTCTCTCTCTGCCCCTACCCCATCCACACTCTTTTTATCTCTCTCTCAAAAATAAACATTAAAAAAAATAGTTCTGGCCTGGAGTCCTCATCCCAAGAAGACATTAGTACTAGAAATATGAAATAGCTATGTGATTGGAGATACCTGTCAGCCTATTTGGCTTTCAGGGTTCAATAGTATTAGCCAGACTCACCAGGAATCTTGGGGTCAGGTGGCCAGGATAGGGTACATCCCATCATAAATTGGTTACATGCCCAAGATTTTGAATTGGATCTGCATTTTCTTGGATCTTTGGTTACTTTTCCCTTCTGGGTATGTTTCTTCATCCATAAAATGATGCTAGTACTATCTGTCTCATAGTTGAATTAAATAAATATTGAGACTGCAGGTAAAACACTCAATAAGGGCCAGTCATCCTCCTAGTGGCCCCCACTACCACCATCCCCTTGTGTGCTTCTTCAAACTTACTCCCAAAGAGACTAGCTACACTGGTTAAAGAAAATAAAGGAGGGGGTGCCTGGGTGTCTCAGTGGGTTGAGCATCCAACTGCTGATTTCAGCTCAGGTCATGATCCCAGGGTCATGGGATCGAGACCCATGTTGGGCTCCACCCTGAGCATGGAGCTTGCTTGGGATTCTCTCTCTCCCCCTCTGTCCCCACCTTTCTAAAATAAAAACAATTTTTTTTTAATTTTTAAGAGATGTTAAATAAAAGGCAAAAATCAAAATTCAGCTTTTTCAGAATTAGGCTATCTAGTGAGTAAATAGCATTCGCCCCATGACCTTTGAAATTTCTTGCACTTTTGGCAAAGGTCAATCCTGCTCCCTCTGGAATTTGCACCTACCTCACAGACACATCTTCTGTGGCTTTGGGACAGTCTTCAAGACTGAAGTCTAAGTACTCTTCTTTAGTGGTCAAACTTCTGTTACTGAATTGCATTCACAATTTTATGCAAGTTTCTAATTTTTTAACATTCATTTTTTTAGTACAGAGGTTTGTTCATCTGATAGCAACACTGTAGTTTAGCATCAATATCAGAAAGTTATAAATTGGATGAATGCTCAAGGTGAGGTATTAAACTGGAAAGATGCACTTTTGTACTTTTCAGTGCCACCTCTCTTTCATCATTTCTCAGAACATATGACAAGAGTGACCTCCTTTCTTTCCTTCAGTTTATATCCACAAACTTTGCATAGAAGTCCATGGTCGAGCCTCTTTTGATCATGACAACTACCGCTGACACTCACACAAGCAACTTATTCTCACCCAAAGCTGAAGGGTCATCCATCATTGTGGGGGCAGCCTCAGGTGTTCATGGTCATAGAGAAATGGCCAGGAGAAAGGGAAGCAGGACCTCACATTCAGCAAGGTGTGAGGGAAGGAGTGAGGAGTACAGGGAGAAGGAAAGTTGTACCTGAATATGTCTGGTACAGGAAAAGCTCCTGTTTAGCACTGACCAGCCATGCATTCTTGTGAACCATGGACCTTCCAAGACAAAGTTTTGTTTTAGGTGAAAAAAGCATTTGAGATTGCATTTTTTAAATTGGCTGCCTAAAAGGAAGATCATGGGCCAACCTCTCCTGATCTTTAGAACAGCTTAGCTCCCAGTTCTCTTTGACGAATAGAGAATGATAATATGGGGCAAAGGACGTTTTATGATTTAGAAAGTTTTTGTATGGCAATGGTAACACCTACTTCACAGTGTCACAAGCATTAAATGGAATGATGATGTGAGAGGGCCTGGTAAGGAGCTGGCCTACAGTAGATACGCAATAGATGTTAGTGTTATTCCTTCCTAAATTTGAGAGAAAGAAAGAGAGAGCCTCCATATCTGGGGCAACGTGACTGTAGGTGATATGTCTCTATCACCACAATGAGATTAGTATCAGCCAGATAGTACACTTTTAAAGAAAATCCCTGACAAATTATATAGTTTCACAACATTAGGTAAGGCATGCAGGAATCATTAAGAATCATAATTTACTCTCCAAAGCTCTACGAAATTTGGACCCCTTCCATCTTGAAGAAGGCATTTCCTAGAATGGTACAATGCATTTCATGGAACTATGTTCTGTTTTAAATTTACAGTATTATGAGATTACTTAAGACGTAATTCCCAAAATTTTGTGCCATCATCCCATTGAAACACCTACATTACCTCAAGATGAGTGTGTAGGATACAATTATATTCACCTAAGTAAAAGAAACCAAGTAGGTACATGGGATACTAATCTGTCTGGAGTTTTCCATTATAAAAGGTTCAAAAAGTAAGCAAAACAAAGAGATGGATAATAGAAGATGACAATAAATCTGCTTACTCCTAGTTACTTACTTTCCTTTGTTAAATACTGAGAAACTAACATTCTGGGAGCCTATAACAAAAAGAAACAGACATTAACACAGGAGTCTGCATATATCACCTCGGCCAGACCATTGCTACCAAAAACCCAAGGACTCCAAAGGTCACCAAGTGACTGCCTAAATCTGTCACTTCATTAACAGTGCCCCAAATAAACACCTCCCAGACTTAGTACCATCAGCGTTACTTCCAACAATAAAGGATAAATGTAGTAGTGCAAAGCAGATAAGAAGAATTATAGCAGGCTTACAGTTAGAATAAACATGGTAAATCCGGCTCTACTGGTTACCAGCTGCAATTTTCTCAACTATGAAGTGAAAGTAATTCTACCAACCTCACCAATCCACTTATTGTAAGTATTAAATTAGTTTCTACTTAAACTGTTCCATATAGCCTTTTAAGGAGTTCTCAATAGATGGTAGTTACTATTTTCATGCCTGTGAGAAGCATTCTTGAAATAGTATTTTTCTGATACAGAAAAAGAAACCGATAAGACTTTAAACTTATGCCACTTCTTGAACAGACCAATGTAGTCGCCTTCCACACGGCACTGCAGGGTCCCAAAACCATGGTCTTCCTGAAGAGGATAGCTAGAAGGAGAACCAAAACCTGAGGTAAGAATTACCACACAACTCAGTTCAGAAGTTCTCACTCTTTAGCCAGAAAAGTAAAAAATAAAAGGTCAGTTGGCCAGAAGAAATTGGTGAATACTAAAGGCATAATGAGTTTATGAGAGCAAATACTAGAATAATACTAACTAGAGTTCTTGTCGATATGTATGCTAGTAGTTAAGCATGCAGTGCGGGAGACAAAATTTAACTTGCTCCTAAACCTCTTTTCAGACCTCTCCATTCTTTCCAAAATCTTTAAAACAAGGACAGAAAAACTCTTAAAAAAGGAAAAACAAAACTATCATTGGGGCTCCTGGGTGGCTCAGTAGGTTAAGTGTCCAACTTCGGCTCAGGTCATGATCTCGCAGTTTGTGGGTTCCAGCCCCACATTGGACTCTGTGCTGACAACTCAGAGCCTGGAGCCTGCTTTGTATTCTGTGTCTCCCTCTCTCTCTATCCCTCCCCTGATTGCACTGTGTTTTTCTCTCTCAAAAATAAACATTAAAAACATTTTAATTCTTTTAAAAAATAAGAGAAAAAAAATCTATTATAAAGTGTGAACACAAAAAAGGACAATCCTGAGCAAACAAACTGAAGATACCAGGAAGAAACCACATTATAGAATTTGGCTCTACAAAATGCCAGTCCTAAAAATCTAAGCCATAGAGTATAATTCTTGCGATGACCTCAAGAGAAGGTTAATCTACTCAGTCGAGAGGGAAGTGAAAATCCAGCAAAATATTGGTTAGCTAAACTGTAAGCATGTAGACACTCATGTTAAAAATTGTCATTGGGGGGCACCTGGGTGGCTCAGTTGGTTAAACATCCAGCTTTGGCTCAGGTCATGATCTTACAGTTCATGAGTTGAGGCCATGCGTCAGCACAGAGCCTGGAGCCTGCTTTAGATTCTATGTCTCCCTCTCTCTCTGCCCCTTCCCCATTCACTCTCACTCACTCTCTTTCAATAATAAACATTTTAGAAAAATTGTCATTGTAACAGGTAAACAAATAAATTTTAGTTTTGTTTTGTTTTTTTCCCCTTTGGCTAGTCATTATAGTATAGTGGTTAAGAGTATGAACTTGGAAGGGTGCCTGGGTGGCTCAGTCAGTTCAACATCTGACTTTGGCTCAGGTCATGATCTCGCGGTTTGTGAGTTTGGGCCCCATGCTGGGTTCTGCACTGACAGCTCCCAGCCTGGAGCCTGCTTCAGATTCTGTCTCTTTCTCTCTCTGCCCCTCCCCTACTCACACTGTTTCTCTCTCTTAAAAATTAATAAACAAAAAAATTTAAGAAAAGAAAACAAGAGCATGAACTTGGAGGCTGGCTAGTCAGCCCAGGCACTCATCCCAGTTCTGCCACTTCCTCTTTTCAAGGCCTTGGGCAAATTATTTGCTCTCTCTGTGCCTCAGTTTCCTCATCTATGAAGTGGGACTAATAACCATATGTACTCATCAAGGATACTGAGTCACTTCAATGTAAAAGTATCAGAGCAGGGCCTGGCCCACCATAATGAGTACATAGTATTAGCTATTTGTTTTCAAGAAAGGTTTCAGAATCCACTTCAATTCACACTTTGCACCAATTACCATGTATCTTCCAGTAAGTCTAAAGATGTAGTCATTCATTATGGGTGATCTATATTTTAAAAAACAGGTGTGTGTGTGTGTGTGTGTGTGTAGCGCCTGGGTGGCTCTCCATGATTTGCGCTGATCTGACTCCTGATTTGGGCTCAGGCCATGATCTCACAGTTGGGGAGATGGAGCCCTGAGTAGGGCTTTGCACTGGGTGTGGAGCCTGCCTAAGATTCTCTCACTCCCTCTCCCTCTCCCCTGCTCACGTCTCACACTCTCTCTAAAAAAACAAGTGTGTGTGTGTGTGTGTGTGTGTGTGAGAGAGAGAAACCCATGTGGAAGGACCTAAAAGCATGTATGTAGGCAGGAAAGACACTCACCGGCTTCCTGTCTGCCTGTTTACAAGAGAGCAAGCTGTGACCCACTTGTCTCCTTGAGCTTCCAAGATCAATGGGCTGGATAAAAAATAAGAGAAAAAAATACAAGAGACAATAGTGGGAGACTCTCAGTAAAAATTCCTGGAAAAACTCAGAGGAAACACTGTTAAGAGCCTTACTTCTCTGGATTTAAGGGGCATCACTGCAGGTGGCCGAAGCCTGTCCCGAGGAGATGTTGAATCAACTCTCAGCCTGAAGGTAAGCGTGCATAGCACTGTTTCATGATTAGCACTTTCACACTGCAGAAACTACATTTCCCTTTCCCCGCTAAATCTTCATCATATCCACAATGGCTATATTGAGACTACACAGAACTACTGTGGAGTCAATGCCTTCATTCCCCCTTTCAAATGCTGTATCCCTGACCAAGGCTGACATGGGACCAAGCAGTGAATGTGGCATATTATTAAGGATGCACTTGGGGCTTCTATCCTCCACAGAGTCATTTCCTTTCAAGACGAGTTGACCAGAAATATACTTAATACTTAACACCAGAAATATAGATCTGGAGAGTAGCCAGATCAGGTTCTCTTCAGCTAGGGCAGAATCACAGAGATGGGACAGAACAGAGGACGATACCCTTATCCTTTCTAGGAGTACAGGGAAAACTAGACACAAGTATATAGAATCCGCTCAGCTATAGTAAGACTAGGTTTCTTCTACCTTATCAATCCTAGCTATAACTACTTCAGATGTTGCAAAATCACAGTTGCTTAAAGCTTCCCCCAAACAACTTCAACACACTCCCTCTTATTCCCTTCCTTCCCTAGCACACATGATTTAATAGTACCACTTTCCATTTTAAAGTTTCTGGTGAAGAAAGTCATGTTGGCCATCCTCATCATTCCCAGAAAAGGGTAAAACTCCATGACTCTCAGTAACTTCACCCACATTTTCCTCTAATCACAATAACAGAATTCCTAAATGCACAAATAGATACGAGCCCAACAAGGAAGCTCTAATGGTCTTTGGGGTTCACACATTTTATTAAAAAAATATTATTTCAGCCTGAGAAACAAGGAAGAAAAGGGGAAGAATCAAAAAAGAAAACCCACAGATGCAGTTACAGCACAATTCAAGCTGAGCCCACAGTGACTAGTTGTCAGTAAATAAATGGACCAACTTAATCGACCAGTTGCAATTACATTAACAAAGTTTGCTGAAGCCCAGCTCACCAGGGACCATAAATTGCAAACAGGAAAACAGCAATTCTATGCCAACTGCTCACAATTTATTGCTATCGGGGAAGCTGGTCTCAGGAAGCATTCCAGCTTATCTGTAACTAGTTGAACACAGAGACTAACACAGGCTTACCTATCAATATACTCAGCATCAAAATCAAAGGTTTCTGATGTTCCAGTGATAATCCAGCCATACACATGTATTAGTTCTCCTGTTTTAAGAAGATTTTTGAAATGTTATACATTTAGCTCATACTATAAATAACAAATGATTTCTTTTTGGTGCCATCTATTTAATACAGCCAAACTGGTCATGACTCAGAATATTAATGCTTTTTTACAAACTGTACAACAGGAAAGGAGCCCCACAGGTGATCCAGTGATCAGTATTACACATTAGAAAGCCTAAAATAACTAATTATTAAAACCCCAGAATTAATCAGCTATGTATGGAGCACAAAAGCAAGAACAGGTCTTCCTCCCTGTTCTATGAAGTATGAGGCTTTTGGGAGGAAGGGTCCGTTTCCACACACTGATTTGTTGTACCCTCTTGGCTATGTGTAGATCTCACCTAACATGGGATTTAAGAACAATGTGTGCTGCATGTCATAAGACTTTCCCCTGGACACTTGCTAATATGGAAAACTGAGGAGATTCATGTCACATGATCTGGATGGGTATTCAGGGATATTAAACTTTTTTCCATATCTCAGAGAACAAAAGATCCATGTCAAGGATGACCCAAATGGATGGGAACTAAGAAAGGAAGGCATGATATAGAACAGAATTATGGCTTAAAAGATGCTCAATTGCACATCTCATTCATTCAAAAAATATGCTCATGTTCAAAGGTAGGGCAAATTGGGGATCTGCAAACAGTGGGTGTCAGCCTTGCCCACTGACTAATGGATGACTTCTACTGTTGAGTCTCTTCTACGTGACTCACAGGAATTTCCACTAGGTAATAAGTGTTTACTTAATACCCCCTCTTTAAGTTCTAGAGGAAGTGCAGGCATCAGCAATCCCCCTCTCTGCAAGGTGTACTCTCGGTACTGTCCCTACCCAATCTGCTCATAGTTGGTGATGTAACTCTTTCTCAAAAAGAGTTTGCGGGCCCCTACCGGATGCTACATGAGCTGATTTCTTCCATAGTTGAAAACACCTAAACTCAGTTCTGTAGAACCACATGAGGCAAAGTTTTAAGTAAGCACGCCATAGTTAGGTGATGTAGTTCAATTTCACCAAACAACCCCACAACCTGGAAATGTGTGCCTTCCAAATAATTAGGAAATTAGCCATATATGCTGTAATCTTGTAGCATCACAATGCTAAGAAATGAGAGCGGTTTTGGTTAATGAGGTAAAACCTCAAAGACAGAAAAGGAAAGAGCACTTAAGGGGCTCATGAAGTCACTGAAGGCCGAATTTGAATCTCTTCATGGCCACATTTAAAGTCACAAAAGAACATTACCAAGAAGTTGTTCCCTTCACACTGTGCAGGCTTTATTAATATAAGATGACTTTTATCTGCAGTCAGTGGATAACTGACCAGCACTGAAAGCATGGGAACCTTCCAGAAAGTAGGACAGCCACTGTACAGGTGAATTAGTAGAAGGGGAGGGAAACTAATGCCTTAGACAAAGGTCATAGAAATGGAGAAAGCCTAGACTCTGGAGTTCTTTGCTACTATTAACTACTGGCAAAATAATTTCCCTTCATTTTAATAGAGCTAAAGTATTGATTCTCTGGCTTTGATGGGCATGATTTCTAGCTTTGTTGGGGACAATTTTAAAAACCCGTAATAAATTCTAGAAATTGGGAATTCTGTGAGTTGTTGTCTTGCTTCTAAACAAAGAAGCCCAATAGAGGCTGAGAAATGGCTAATCCAGCCCTTGGTGCCGGGTGATTCTCCATCACAGTGGAGGACTGTTAACCACATATAGAAATTCAACTGCTAATGGAACGTCATCTCTCCTGTCCCCACCACCTCCCCCATCTCCCTGGCTGCTACTCTGGGCAGACTTCCCAAATGAAATTAGAGTAATCATCTGGAAAGTCATTTCAAAGATGCCGCCATGTGGATCCTGCCCAGAGGGACCGCTCAAACAAGGCCAGCCACCAACCGTTCCCCCAGAAGGTGGAAGACAGTGTGCAGCTCTCGAACTGGGTGGGAGAAACGGGCCTGACAGATCGGTGTGAGCCAACAACCCACTTCACACCTCTCATGGCAGGCTCCCTCCTCATCCCTCACCCCTCGGACTTCTGCCATCTAAACAAGAGCTTTCTGACACCAGAGCAGCAGGGACCCAAACGTCTGCATGTGATTTTTGGACCACATTTTCTTTTTAATAAAACATGATCATGTCTTGATTATTCAGACAAATGTAAAGGAACAGATCTCTGAATAACCCGCATAAAAAATTCATGCTGGAATCATAGTCTTCCAGATATAATTTAAATACACACATACATAATCTTATGTCTATACACACACACACACAAGTACAAATACTTTTCAGCAATTCAGATATCCATTTTGGCATTCTTGAGAAGTCAAGCCATTCAAAACTAGATGAGTTTATGCATTTAGACACAAGTACATATAAACATTTAGTAATTTGTATTCCCATAATTACACCATCTGGAAACCCTGAACAAAGGAAAAATCTGAAATAGACCTAGGAATTTGCCAAGAATCAGACAGCAAATTATATATAATCCTAGCCGTGTGTACTACTTAGTTGTAAGGCAAGTTTACCAATTCTTGAATATTTCTTAGCTACAATCCCCTCTTTTATGTAAATCTCAGCCTTCTCTCCCTTCTTCACTTCTCTCCCCTGGCCTTTGCATGCCTGTGTGACCTCTAACTCACAAATAACCCCCCAGCGTAAGGATCAGGGTTGACGGCCTTGCATGTGGTATGCAACACCACTTAACGCAGAACAAAACATTGGGTACACGTGCCTACTCTGGAGTCTGCCTGGCTGGATGCAAATCTCAGCTGTACTTAATAGCTGACTTTAAACAAGTTACTTAACCTTTTGATAGCTCATGTCCTCATCTGTAAATGAGAATAATAGTCCCTATATCATCAGGTTCTTGTGAGGATCTAGTAAGGTAATATATATCAAATGCTTAGAACAGAGCCTGGCTCGCAGTAAAGTTCAAAAAAGGTTTACTATTATGCGGATGATTATAAAATTAAGGACAATGATGATTTCTATTTCTTCCATGCTCTGGCAGTAACTGGTTTGATTTTGCTGCCCTATTTTCCTTTTTGTGTTTGGATTCCTTCTGTGATCAGTGAAGTCACAGAGGCAAAGTGCCCACAGGTGAAACCAAACCAGATTAAAAATAAACCAGAGGTTGACACTTATTTTCAAACCAGCAACAGAGAACTTCGGTGTTCCCATTTATAGAGAGCACCCACCTGGGTAGAAGAGTTTTCAATAGCTTTGGCAAAGGGATCCATAATTATTCGTATTTTAATGGGAGATTTCTTACCTGGCACTCCACTAGGTGGTGTAACTTGGTAAACAATGGGTGTCTGTGCCCTGGAAAACTGTTTAGGAAAGGTCATCACAAAGGAGCATTCCATTAGAACATCACATCCACAGGCAAGAAGCAAAAGTCATTCCTCATTGAATATTAGTCAAAGGTGGTAAATGGTTATACTTCCTCAAATCAATTTACATTTATTTCTTTTTATCCCCATAATAGATTTGTGAAGCAGAGGTAACATATTATTATGGTTTCTCCAGAGAAGTAAAGGGAATGTTATCAAGGTCACATAGCTCTGTGTCCTGCACCATATTGCCCGAACTTTGGCAAGTCTGTTTTCACCAGCCTACCTGCTGTACCCAGGAACACATGTCACAAGAAAGATAGATAGGTAGGCCACCTTTAGAATTCCATTATTGTAACTTGGTCTCTTGGAATCTTGAAGGATTTTTTTTTAACTTTTCTAGGCAAGAATTTGCTTACTTAAATTGAAAGGATTGTAACTTAAATTATTATCAGTCAACACCTTGGTAGGAATGAGCAAGCTACACAAAACTGGAAATCGGGTAGGCACACAAGTGAGGTGTTTGTTGAGAAAATGGATGGTGCCTATCAGGAGAAAAAGGGATTCAAATGATTAAAGGCGTGGGAAGCAACATTACTCTTTGAGAAGGAGGAAAATAGCCCTGAAGAAGAGGTGGAAGCCTATGAAACCCTGGTCATGGCCCTCCAAATCATCTTTCTGTGTCCCTTCCCCCAAAGTATATTCTCTGCTAATTACAAGCAGAGACAGTGCCTTACTCAGTCGTGGTTATATTCTTGTGCATAGCATGGTATATAGAAGACATTCAAATTTTTGTGAATGAATAGAGTGGCCCCCCATCTGAGATGATTGATATGATACCTGGAAGTAGAGGGGAGAAAAAGACAATTCCAGAAATTCCATCTCACGTATAGGCATCTTAGTTAAAGACTAATGCATTTCATAGTCAGGGCCAGTGTGAACAGAGAAACTGAAGGGTGGACTGACCAGGTCAAGATTTGACCCATGAGCTAATGACATTCAGGAAGAGATTTGGTTTCCCCCTCCTGCTATCCTCACTGTCAACCTCCTCTAGATGCCTAGACAGCCTTCATTCCCCCATAAAATACACTGCTTCCCACTTGCAAGTCAAGTGAAAGCAAAGGGTTTGCTTGGTCTGCTTCCAGCATCCCAGGAGTCCAACTTCCCAGGCAGAATATCACCAAAGAATAACTCCCTTGTTAATCAACAGCCCTAATCAGAAGAGAGAACCAACAGACATTTCAATGAAGCTGATGGTGGTTCAGCAAGTGTCAGTTTTATGTATTGATCCATATGGCTACACAGCCTGCCATCAAGACTAGTTTCCTCCTTTCTAAAGGAGAGGGTTAGAGAACAGGTCACAGCAAGTATGTAAAGTCAGAAGGTCAAAGTAAGAATGCTATGACCTCACCAATGAGAGCTCACCAAAAGATAAGGATTAATGCAATTCCACATGCACCTGCCAAACATACACTCCACACCCTCGCCTCCTGCACTCCGCCCTTCACCTCTCACTGGGGTGCCCTTCACACTTTTGTCATTGCCACTGGAAATAGATCCTAGGAGCCTCAAGAGGTAGAGCAGTGGTCACTGCCCATTCTCATAGACATTAAAAACTGAAGCAAAAGTAGAGTCAAGTCCAGACCAAATAGGGACATGTGCCTCTGGATTTCCAGCTTGAAATGTAAGATCTATTACTCAGTCTGTGAGCTCCCTCCCATTCCTCAACATGGTGGGGTGGCTCAGGTTAAACCTCAGACAGAGCTTCACTTATGATTCCTGACATGACATAAAAATGGTACATTTCTAAGGAAAATAGGCTCCATCCACCCGCCAAGCTGGAGACATGACAAAGTGAAAAATTAATGAGCTTCTGAATCAAGCTTCCCGCATGCTGATCCCTGAGCCTGAGTGAGGTCAGCAGCAGCAAGATGGGGGAGAGGAAACACAGCAGATTAGGATAGTGAAGCCACAGCCACCAGCTGCTTGATGAACCTTCTGTGAGTTGTTCAAACTTGTCAGCGCCTGCAGCAGGCTCTTTGAAGTGGACTGGTGAGATGGAATTAATTTTTAATACTCATGGTTCTCCCAGTCCCAAAACAAAGAGACACACCGTGTTTTATTTAGCTTGGAATGCCTCTCATTAACTGCATCCCCTGGTGATTTTTCATCAACTCGCCAAGCTAGGCGAAGCACTCGAGGACTTGTTTTCTTTAATGTGCAATTTTAGGAAGTGCTTCTCTTCTCTCCCCTTGCTTTCCTTTCCGATCTTTAATAAGTAGGAAAACTACTATCTGGGGTGAAAGGAACATCAAAACCAAAAACAGCATGGTGGTTAGGGAAGGTGCCTGGCCATCCATCTGCTGTTCCATCTACAGAGACAGTGCAGAGGTGGTGGTGTGGGTCTTAATAAAAAGATTTTTTTCTTTCCGACGCATATGTGCAGAAGCAAGATTCCAGAAAACAAGCTTCTCTTGAAGTGAGAAACAAGTTGTTAAATGTGAAGTGACAGCAAATTCCAAATTTGTAAATGGACTGCCTATGTAAACAGTGGATCATAACAGGGAGGATTTTAGGGGATGAAGTCTTGCTCTCAGGAGCATTAATGACTAATACTGTTATGAACAGCCCTTCCACAGAGGTACCCTATGGGAAGTATGACCATCACAAGGAGCACTGTCAAACCTCAGCCTTTTATGAAAAGTCTAGGGCTTTCCCTTAGAGAGATTAGTGTAAAACTAACCTGACATGGACAATAGGCTGAACCAAACATAAAATTAAGACCAAGTATGCATATTGCTTCTCCAAAATAAGTTAGGGATTAGTTCATCAACTCTCCCTCTCTCTGCTTCCTTTTGGCTCTGACCTTGAAGGAGAATGCCATCAGCAAATGCCCTTTCAATCTCGGATTGGAAAGAATAGCAGATATAGAGCACAAAGCAGAGGGGGAGGTAGAACTTGAGTTCTGAGTCCCTTCAGCCTACCAAGACTCAGGGGAATTGCTGCTGTAAAATGAAACACAGAGTCATGATGATCATCTCTGTGGCTCCTCTATGGGCTTCAGTTTAGGTGAAGATTTAGAGTCCGATGCAGATTCAAATCCTAGTTCTTTTCAATGCCACAATCCATGTAACTGAAATCATACAGTATTTGTCTTTCTCTATCTGACTTATTTCACTTAGCACAATACCCGCTAGTTCTGTCCATGTTGTTGCAAATGGTAAGCATTTATTCTTTTTTTATGGCTGAGTAACATTCCATTATACCTGTATCTATATAGATAGATATATGTATAAATAGATCTATAAATAGATACACACACCCCATCTTCTTCATCCATTCATCTATTGATGGACATTTGGTCTGCTTGCATATCTTGGCTATTGTAAATAATAAACATAGAGGTGCATATATCTCTTCAAATTGGTGTTTGCATTTTAATCAGATAATTATCCAGAAGGGAAATTACTGGATCATATTTCTATTAATTTTTTTGAGAAACCTGCTTACTGTTTTCCACAGTGGCTGCACCAATTTACATTCCCACCAGCAGAGGAAATATAGTCAATAATGTAATAACTCTGTATGAGGACAGATTCTAACCTAGACTTATCAATGGGGACCATTTTGTAATGTACAGAAATATCAAATCACTATGATATATACCTGAAACTAACAGGACGTCATAGGTCAATAAAAAATTAAAAGTTAAACTAATTTTTAAAAAATCCTAGTTCTGCCATTTACTACCTAGATGACATAGGCAAATTATTGATGAGATGGGCAAATTATTTCGTCTCTGTGAGCCTCAAGTCACCAGGATAATAGCTACTCCATATAATTGTTGTAAACATCAAATTAATGTACATAAAGCATAGAGCCTGGCATACAAGTGATCAAAACTTGCATTGGTAACGACTCAGAAACCCCACCACAACTACCATGTAACTTTCTTCTTACCCTGGTGAAAGACTGATTTATAACATGCCTATCAATAGCACAAACACACCCTCAGACTCGGCAAACACACATTCCTCCATCCTTAGAACCCACCTGGAAAGTATGGCCATCCCGCGGTCCTGGATTTGGACTGCCTACCACCTGTCCCCCAGAGTGCACTTCCACATAGTATAGCCCCTCATGCACTTCGGACAGCAGAGACCTGAGGACAGAAAGTGGACATCCTTGTGAATCAAAGACTGAATTACCAAAGCCAGCCACCCCACCTGACCACTTCAAATTACTTCCCTGCCCCTGTGGAACAGCACTAACCAAGGATTCCTATGTCTCCCTACTTGCCTTCTAGATCCACTCACACACTGGACTTTAAAGATTGGATCCTTCAGCAAGATGCTGTCATTGTTTTACTGAAAGTCCTTAAAATTAAAAAAAAATGTCTTGTTTGCCAGAATTGTAAGTTCATAGGACTTTAAGACTTGGAAGCAACATTGATAGATAATCCTAGTTTCCATTAAAAAATTTTTTGACAGTTCCAAATAGATTAAGATATTTGTGTGTGTGAGCACCACAGGTCAGGGGCCTGAATCCTAGGCTTTTTCTGATAAAAGGAATTGATTTTACATGTTGCCAAAAAAATTCTTGACTTCCTAATATTCAAGAAGCCCATGAACACTTCATATATCCTTTCAGAAAGTCCTAGACCCTCTCTCCTCTTTATCACAGTGATTTCTCAGTCTCTTTGATGCTGCCATTCATGTTGATTTTTGTAAGAGAGGGAATATGATGAATAAGGAGCTAACATTAAGAAGTACGACCCCTCCAAACCTTCTCACCAAAACCTTTGGTATAACCTTAAATATTTAAATCTGAACCATCCAATGCCATAGGTGGTTACTGAACACCTGAAATATGGCTAGTCCTAAGCAAGATATGCTATGAGTGTAAAATGTACACTGGACTTTGCAGACTTGGTGTGCCATATATAAAGTAGATCATTAATAATTTGTATGCTGATTACATAGGAAATAATATTCTGGATATGTAGAATTAAATTATTAAGATTAACTTCACTTGTTGCTTTTGACTTTCTAATGTGGCTACTAGAAAATTTTAAATTACATTTGTGGCCTGCATAATGTTTTGATTAGACAGTGATTTAGAGCTAACATGCCTATTTTGGTGAAAGCAGATATGTCTTTAGGATAATGAATAGGACAGTATTGATAACGTGCATTTTTTTCCACATTAGAGTGTTAACTGAACTTGATACTCACTTTCTAAACAATGAGTACATGTTAGATGTAATGTTTATTTTTCTCTAAAAAGATTATTTACATCAATGATGCATCTTAAAATCATTACTATGGGGGCACCCATACTAATTAGTATTGCTCAATCAGTTAAGTGGCAGATTTCAGCTTATGAGGTTTGTGAGTTCAGCCCCACATCAGGTTCTCTGATGTCAGCATGGAGCCTGCTTTGGATTCTCTGCCTCCCTCTCCCTCTGCCCCTCCCCAGCACTCTCTCTCTCCGTCTCTCTCAAAAATAAACATTTTTTAAAAATAAAATCATTAGTATGTTGGGATTGAGGAGCTAGATCTTCAGTTTTGATGTATTTCATGGCAAGTTCTTGCAGGAACTCTATGCCCATATATACCATAAAACCTAAGGAAAACAGAAACCCAGTTTTAAAACCAACGGCAGGGCTTTAAGAAAGTTCAGTTTGACAGACATCTGGGGAGCAACTTCCCCTCACAAGATAGTGTGCTAAGTACCATAAGGACTACAAGGGTGGCGTTAAACACATCCCCTGTCTTCAAGGCACTTAACTCTAGGATGAATCTGAGAAGTGAACTGGCATAACGTCGTGAGAGACATAGGGCTGAGGAACAGGACAACTAAGGCCACACATGCCATGCCTTTGTGTAAATTACAAATGGTGCTCCCTGCTCAAAGCTGTTGTAAACATCACCTGGATTCAGCCCCTATTTGTCCCCCTTTCAAAGAAGGGAAAGATCACACTCAGTTTTATGTTGAGGGAAGAGGTGGCATTCGCAGGTTAGGATTTCCGTAGAAAGAAATGGAAGACAGGGAGCCTTCCTGAAGGAGGGAACAGAAAACAAAAGGAAATGATGATGTTTGTCTTAACCAATGATCCACTTTCACGCTGCATCTCTAAGATATGAGTGAGGAAAAAATGAACTAGTGGGCTGGGGCACCTGGGTGGCTCAGTCCGTTGAGCGTCTGACTTTGGCTCAGGTCATGATCTCACGGGTTTGTGGGTTTGAGCCCCGCATCGGGCTCTGTGCTGACAGCTCAGAGCCTGGAGCCTGCTTCAGAGTCTGTGTCTACCTCTCTCTCTGCCCCTCCCCCACTCATGCTCTGTTTCTCTGTCTCAATAATAAATAAAAAAACATTAAAAAAAAAAGAATGACCTAGTGGAAGCTTCATAAGCCCCCCCCAAAAAAAACTTAAGTAGGACAATAGATTACCTGGAATCCTGTACAAATCACGCCAAAAGAGAAATACACTGAGGAATAAAGCAAACTTCCTTGCTAATTGGTTTTAGGTTTATGCACAATCATTACGATTATGTCTATTTCAAAAGATGAGTTCTTTAGATGGCAAAATGGCACCATTTATCAAAATCTTGATAGTGATAGAGCTCCTTACCAACAACAAGAAAACACAGCTGAAAACATGATCCAACCCCTCCTTATAAATACCTCAAGTTTCTCAAAATTCTTTCTTATATTCTCATACTCCCTCAGGTCCTAGAGCCCTGATAGGGAACTTTGAAGAAGTGTATTCACCGGCAACATTTTTAAAGCAGTAGCTGATAACTGCAGTTACAGCAAGAGTTGCTCTGCCAAAAACTACTGAAATAAGCAAAGCACTCAACCCATCTGATCTTCTCACACCCTGACAGGAGTACCTGGTCCTGCACATCACCACTGGCAAATCCAAGAAGACAGGAGAGACGTCACAAGGGATCCTCGGTAGGGCAGGCATAGCCACGTTCACCAGGTCTATCTCCAGCTGAGAGCCAGTGCTGGGATAGAGGAGCTCCAAGTGCAAATCTAAACACAAGGGAAAGGGAATTTCAGGCTAAACAGAGCTGTAATCCACACGAGACCATAAAAACATGGCCAAACAGGGGCAATGTGAGATGCGGAGCTTGCCTAAGGATTAAATTACTACTCCTCATTTCCAAATGCATTTATGACTGCTGTGTTATGAATGTTCTCATTTACAAGTTTATAAAAAAAGAATTTTCTTTCTCTTCAGGTCAATCCACTTAAATCCAGGAATTTTTCAGCCCTAAAAATTACTCTTCACCCTGGTACAGGTGGGTAAACTAAACCACCTGGGTGACTCAGTCAATTAAGCGTCCGACTTTGGCTCAGGTCATCTCACAGCTCGTGAGATCTAGCCCCATGTGGGGCTCTGTGCTCATAGCCCAGAGCATGGAGCCTACTTCAGATTCTGACTCCATTTCTCTCTGCCCCTTCCCTGCTTGCACACTGTCTCTGTCTGTCTGTCTCTCTCTCAAATATAAATAAAAACATTTTTAAAAAAGTTCCCACATATAGAATCATCTGCAAGGAAGATAACTAAGATTCTGGAGCACACATTGTTAAGTACTATGCCACACGCTTCCATATCATCTCGTTTAGGGTTCCTAGGGTCCCATCCCCACAGCTTGGGATAAGAAGGTGGACACGGGCATATAATGGTGTGATGTGCTCTGTTTCTGTGACATCAGTAAGTGAGCATGGGGAATCACAGAAGTCAGTCATTGAGTCCAACACCCTTCAGGCCCTCTTTTACATGTGTCCTTAACCAAGGAAGAAAACCAAAGTCTCACATTAATTAGGATTCTTAATACCAATAAATAAGAAATTTGCATTTGGCAAGACCCAAACCTACCATCAAAAATGATCGTAATCCACGTTCCCCCTGCAAGACTACCTTCTTCAGGCTCAATGTGGAAACTCAGGGAAGCCACTGTAAATAAGTAAAAACACTGGTTTTGAAGTTCAGATTCAATACACCTGCTTCCCTAATGGTGTAACAACAAAATTTAACATTCCTCAGAATCACCAGGAGGGCTTGATAAAGCACAGATTGCTGGGCCCCACCCCAGAGTTTCTGATTCAGCAGGTTTAGGGTAGGGCCCAAGAATTTACAGTTGTGACCAGGTGCTACTGGTCTGGGGATCACACCTTCAAAACTTTCATCTTAAGGAAAGTTCTGACTGATCCATTCGTCTTGGGCATTCAAAAACCTAGTGTTCACCAGAACAATCCTGAATTCCTACTTTCTTTGGAAAAATGTGTCCTCAAGGACACGTTTGGCTCCTAATTAAACACATAATATCTCTGGTCTTTTTCCCATCCTTTAATCAAGGTAGTCATACTTTAGTCACCACTTATTTCTTAAACGTCCACTTCCCAGAGGAGAAACTTCTAGAAGTCTCTGTTTCTATTTCAATCTTCCTGTCTCAACATACCATCCTCTAGTTTCCTTTTGAATATATGATCAGAAGGACTCCCCAGATGGTTACAAAATTCAAAATACAAAAAAAAAAAAATTATTTTTGCCTTGCCTGCTCGGAGAGAGGCTCAAGCATGGATCAGTGCTGGAGTTTCCTTGAAAACAGCAATACTATAGACTATCCATGCTAGACCAATTGAGTTCTCCCATTGAGATCATTGGCTGAGCCTGACAATCAAACCCTCATCTTTGAAGATCTCCTGGACATGCCTCAGCCAAGGTAAAGCCAATTCAAGGATCCATCAAAAATCAGTCAGCTCCTCAATGAGATCCAAGATAAGAAATGTGCTATCTACAGAACACTTTTCAGTTCTTCTATCAGGAATGTCAAAGGATAAGCCAGGCCAGGCTAACCCTGGTTAGCCCAGGGCTTCTATGTACATTTACGTAGGAAGCATAATGCACAATCAATGGTGGTGGGGAATCAGTCACATCAACACAATTATCCATGGCCGTCCCAGCCAGGCCAGCCCATGCTTCGCGCTCAAAAGTGTATTAGATACTTCTACCTAAAGCAGACCAAATATGAATACCATAAAAAGATACCAAAGACAAGCAAATTCACAGAGAAAATTAGATACATCATTTGAGGGAAAAAAAAAGTTTAATACAAGCAATCATTAACTGCTAAGATAGACTATTCCCTTTCGGAAGATAAAGCAATAAAATCTGAAAAGATTTACATCATATGGCTCAAAAAGGAATTCTAAAAAGACGGTTATAAATTATTAGGAGCTCTAGACTATAATAGCAACCTCAATTGACCATTAATTCATATATATATACCTATATGAATATATATATTCATAGCTATTTAATATATAGCCTCAGTTACTAAACAGAAAAAAAGTTTTTAAGCAGAGAACATTTAAACCCATAGCAGATATTTTAAGACTTTCCCCCAAATATTTTAAGTATCAATAAACTAGTTCTCAAGGTAACTAGCTGTGCTCTATCTATAATCCCTTCAAAACACATCCCACTCACCTGCCAGTAGTATTTCAATACTCGTCAGAGAGACCAGCCAGCCAGTCATCTTGTCCACTTGAATCAATCCTTCAAAATTGCTCAGACATTAAAAGCATGTTCAGTTTTGTTGGGGCAGTGTAGCTTTTGTGCTTTATAAAAAAAAAATAAAATGACAAATTACTATCATTTTTTACCTATATTCTACTACTTTATGGGGTCAAGACTTGGGAAATTAAGGAAGTGATACATACACTAGAGTCTTCTCCAAGTGATACATGGCCCTAGAGTCTTCAAATCGACTATCCTCCCAAGCTCAGGAGAAAAGAGTAATCTAAGAATCTTGTTTAAAATCATTACTATTCCACCTCCTCCCCCTTATTTTATGCATGTTTAAGTTGGGTAAATAATAACAGCCTCTTTCATTAACTCATTATGGAACAAAAGCTTAATTTAAAAAAATATTAAATTCTAGATATCAAGATATGAGTTAACAGTAGTTGTGGTGTGGGGGTAGGGGAGGTTGTTTTGTTTCTAAAAAAGTCTCAGGGGCATCTGGGTGGCTCAGTTGGTTAAGCATCCAACTTCAGCTCTGATCATGATCTCGCAATTCGGGGATTCGAGCCCCATGTCAGGCTGTGCTGACAGCCTGGATCCTGGGCCTGCTTTGGATTCTGTGTCTCCCTCTCTCTCTCTCTCTCTCAAACATAGACATTAAAAAATAAAAGTCTCAGTCCTCCAAGAAACCAATCAACACAAAAAAGTAAAAAGCTTAGCAAAGCAAACGTTAAGTATGGTACTGGGTTGAAAAAATAGTACTTACTAATGGAAATTTGGGGAAAACAGTCTTGTCCTCACAGCAGAGGAGAAAGGGAGGAAAGAGAGGAAGAAAAAGCTGGAGGCTTCAAACTAGACCCCATGATTTCAGGGTCTGTCTACCGCATTCTACAGACCCAGCTCACCCAACCTATCTTCCTTAAACACTATCTTTACTGTGCCGTTGTTCTGCTCAATGCTTTCAATTCAATGCAAAACCTCCATCACTCCTAAAATGACCTTAAGAATACTTCTCAGGACTTTTATCAAGATTAACCGAGGCGCTGTATACAAAGATATTAACACAGAGCCAGGCATGAAGGAGACACCCCACAAATGTTAGTTTTCCCTTTAAGGGCTCTCTATTTCCAAAGCAAAGCCCTGTTTCTGACTTTTCAGTCAGGGCATGACCTGGCCCCTTAACCTTCCCAACTTTCCCTGGATTGGCTCTCTAAAGCGAACCCTTCATTGCACTGGACAGTTCCCCCCACCACCTCTCAAACAAGCCTTCCTCAGGTCAGTCCCTTTCTTGGCTCCTGTGGGCGGCTTCCTGCACTCCCCACACTCTCTTGTGGCGTAATGAAATCCTGGCCTTCCTTCACGGCCCAGCTCAGGAGCTGCCTCCTCTGTGGTATGTCCCCTGTGTTGGTTAGTATGCTGCTCCCTCCTATGGAGGGCAAGGAGAGACGAAAAAAGAGGCAGACAGACCACTCCCGATTGGAAGGCAGCAGGTTCAACAAGCAAGGAAACTTACATATAGGCTTGGCTTGGGCGTCCTCAGGATGAGTAAATGGCTGCACCTACCTGCCTGAATCTTAAATGTTTACATAGAAGCCTCAACTGGGTTCCAACACATATACCAGGCAGGTAGTCTCAGCACCATAGTGCTCTCTCAAGGCTGTGTCCTGGCAGTCTCTCTGAGAAAAGTGGGCAGAGTGTACATTTCAAGGACAGGGAGAGGGGTATGGAGCTTCCAGGTCAGCTCTCAGTCAACTGGAGGTCATGTTCTCGAGGTGATCCCTCCTCCTAACCGGTCTACGCAATCACACCTGCCCCCAATTCTGCAGTGTGCCCTGCGTGGTCAGCAAGAGTTTTCACCTGCACCAAGCTGGCTCATTTGACAGCTATTTGGCTGCACTTAGAGGCAGCTACCACAGACACAATAGTCACACGCAAAAGAAAACATAGATTAATAATCCCCAATGTAAGTTAACATTTTTTCCCACCAAGAGTCCCATGATCCGGACCATTCATTTACCAAGTCTCCTAGGCTGGGGGTAAAACTGATGAGGTTTTTGGGGTGATAGTGGGTTTCGTGGGGTCTGGAGCCTATGGCCAAGAAAGAATTCTTGAAGACGTCTTTGGTGCAAAAAGGTGATTTTTTTTGAGGCACAGGGACCAGACCCGTGGGCAGGAAGAGCTGCCCGGGACCATGAGGAGAGATTGGTTTTATACTATAGGGTCGGAGGGGGTGAAGTCCAGGGCAAGTTTTTAGGGAGATTTCCATATATTAACAAGACTCCCAGGATACTGGAGGCCTAGATACTGTCAAGCTAAGTTGTTTTTCCCTCTAGCAAAACATTAATACAATAAGGAGTTTCTGGAGAAACATTTTACTCTGCCAGCCTCAAGTATTTGTCAATGGGCTACAGGTTATAAGGAAATTGAGTTCTATCTGCCATTTCCTTATGCCTTTGTTTCCCACATCACTATGGAAGGGTGATGGAGACTTAGGTCCTGCAAGACTATGATCTCTATCAATTAACCATATGTTTTTCCCCTTTCCTTTGTTCTTGGACAGCAAGGAGCGCCTGAGGAATATCACACATATCCACCTGGGAGGGAGGGAGTGTTTGCAGTCTGTTTGCCTTATGCTCCATCATCAAACTCACTCATGGCATTCACTTGTGTCTTTGTGACTTAATTAGCAGACTCAACAGGTATGAACAGACAACATTCTGGCACATGTGCCTCTTTTCGCGGCAATAATAATGTCCAAAGCCACCCTCTTTTAGAGGATAGTTTTTCTGATTAGAGACATTGGGTATTCAGTAAGGACAGACTTTGCTTGTTATCATTTAAAATTTGCTGGGTGAGTGCAGTAAGGGCTTCTGTGTGTGCCATGATGTCCTACAGGCCAACGGAGGGACAAAGATGGTGGCCAAAGACGGTGGCCAAATTGTACCAGTTGAAAACAGAACATGCCCACCTGGCCTTGAGGAGAGGGAGTTGGCAGCTTTAGGAACCTTGACTTGGTTGTGCATACCATACATGTGGGCCAGGGGAGGCAGGTGAGAGGAGATGAACGAGGGGAAGGATATGCCAGACCAGGACCTTCATCTTCTCCTTCAGTGGTGCACGTTTCATTTCAGGCATAGTGCATTTCAACAGGTCCAACTTGCAGCAGGACAACTGGATCCCAGAGGAGCCTGAGCAGTTCCCTTTTACCAGGAATGCGAAGTAATTCACACATTCCAGCAGGACATCCCATTGCAAACTCCAGCAGATAATGCCGTTCCAGGTATGCTGGGGCTTGAGTGTTCTCAGCAGCATTGCACAGTGATCCACAGTGAGAGTCAGGGCAATGGCTGTTTTTTGTGACTTCCATATCATTGCCATTTTGAGTGTGTCATTAGGGGTCCCCAGTCAAGTTTATGAGTCAATGGGCCCTACTGATTTTTCATTCAAATGTATTAAAACCTGGGATAGTATTTTAGCCCATCCAGTCAAATTATTTTACTTGTTAGTAATTTAATCTGCTGCTTTCATATTACATTTTTCCTTTCTACCAACTGTGTTGCTTGCAAGTTATAAGGGGAGATGAACCCTACATTCAACGCCATGCTGTTTTGCCCAGTCTTTTACATCATGACCTTTGAGTTTTTTATTTTTATTTTTTGTTTTTTTTTTTAGTTTAGTTATTTATTTTTGAGAGAGAAAGAGAGAGAGATTGAGAGAGAGAGTGGGGCAGAGAAAGAGGGAGACACAGAATCCAAAGCAGGCTCCAGGCTCTGAGCTGTCAGTGCAGAGCCCGGTGCAGGACTCATACCCACAAACTGTGAGGTCATGGCCTGAGCTGAGGGTGGACACCTAACCAACCAAGTCACCCAGACACCCCTACATCATGACTTTTGAAATGTGACCACCTATCATTATCCATTCAGTAAGGTATCTGTATATGGTACTTAGCTTCTCTAATCCCCTAAATGTGGCAGCCTGGTTTGCACGGTGACAAGGGATAGCTTGGGTTAAATCAGATACAGTGTCCATATAAAACAAAGCATATTGAGCCATCACTCAGAGGGATCATTTTAATCAATTTGTCAATCCATCACTAGTTGGGAAGTCCAGTGGATGACCACAGACTCTTTGGTAGTGGCCTTGGATGCTGTTTAGAATATACAGAACATGCTGTTAGTGCATTAACCAAGTCACTGTACTTCAGGGGCAATATGGTATTGTTGGCAATATGCCATCTTATTTGGGTGCTGTGGTGACCTCTCTTCATGTGTGCCAAATCTGCTTTATCTACCAATGGACCCATTGCTAGGGTTTGTACCTGAGCTAGGACATCAGCTTCCCAGATTGCCACAGGGTGTCAGTGCCTTACTATCTGGGATATGGAAGACAGTGAGGGCTATTTCAGGCTCTTGCAGATGGACCCAAATGTCTTTCCACATATTCCGACCCCCTCAAGGTCTTATTCATGATTATCTATCCTTTGGTTTCCTATTATTTAAGCCACAGGGCTCATCTCTTTAGTAGAGTCCAACTGTCAGTTCAAAGGGTTAACAGGCAGGATGCATTAGTGATCACCAGCCAAACCACAGAGTTCAGCCCATTGGCTGTTGAGGTTTGTTCTTGCTTCCATCCAGATGTGTTGGTGTTGGTGTTGGTCTGAATGGTAACTGCAGTCCATATAGAAGGTTGCCCTGACTAGACCCATCTCTATCCCAGGCATGGATAGGAAGGAATTTCCCCCATTTCCTCTCTACACCCTCCCGGGCCTCAGGGGCTACCATAGGAAAGAGGGTGGGAGCCACTGGAGGATCTACATACCCGACATGGGCTAGTAGCACCCATATTTTTGAGACAGTGGACTGTCTCTCTGCTGCAAAGAGGCATGCCACTTAGTCAAAGTGGGGGTTTGAGCCATGGCAGAGGTGGGTCAATGGGACATATTTTTAACACACCTCTTGATGGGAAGAGAAGTTTCTACCATGGTATACTGTTCCTTCATGAGATCCTCTACCAGGAGGAACACTGGGAACACTGCTAGGAGCTCTTGCTCTACAAGGGCATATTGGGTTTCTACCCTCTTCTAGAGTTGGGACTTAAATCCTAGAGGTACTGCGTCCTTTGGTTGTCTCTGTTACAGTGCCCAGCCCATACCTGGTGGAGTGACAGACATGGTAGCCCTGCTTGGGAGAGGCCCAGGGCTTTAATCTGCTTTACTAATATTTTTGCTTTCTCAAAGGCAGCTTGTTGTTTTGGTCTCCAGTTTTATATGTGCCCTTTCGTTACTAAGTGGTATAAGGGATGGAGGCACAGTACCAGGTCCAGAATAAACCTCCAAGTCCATTTAAGGCTTGCATCTCTTTCATATTCTCAGAGGTTAGATGGGCTTGCACCTTATCAGTCATAGCTTCTGAGACGACATTCATCTTATCCAACTAAACAACTCCCAAATGTGGCCTTGAATTTTCTGTGGGTTCACTGCCTGTCTTCTCCTGCACAAATGTTTCAGCAAAGCCTATAAAGTGTCCTGCAGAAGGCACTAATCTTCACATGTTAATATTATATCTCATCAATGCAATGGGCCTATTTTATTGACATGAGGAAGGAGAACAGGGACAGGTCTCCTACTACCATCTGGTTAACATATTGTGGAGCCGTGTAGGTAGCCTTGGGGAAGCACCTGGATTGTCCATTTTTCCCTCCCACATGAAAGCAAAATTGATCTTGTGACTCAGTAGCCAGTGGTATACAGAAAAAGGCATTGGCTAGTTGGGCATGGCATGGTACATTCCTAGGATTGTGTCCAAGGTATCTACATTGGTAGCAATGTTGGGCACAGCCATATGGATGAGGGATGGGTACTACATTAGTCAATTTTCAGGACCCTATGATCATCCTTCATGAGCCATCTGGCTTTTTTATTGACCATACCTGGCTGTTGAAAGCATTATGAGCAGAGCCTACAATACCCACTCAGTGCAGTTCTTGGATAGTTTTCCTATTTCCTTGTGTCCCCCAAGCAATTTGACAATTGTGTGACACACATATTGTTTGACACTTAGCGTTCTTCAAGGCACGGGTGGACTTCCTGATTCCCAGCTGGTGTTTCTCCTCAGTACTGGTTTGATTACTGTAACCTGAAGGCAGAATTCACCGATTAAGGTTTGCAGAGTTTGACCTTGTAGGATACCGATGCCCAATATATTCTCTGGCATTGAAGAAATAAAAACCTTGTATTCTTGTCAGGGAGATTGCCCAATTTGTAGTGTCAAAGGGACCTTCCTGACAAATGTTTGTCCTCTGTGACCATCGATGGTGCTGAGGGAGCCAGAAAACTTCTGAGGATTACCATGTATTAGAGTGCAGTCAGCTCCAATGTCCGCCAGAGGTACCTTTTGATAATTTCTGGGGGACCAGTGAATAGTGAACTGCACAAGAGGCCTCTGACCTCATTCTATGACCCTAACCTGGAGGCAATCCTGGGCTTCATTCTGTATGGAAGGTGTGGAAGGCACCCACCCCAAATAGGACTGTATCCCTGAGTTCTCTGCTACAGAAGGTGGGGCAACAGGGATGGTAGGGGCACATGGAGCTGGTCTGACTGTTGTTCAGGTTTTAAGGTTTTCCATAGACTGACCAACACAGCATTGGGTTGCCAGTCTATCTTTTCAGGTAGAGTCCTGACAGCAAGGACATCAAACCACGGTGGCATCCTCGTTACTTTGATCAGACCTTTTATAGCCAGTTGGAATAGTTTTTTGGCTTTTTATTTTTTGGTGAGGGAGAGCGCAAGTGGGGGAGGAACAGGAGAGGGGAACAGATGATCCAAAGCAGGCTCTGCACTGACAGTCTGACAGCAGTGAGCTCAATATGGGGCTCAAACTCACGTAAACTGCGATATCATGACCTGAGCTGAAGCTGGATGCTCAACCAACTGAGCCATCCAGGTGCCCCGCTTTTTGGCTTTGTGAGTTCCCTGTCTCAGGTCTTTCCCACAGCCCACGCCCATTCCCAGGATTTGTAAGTTTCATCTAGATCAGCAATAGCAAATGTCTTGTCCCACATGTGGACTCAGCATGGATCTCAGGATCCCATACCAGGAGTGAGGGCACACTGAAGTACCTTGGTTTTCATTTTTGCAGTGAATGTGGCCTTATCAGGGCCTTAAAAGACAGGGGCATAGATTTCCTATCTCACTTCCAATTCCCTAAGAATTTGTTGTACCCCTCTATAGATTTCCAAAGCCCATGTGCCCGGAAGATCCCCCTTATTGGGCCAAGCTTCCCTAATAATTCATTCTGTAAGGGAGTGAGTCCCTTGAACCCCTGAGCACCATGCAGGCATGATGGGCACAGAGTATGAGGTGATGCTGCTATCTTCTCTGCCTCCTGGGCCTAGTCAGAGAAACGGACCCTTGTGTCCACCCCACAGCCACACCAACCATGCCCAGATACTTACCCTGGCCTTTTGCTGCATTTTGGCAACTGTATCAATAAGTTCAGCAGGAGTATATTCTCTGGTGAATGTTCCCTGAACTGGGGACTGCCTGGCCCGCTGGGGTTGCCACTGCTGTGCTTTTGTTTTCCTTTGTATTAGGGGTGAGATGGCATAGCACCCTTTGTCCATTTCATGACATTCCCTTCAACATCCTCCTCTTTGCACTCCTCACTTCCCCAGGTATTCCACTTCCTTGCACCCCAACCAGGCCCCGTCGTAAGTGCTGGGATCTGAATCCAGGGCGGCGTTTTATGCCTTCCTAGCTTTGAAAGATGGCTCACCAAGTTCTCTGACTCCTCATCCTGCTCTCCCACCTTGTCTGCCAGACCCAGAGCCAGCAGAGTGGTGGACACCTGCACATCCTTCTCTAATCTCAGCTCTGCTTCCAACTTTCTAACCTCAGCTTCAGCCTGTAGCTGGGCATCAGTGTCTGGCTCAACTGCCAACAACAGAGGACAGCCCGCTGCAGCAGATATTCATCCCACTTCTCTGCCACAGTGTCCTCTGCTCAGTTTCTCCAACAGGATCATTAGTCCTGGTGTTTTCTGATGTCCCTGTACTCCTATGGTGGTCCACAAGCATCTAACATATAGGCCACCCCTCCCCACTTAGAGGTCACTGGTCAATCCAGGATTTCCCTTGCAGATACCTCTTTCCCAAGGCCAATTTCTTTTCTTTGGTCTCCTGGCTGCATGGCCAATTGTAGCCTTTCAAACTGGCCCCCATAACTCAAAGTGCAGGGAGAGACCAAAGAAAGAGGCAGACCACTTGAGATGAGAGGTAGCAGGTTTAGAAAGCAAGGGAATCTACATGTGAGGCTTGTCTTGGGCTGCCTCAAGAGGAGTAGATCTCCACCCCTGCCTGCAGAATCTTGAAAGTCCATATAGAGGGCTTAACTGAGCTTAGTCACACATACTGTCCAGATAGTCTCAACAACACATCACTATCTCAGGGCTGTCTCCTCTAAAACATCCCACGCTGTGGAAATAGGGGAACAGGGGAACAGGGAAGAGGGTGAAGAGCCTCCAGTTGTCTGTGTCTAGCTCTGGTTAACCAGTGGTCATATCATTTCAATGACCTCCTCCACCATCCAGCCATTCTGACTCTTGTTGCCCTTTCCTCTCTGAACCTTATGTCCTGGACAACCTGGACCACACAGTGCATATATGCCTATTCTTTTAAATTATCTGTTCCTCAAAGAGGTCCAGGGGCCTAATCTTCTATTTCTACAACTGTCTCTGTGCAAAGGTCCCACACAGTATTTAGTAAATTCTAACTGGTGAATATATATTTAAAAACTCTATGCCTGATTTACCTAATCTGAAGGAAATGGCTCTCACACATACAAGATGGGCAGAATCTATGGAAGCCAGATAAAGAGCCAAATGCCTTGGATAATGTCCTGATGCCTGCTCTGGGGATGCTGCTGAGCTCCTCCTGGGCACCCCCAAGTCAGAGGGCACAGACAAAATTCTCTGAAAAATACTAGCTATGAAATTTTCTCAAAGTTAAAGAAATTCTCCTGAGTACCCAAAGAATACAAAAGTACTAATTCGAAAGGATATATGCACCCGTATGTTTATTGCAGCAGTATATATAATAGCCAAAATATGGAAGCAGCCCTAGTGTCCATCGATGGATGAATGGATAAAGAAGATGTGGTATATACACATATACAATGGAATATTACTCAACCATAAAAAAGAATGAAATTTTGCTACTTGCAGCAACATTCTACCAGGCATTTAAATAAGAGTTAATACCCATTCTTCTCAAGCTATTCCAAAAAAAGAAACGGAAGGAAAACTTCCAGACTCATTCTACAAAGCCAGCATCACTTTGATTCCCAAACTGGACTGAGACCCAGCAAAAATAGAGAGCTACAGGCCAATATCCCTGATGAATATGGATGCAAAAATCCTCAACAAGATACTAGCAAATTGAATTCAACAGCATATAAAAAGAATTATCCACCATAATCAAGTGGTATTCATTCCTGGGTTACTGGTCTGGTTCGATATTCACAAATCAATCAATGTGATACATCACATTAACAAAAGAAAAGATTAAAACCATATGATCCTGTCAATAGATGCAGAAAAAGCATTTGACAAAATACAGCATCCTTTCTTAATAAAAACTCTCGAGAAAGTCGGGATAGAAGGAATATACTTAAACATCATAAAAGCCATTTATGAAAGTCGCACAGCTAATATCAACCTCAGTGGGAAAAAACTGAGAGCTTTCCCCCTGAGATCAGGAACATGACAGAGATGTTCACTCTCACCACTGTTGTTTAACATAGTGCTGGAAGTCCTAGCATCAGCAATCAAACAACAAAAGGAAATAGAAGGCATCAGAATTCGCAAAGATGAAGTCAAACTTTCACTTTTCGCAGATGAAATGATACTCTACATGGAAAACCCGACAGACTCCACCAGAAGCCTACTAGAACTGATCCATGAATTCAGCAAAGTCACGGAGTACAAATTCAATGTACAGAAATCGGTTGCATTTTTATTCACCAATAATGAAGCAACAGAAAGAGAAATCAAGAAACTAATTCCATACACAATTGTACCAAAAACCATAAAATACCTAGGAATAAACCTAACCAAAGATGTAAAACTTCTATGATGAGAACTATGGAAAACTTATGAAGGAAATTGAAGAAGACACAAAGAAATGGAAAAACATTCCATGCTCATGGATCAGAGGAATAAATATTGTTAATATGTCAATACTATCCAATGCAATCTACACATTCAATGCAATCCCAATCACAATTGCACAGCATTCTTCTGAAAACTAGAACAAACAATTCTAAAATTTGTATGGACCCCAAATACCCAAAGTAATATTGAAGAAGAACACCAAAACAGGAGGCATCACAATCCCAGACTTTAGTCTCTACTACAAAGCTATAATCATCCAGACAATATGGTATTGGCACAAAAACAGACACATAGACCAATGGAATAGAATAGAGAACCCAGAGCTGGACCCACAAATGTATGGCCAATTAATCTTTGACAAAGCAGGAAAGAGTATCCAATGGAAAAAAGACAGCCTCTTTAACAAATAGTGCTGGGAGAACTGGACAGCAACATGCAGAAGAATGAAACTAGACCACTTTCTTACACCACACACAAAAATAAACTCAAAATGGATGA
>CM053577.1:96130600-96150938 GCA_028646485.1 Cryptoprocta ferox | reverse complement strand
AAAAAACAAATAATCCAGTGAAGAGATGGGCAGAAGACATGAACAGACACTTCTCCAAAGAGGACACCCAGATGGCCACAGAATTATGAAACGATGCTCAATGTCACTCATCATCAGGGAAATACAAACTAAAACCACACTGAGATACCACCTCATGCCAGTCAGAGTGGCTATAATGAACAGGAGACTATAGATGCTGGCAAGGATGTGGAGAAATGGGCACTCTCTTACACTGTTGGTGGGAATGCAAACTGGTGCTGCCCTCTGGAAAACAGTGTGTAGGTTCTTTAAAAAATTAACAATAGAACTCCCGTATGACCCAACAATAGCACTGCTGGGGATCTACCCAAGGGATACAGAAGTGCTCATGCATAGGGGCACATGTACCCCAATGTCTATAGCAGCACTTCCAACAATATCCATATCATGGAAAGAGCCTAAATGTCCATCAACTGACAAATGGATCAAGAAGATATGGTTTATATATACAATGGACTACTACTTGGCAATGAGAAGGAATGAAATCTGGCCATTTGTAGCAATGTAGATGAAACTGGAGGGTATTATGCTAAGTGAAATAAGTCAGGCAGATACCATAAGTTTTCACTCATAAGTCTAACAGGAGAAACTTAACAGAGGACCACAGGGGAAGGGAAGGAGACAAAAATAGTTAAAGAGAGGGAGGGAGGCAAACCATAAGAGACTCTTAAATACTAAGAACAAACTGAGGGTTGATGGGGTGGGGGAGAGGGGAAAATCGGTGACGGGCATGGAGGAAAGCACTTGTTGGGATGAGCACTGTGTGTTATATGGAAACCAACTTGACAATAAACTATATAAAAAAAGAAGATGTGGTATATACACATATACAATGGAATATTACTCAACCATAAAAAGAATGAAATTTTGTCATTTGCAACAACATGGATGGATCTAGAGAGTATAATGCTAAGCAAAATAAGCCAGTCAGGGAAAGACAAATACCATATGATTTCACTCATGTGTGGAATTTAGGAAACAAAACAAATTCACAAAGACAAAAAACTTAGGCGAAGCAAAAAACAGACTCTTAACTATAGGGAACAAACTGATCATTACTAGACGGGAGATGCATGAGGGAATGGGTAAAATCAGTGATGGGGAGTAAGACTACATTCATCTTGATGAGCACTGAGTAATAGATTTGGTGAATCACTATATTTTACACCTGAAACTAATATAATACCATGTGCTAACTATACTAGAATTAAAATAAAAATTAAAAACTAGTGAGAGTTACAAAATTTATAGAATTAAATACATGTATGTATTACTGAATATACATTTAATTTATATTTTTAAGAAAACAGACTAGCAAAAACATTTATACCATTTCAGAAAATATAAAAACCATAATAAACCCCCAGAAAAAAGAATATCTGCATGAAACTTAGAATAAATTATCTTATAGGTATGTCTTAAGATAATCCAATATATAAAATCATCTACATTTAATTAAACTCCACAAACATTTATGATATTCCTAGTATACGCGGGGCCCTGTGCCAAGAGTTCAGAAAACAGACAACCTGAGTGCGTGCCTTTAAGTCCCTGGCGGAGGAAGTAGGGATGGAAGCCACTTGCATTTATGAAAGGAGATCTGTCATGTCTCAGTAGATTCAACATGTTTTCCTGTAAGTTGCAAAATTCTCTACATTTTTACATCTATTTGGAATAAGGTCCAATTTTAAAACATTCAATTTTCCAAAATACATCTACTGCATAGGGAAAGGTACCCAAGAGTATTTGCTACTCCATCCGAGAACAGGATCTGACTTGCCTGTTACACCCTACAGAATATCCTCAGCGCAGGAGAGTCAATTTTTCAATCTGGCTGCATGATTTTAAAATTTCATTTTAATGCTTGCTCTCAGCTTGAAACAATACAAGTAAATATTTACTTACACGTTGGTTTTCTTAAAAGTCTATGCTCAGACCTGCATCGTTTCCTCTAGAATAGAGCAATTGAATCAATAAGTATTTTTTTTTATTAACATGATTCATCCACTAATTCTTCCTAAGGATAATCAGCCTCCACTTAATTCTTTTAACCAGTGAATTTCCAACCAAAGGAGACTGTGTGCCTTTGGTCAAATCTCCTCTCACCTCCTGTCTCTCTCTGCTCTCATTCCTCCTCTTCCTCTTTTGCTCCCTCCGCTAAAAGCCTCCCCTCCCTTGGAACTCAGACAGAGTGGCAAGGTTGCTCATACAGATTGCCCATTTCCTTTTGTTCACCACAACATTGGCAAGAGTATAATACCTAGAAAAGAGAGAACAGAGACATTTCTGAATCAAACGGTACCTTTTCTCTTCCTGTCGCGTTGTGACTCGAGGAAGAAATTATCTTTCCTTTCTAAATGATCTTGTTTCTCTCTGCAAGTACCGATGGCCACATTATCTGGTTAGAGCCCAGCCTGTAGCTACCGTGCAGGTAACTCACCCATATTGGACTGTAACTCACCTAACTCGTTTTTGTCCTGGCCAAACATGCGTCAAAGTAAAAGTTCAGAGCTGACCACAGGGCAAGTTTAATGATTAACACAAGCTACTTAGGCTTTTTCCTCAGGGTCTTTTATTAATGACCAAAGAAAGAGTGTCTTACATTTTTCTCCACTTACTGCATGTGCCCAAACAAGAATTCTAAGTAAAAGTCTACCCAGTGAGACAAATATGCATTCAATGATTGAAAGAATTTGCCAGTAAGTCAGTGACCAAACACAGGTCCCAGGACAAAGGGCCACTGGAGAGCTGGTTGCCATTCATGAACAGTCTTTTCATTGACAGGAATGACTGGTAAGTTCTGGGCTGATATTCTCACTACAGAAGTGGGTCTAAAGAAGCAGAGAAAGGAACTGATTGTTCAAACTCTTACTAAGAAAGGGCCCACTAGCCCTCTTTGTTTTTTTACTTTCCTTCCTCCCTCCTGACCTTGCTTTCTTGACCAAGAAGAGGCCCTTGACTTGTACTCATCCCCTTCTAGTAGGACTTAGACCATGGGTCTCAGTCATTGATTTGACTCTCTTGATAATCAGAGAATAAGCAGGCCTGGGAGGTCAATACCAGCCACCTTTTCCATTGGTTCATTTCTGACTTCTCTGTCTCTGTCACACCATCCATTCCAGTTTACATCACCAGCTTCCTGATCATGTCAGTCTATGCCCAGTGGTTCCTGACCAGAGGAAATGCTCATCTTTTCCCACCCTTTCCATTGAAAGAGGAGTCTTTCCAGTACAATTTAATAGCCCTGAGTCTCCGCCTCAAAGGACTATCAGCAGACCTAGGAAGTACCCTCAATAAGACCAGATTTAATACATGGAGATACAGCACAACTTTGATGATAATAGTGAACTTATCCTCTAAAAAGTACTGGAGGTTACACCAAATCTGTGCATATCAGAGCACAAACAAGATGCTCTTCCTAGTGCTGCAGCCAGCAGTGTAGAGACAGGGTGCCTGGCCAGGCTGGGCAGGTGCAGAATCAACCACTCTGTCATGCTGCCTGCCTGTCTGCTCAACCTCAGTTTCCACCTGGATCCCCCCCACCCAGAGCAGGTCAACAAGCACCATCCGAGCCATACTTATATGCTTGGTACATAAGTAGTGGGGAGGAAAGGACAGACCAGGTATAGCAAGATAATCAGAGGGGAATTTCAAAATTATTGGTAATTTTTTATTTTTGTAAAGGAAATCATATTCATGAATCACTTAGCTGATTCAACATTATTTTTTAAAGAATATATTGGGGCTCCTAGGTGGCTCAGTCAGTTAAGCTTCTGACTTTGGCTCAGGTCATGATCTCACTGCTCGTGGGTTCGAGCCCCGTGTTGGGCTCTGTGCTGACAGCTCAGAGCCTGGAGCCTGCTTCAGATTCTGTGTCTTACTCTCTTTCTGTCCCTCCCCTACTTGAACTCTATTTCTCTCTCAAAAATGAATAAATGTTAAAAAATTTTTAATTAAAAAAAAGAATATAACACAGTGCTTGCTGTCTGGCAGGGGGGACAGAAACATGATCATATTAGATTACTATAGTGTAGTCAAGTCTCCTGATAAAGACTTAACTCGTGTTTTATCTCTTGCTACTTTAGCAAAAGATTTCCAGAACTTAATCTCCTCTATCCTTGAGTAAATACTATATAATGGATATTTATAATTCCTTTTGCTAGCCTAGCTGTAAAGATTTCATCCAAAAGCACCCCAATTTTCTTATGGGTAGATTTGCCTCTTTGTTCTTGACCAATAGAATCCTAATGGCTTTGGCTTCTGTGTTCTAGAAACTTCTTGGTGGGCGACCAAGCTCTACTATTAAAGAAATGAAGAGGAATGAGCCACTTAATGCTCCAAGACCTAAAAGGAGAAGTTGTAGACCTCTACAAGGAATGATATGCCACCTGGAAGCTTGGTGAGCCTCAAGTATTCCCCTCTGTGGTCCCATTGTCCACGTCAAGATCCCCAAATATAGGCACAGATCTAAGTTTGCCAGGCAAACACAACCTCCAGACATCTTACCATACTCCAAATTCCCTCTCATATAGAAAACCTAAATAAAGTCTTGAGCTCAGGTCTCTGACTCCATGATAAAGACAAATGCTCCTCAGAAGGAAGCCTGACCACAGTTCCCTTGCACCACAACATAGGCAGCCATGCTCACCCCCAGATGTTGACACTATTGCACAGGAAGCTATTTCTATGAGTTTAGGAAATCTTGGCACAAAAATTTTTGCCCGAGCCTATGAAGCAAACTCAGATCAAAGGAGAAAGTCATTCTCTGACCCCTTTCTCTTGGATTCTAACACCACTCTGAATTCCTGGGGACTAGCACCCTGGGGAAAAGAGGGGAGGGAAGTATATGGGAATACACCTAATAGATTCCCAATTATGGAAAGCATAATCAATAAAGGCCTAGCTGTTGTGCTCTGAAGTTCATCAGCACATTTGGCCAAGGCCATACTCTACAGGCTGCTCCCAATTAAAGGAGTCAATGGGACAGGGATAGTAAGACACAGGACTCCTCTCATGAAGACTATAGCTTGAAGACTCCCCAACAAACTTGCAGAACCTTCCTTAGACTACATATTAGCCTAGGATGCTTCTACTGACCTCTCCTTCACTTGGGGTTAGTCTGACAGCTCTCCCAGCTTTCCCAGCTCGTCCCCATTTTCTCTCTTCGGCACTCCCCCCTTCCATGTACCACACCACCCCTTATTGCTTTTCCTAAACCTTGGCCACACCTCTTAGAAGAGTCCCTTTATTAATTTTTCAGCCTAAATGTTCTATCTGCTTCATACTGGAACCCTAACTGATATAGAAGCTCTAAGACATAGCTAAGTTCCCAAATGGGAAAATGTAGAGTTCCAAGTCATCAAAAATTGGCTGCAACTGTAAATGTGACCTCATGAATAAACACAGGCTGGTAATGCCTGGGAATATTTGAGTTATACGTGTCATTCCCAAACTAGATGCTGCATCTCTTTTATTTTTTTAAGTTTATTTATTTATTTTGAGAGAGAGAGAATGAAAGCAGGGGAGAGGTAGAGAGAGAGGAAGGGAGAGAATCCCAAGCAGGCTTGGTGCTGTCAGCACAGAGCCCAATGTGGTGCTTAAACTCACAAACCATGAGATCATGACCTGAGCCAAAATCAGGAGTCAGATGCTTAACTGACTGAGCCACCCAGGCTCCCCTATATGCTGCATTTCTTAAGGAAAAGAATTATCTTTATTTATCTGGATTCCCAGAGCATTTTACACTGTATTTTATATACCTTGTACATCCATCTGAGAAAGAACACCAAGTAGATGAAGACCAAGTAAGCCAAAACTAGGTTTTAAATGGAAACTCAGAAGCCTCAATGCATTTTGCTTTTTTGCTTTCTCTTCATCAAATTGGTGTTTATATGCTCTTCAAACTATAGACATGTTTCTGATAGAAGGCAGAGGCAGACTATGGAGAAGGACATTATCATGGCTCCTTTGTCTAAGTGAGAACTTCATCATTCAAGAGCCCTGAAGTAAGCTTTGTGTCCATTCTCCAGGGGCCACATTCTGTGTGACCAGCCACGGAGCTATGGCCCATGTAGGCTGTTTCTGTGCTGTCAGAATCCTCCCCAGGCAATTCCCCTTTCACCTGTATGAAATAGACCCAACTGGTCCTCCTTGCTTCTCCTCAAGGATTCCTAGTATCCCTTTGTTCATGGAGAAACAAAACTAAAGCAGTGATATTCTCTCTGGTTTAATATCATATTCCTAATTAAAATGAGATCCTAAAGATAATGAATATATGCATTCAGATTTGGGGGGGGAGCAAATCTGCTCTACCATAGGGTCTAAGCTATGGGTGAAACACATGCTTCATAATTTCCTTAGACAAGTTTTCTTTTCCACTAGATAAAATTACTCAAAAGTAATTTGTCATTATTGCCTCTGTCCTGAATCAATTTTGCTTATTAAATTATTTTGGTAACAATAACTCAACTTATCCAGAAGCTAAACTGTGGTGACCTTCATCATTTTAACGGGAGTCCTAAAAACTAACCAGGCCCCTGAGGGGGCACAGATGAAAACAACATACAAAACCTGCACAGTTGGGAGTAACACTGAACTGTAGGTAGTTCCTCACTCAGATAAGCGGAGCTGACTAACAACTCTAACATCATAGGGTGTGGAGGGATGATGCTATATGCCTCAGTCATCCTGAGGGCACCATTGGAGTACAACATTCAACACAGCTGGGCTCATACCAACAAAACAGAGCGATCAGAAAGCAGTGACATCAGGGAGCCTGGGTGGCTCCATCAGTTAAGCATCTGACTTCGGCTCAGGTCATGATTTCATGGTTTGTGAGTTCGAGCCCCACATCAGGCTCTGTGCTAACAGCTCAGAGCTTGGAGCCTGCTTCAGATTCTGTGTCTCATTCTCTCTCTCTCCCTCTACCCAGCTTGTGCTCCATCTCTCTCTCTCTCTCAAAACTAAATAAACATTTTTTTTTAAAAAGGCAGTGAAATAAGTTCATATCTAAGTGTAGGATGGCCACCTCTCCCAATTTACCCTGACCAGGAAGGACTTTTCCAAGGATACTTCCAGTGCTAATTAACACAGGGCAAGTCCCAGACAAACCAAAATGGTTGATCATCCTCCAAGAAAACAAGGGAAATGAGTATAATACAAGTTAGATCTTACCCTAAAAAAACTAAAAATTTTATAATACACATTGGCACTCAAAGGAGGTAGGCTTCAGTCGCTCATAAAACTCACTTACGTGGAGTAACTGGATTCTTGTCATGTCAGATGAAATAGATGTTGCAATATCCAATGTCTTCAAATGGCAGAAACATCCTTTGCTCTGAATTTGGAGTATCTGTGAGAGATGTGGGCAAAACAGCATATGTCAGTTTCTGAATTACAGTAAAACTCTTTCTCCCTGGGTTCAGCGGAATTTAAAGTAAATCATACCAGCAGGGAGCAACAACACAAAAGCAATTAATTTTTTTTCCAGTTTGATACCATGTTCCTCTCTGAGTCCTGAAGCCCAGCTGAGATTTCAGAAGTGTATCTCACACTTAGTTTTAAAATTATGACTGACAGTGAAGTCATACATTTCTGCAGCCCAGTTGAATGCTTGCTTTAGCAGCAGAATGTTATGATACTTTCAACTTCTATATCTTAGAGGAAATTGTTTTAAAAATGGAATAAATGTTTGCCCCTTCTCTGGCAAATGATGCACAACTGATAAAACAGCACAGAGTGTGATACCTGATAGGAAGGACATATAGGTGATAAAAAGGAGGGGATTCTAAAAGTCTAGAGATAAGACTGTCTTCAGAATTAAACAATGAAAATTTCACATGTTAGTGCATCGAATTACTTAGTAAGACTTAAGGCTATTCATGTGTCTAAAGAAAACCGTTCAGATGGCCAATTTGCGAAGATAATGTAATGTGGCAATTTTTTAAAAACAGTCACAAATTCTTTGTCAGCTATCTCATTGGAAGGACAGTCCATGTCTCCCTCCTCTTGAAGCTGAATGGGCTTGTCACTCACTGAAAACTAATAGACAGCATCAGAAATGATGCTGCCTGGCTTACAAGGCTAAGTCAGAAAACAAAATGCAGTTTTGCCTTGTTTATTGGAACACTTATGCTTGGAGCTCTGAGTCACCCCAGCAGAAATCAAACTACCCTGGCCAGGCCATGAGGAAGCCAAGCCACACAGAGATACCTCCCATTGGTACTCCAGTTGGCAATGCCAGACACCACACCCATGAATGAATGGTCCTTCACAGCATTCCAGACCCCAGGCATCCAGTCACTGCCATGCGTCTTCCTATCTGAGGCCTCAAACATCATGTATTAGAAACAAGCCTTCCCTGCTATGCCCCTTCCAAAGTCTTGATCCACAGAATCTACAAATATGATAAAATGGCTGCCAATGCCACTAATGGTAGGGTGGTTTGTTGTGCAGCGATGGTAAGCAGAATCAGCCCTAAAAGCTTGGAAACAGGTGAGTCCAGGGATAAACACTCATGTGATCCTCTAAGCTCTGAACTAAGAAATGCCCCACACTCCTGTTACCCAGTTGTTAATTCCCACTTATCCTGAGATCTCCAAATGACTATCCCACAGAGAACTTTCCTCCTAGGCTAGATGAGGTCCACCCATTATATACACTTGTTAAATCTTTATTTCTTCTTCAATGTAGCACTTAATCCAATCATACTTAAATAATTATTACTGATGTATTAAACTCTGCATGCATCATTACTGATGTAGATGAAATGGATTTATTTGTCTCCAGTCACTGCCTTCAATTATGTTCATCAAATCTTTTTTTGTTGTTTTTTAATAACACTTCAGGCAAATCTCATAGCTTGCAGCTTATTTATATTTGTTAAAAAAATCCAGTCCAGGTTAAATGTGAATAAAGTGTGCAGTTGAGGTTAATAACATTATATCAATGTCAATTTCCTAGTTTTATAAAGGTTCTATAGTTACGTACGATGCTACAGTTAGGGAAAGCTGGATGAAGGGTACACAGGAACCCTGATTTTTTAGAATTTCTTGCATGTTAAACTATTTCAAAATAAAAGTCTATTTAAAAAAAAAATCCACGGGCACCTGGGTGGCTCAGTCGGTTGAGCGTCCGACTTCGGCTCAGGTCACGATCTCACAGTTCGTGGGTTCGAGCCCTGCGTCGGGCTCTGTGCTGGCAGCTCAAAGCTTGGAGCCTGCTTCTGATTCTGTCCCTCTCTCTCTCTCTCTGCCCTCCCCTGCTCATGATCTGTCTCTGTCTCTCAAAAAAAATAAATAAAAATGTTCAAAAATTAAAAAAAAAAAAGTCCAGTACATCTTAATGAGTTCCACCTTGTGTGGAGAAGGTTGCAACAGATATGTACCAGATGCCATTAAACACTCAAACCCTTTAACCAGCCCCCAGATGTGATTCCATGCCACCAAGCAAGCATCTTGGCTCTCAGGTACAGGTGTAAAGAGAGAGCTACACCAGGCAGGGTTTGCCACATCACAAGTAAATCAATGAGCATCAGAGAATGACATAGCACTCACTTAGGATTTGGTGAAGAAATACGCATCTGACACATAGAGTTTCCTTGGTACACTGGCCAGTCGAGTTTCTGAACCATGTTTCACCCTGAACTTTGGTAACTTGCCTGGGAGAGTACTGCTGCCCGTGAACACTTGTCTGAATGCCAGCCAGTCTTTCAAAGGTGGGACATCCAGTCTCACCATATGTGGAATGAACCTTTTTATTTTGGTACATTGTATCTGATACACTATAGGCCTTCAACAAAGGAAATAATGGATGAATGGATGGATGGATGAAGAGATAAATTAATAAAGTTACAAACCATGAACAAGATATACAGCAACACACCTGGTATGTTGACTGTGTCTGAGGCACTGGGACATGCTGGGAACATTTACGTCCTAAAATAATACCTGGTATTACTCTTGTTTTTTACTTTTTCAAGATTTTTCCCCCACATGTCTACTCACATAATCCTTATTACAGTCCTATGGGTTATTGTGACCCAGTTGTTGGAATGCCCAGAAATATCAAGCAAGCTCTTCCAAAGTCAGTTCATTATTGTGCCATAAGGACTAGAAACCAAAATCCCTGGACCACAGACCCGAATCTGTTTCCCCAACTGTAATTGGTATACACATTCTGCTGTGAAGACCAAATAAGCACCACTGCCAAGAGGTAGGCTTAGGGCTGACCTGGCAAAGTGAGAGGCACTTAGAAAGAAACTTCTCCCCTGGCCCCCAGGAGTATCTCCAGGGCAGACAGACACCAGCCAACATTCCTAAAGAACTGACCTACAATGAAAATGTGCTGTCATTAATTGTATTCGTTGGTTTCTCACTTAGTGAAGAAAGTAAATTAGGAGATGGAAAATCAGAACCTCAGACTCTAATTCGATCCCATCAAGCAAAAAAGCAAATGTCCATTGAGTACCTGTGATGTTTCCCTAAATTCTGTGAGGGCTGTGATGTAACCTCTGCCCTCCAGAAACTTTTAATCTACTTGAAAAAAATAGAACATTTACAAACAAATTAACATAAGGCAGGAAGCACCATAGAAAAGGAATAAGTGATAAATCCAGAGTAATCACTTTATTCTGAGATAAGCAGGGAGGACTTTGGAGCGCCTGACATCTACATGGGATGTGGAAGGATGGGTGAAATTTCTACATGGGGAGAGAGGAGAAAGACTGTTTCTTGGAAAAAGAACAGAGATACAAAAGTACAGTTGAAAGCTACATACTGAGAAACAAAGCAAAATAAAGCTGCAGATCTAGGGCACAGTCAACTTGTTTCGGGGACAGGCTGCAGGGCATGGTTTAAACATAGGGCCATTAAAGCTGATTGGTATGGTGTGGAGTTCCAAACCACAGCCCTGGGCTTTACCAGACATTTCTGTGGTCGCATCCAACAGCCAAACTGCCATGAACATTACAGCTATATGGACAGAAAAAGAAACAAATGATCTTTGTTTATGAAAAAAATTAACTTCTATTACATTTCTAAAGAGTAGGTTGATATAAGGAGAAAAAGATCATTGAAAAAAAGAGGGGCACCTGAGTGGCTCAGTTGGTTGAGCATCTAACTCTTGGTTTCAGCTCAGGTCATGGTCTCACAATTTGTGAGATCAAGCCCCACATGAGGCTCTGAACTGAGCCTGCTTGGGATTCTCTCCCTCTCTCTCTGCCCCTCCCCCACTCATGCACATGCGCTCTCTCTGCCTCAAAATAAATAAACATTTTTTTTAAGGTACAATTTGACCTAATCCAGCTTTGTGTACCTCCCTAAACCCGAGGTGAAATTCTGCCCTCCTCGGTCTCCACAAACCTGTTCTCTTTGTCCATCTGTCTGTGGTTACAGACTTACTAACTCAGACCTGTCACCTTTCTGCCTACTCCAAAGCAATGCTGCATTTAGGTGGCTCATGTGCCACTGGACCACACTTACCTTTAGGCAGCATCTCCCACTTTCGTCTTACCCTCACACCCTGTGTCCCTCAGCCAGGCCACCCATTCATGCCCAAAGCTGCAGGGAAATAGTTATACTTGGCTCTTGGTTTTATTATCACCTGTGTATACCAGTAGCGTCTCCTGAGAAATATTTGATTTCTCTGTATCTTTTCACTTTAGACATTGATACCCTAGTTTGGATCCCCAAAATAAGTTGAGCAAAATGAGTTCATTGTGGGGTAGAAGCAGAGCCTGGGCAGATTGAAAATAGGCCAGATTCTAGGGCGCCTGGGTGGCTCAGTCAATTAAGCATCCAACTTCAGCTCAGGTCATGATATCACTGCTTGTGGATTTAAGTCCCAAGTCAGGCTCTGTGCTGATAGCTCAGAGCCTGGAGCCTGCTTCACATTCTCTGTCTCCCTCGCTCTCTGCCCTTCCCCCTACTCTCAAAAATAAACATTAAAAATTTTTTTAAATATTTACAAAATAGGCCAGATTCTGATCATTATAGAATAATCTCAAATGGTTTCATATTTTTTTAATAGTTTATTTATTTTTGAGACAGAAAGAGATAGAGCAAGAGTGGGGCAGGGGCAGAGAGAGAGAGAGAGAGACACAGAATCTGAAATAGGCTCCAGGCTCTGAGCTGTCAGCACAGAACCCGACGCAGGGCTCAAACCCACGAAACATGAGATCATGACTTGAGCCAAAGTCAGACGCTTAACCAACTGAGCCACCCAGGCGCCCCTCCAATGGCTTAATATTTTAAAAGCAAGCAAGCAAATAAACCTTAATCCGATAAGACACTCATGGATTAGTTTAAATTAAAACAAATGGAGCATATGGGAAAGTGGAGTCCATTTCATGGTAACATGTTTCAAACCTGGAATAAAAGCAGAGCTTCTAGGAGTGGTTTGCTGTTTGCAAACAGTCCTCAGAAATAGACAAATTATCCATATTAACCTGAAATGTGAACCTCTGCACAAAATCATCACTCTTTATTCATTATTTCATCCAACAAAAATTTAGCAGGTGTCTGGGGAAGATGAGCACCTCTGTGTGACTCAGAGGCACCCTAGGAGATACAGATAGATGGGTAAGATGGGCCTAATTGTGAAAAGCATTTTTGGCCATGCTACAAAAATAATCATTTTACCCTTATGGGCTTTGGAAAGATGCCGATGCTTTCCAGGGCACCAAATGACATCAACAGACACAAAGGGTAACTGGCAGTTGGATAGATTGGTGGGGTGGAAAATGGATGCTGGAAGGGATGTGATGAGCCCTTGGGAATGATTCAAGGAAAATGGATGAATAGGAAAATCCTGGTTGCCTGAACTCCAGCAGTAGCCAGAGGAGAACAAGTTTGAAAGGAATTTCTGATATGGATTCATGAGAACTTGAGCGATGACATAATGTAACAGAAAGAAATATCAAAGATGAATCTGGGGTTGCTAGTTTGGGCTGCTGGACCAATGGGCAGCTGGACAAACGGCAGTATGATGACTGAGACATGTGGTGGAGGCTATTGGTGCTCAACTCAGATCCCGTTCACCAGGGTGGTATGCCTATTTCCCAGCTGCTATGAGTGCAGGTTCCCTTGTAGCTCTGCCCATTTCTGGAGAATCCCCTTCAGCACTGGGAGCCACCTTGCCTGGAATGCCCAGGAAATTATACTCTCACCCCAAAGCAGATCAAAGCCATTGATTGATGGATATGGAGCTCAAAAGGTGAGTCCTTGGATCACAAAGGCTTCTGGGATACTGTGATACTCCAGAGCTCTCCCAGCGATCACACTCAACCACATCTTTGCCTCCCTTTCAGTGTCCTCAACCCCATTCCTTTACACATCATCTCCTGAGGTCATTCTTCAATAACCACCTTGCCCAAGGATGTCATAGGCTCTGTTTCTTGGGAAACTGACCTGAGACAGGCAGCAAGATAACTGGAAGAAGATAAGTTAGAGGCAAGGCAATTATTTTAGTTTGAGATGCTTTCAGAGAACCTAGTACTTGTAAGTAAAAGGGAATCTGGAATCAAGAAATCAGACAAACATGGCTTCCAATCTGTGATTTCCTATTCTTGCAGTCTTGTTAACGTTGAGGTGTACTGAGGTCTTACTCACTTCAGCACACTGCTGGGTGGTTCTTCAACAGCTGGAAACTAAGGCCCATCACCTTCACCTTGAGCAGCTTTATCATTTTACCTCAGGTGAAGTTCAAATGTTACCACTTTCTATGTGTCCCTAGAGATGAAAAATTGGGGAAAGCATCACTTAACCTCCCTGCGGCCCTGACTCCCCATCTGTGAAATGGAAATTCTTATACTCCAACTCCAGGGGTTACTCATGAGGACAAGATGAAAAAACCCAGCATAACAGAGTCAAGAGTAAGCCCCAATGAGTGTACTTAACATCAGTGTTACCACCCAGAGGGACATCCAGGAGGTACCACTGCTCAGGGAAAGTCTGAACTGATGCTGGCTACTGGGCTCTTATCCAAATGCTTCTTTCTTTCCTCTTCCTCCTTGTTAAAGGTAAGCAGGAAAGAGTGTGCCAAGTGTGACAGAACTTTGATTATTCTCTCTTGGGGGCCTTCATGTATTTTTCACATGAACTTGGAAGTGGGAAGATCAAGGAGAGGTGGGGGGAAGACAAATGAAATCATGATCTCTCCCTAACATTGCCCTGCACCTCCAGTGTTCTTATAAGTGAGTCACATCCTTCATTTCAGAACTTTGATGGCACTAGGCATGCCTTATTTTTTAATGTTTATTTATTTTTGAGAGCACGAGCAGGGGAGGGGCAGAGAGAGAGGAAGACACAGAATATAAAGCAGGCTCCAGGCTCTGAGCTGTCAGCACAGAACCCCACATGGGACTCAAACCCATGAACTGTGAGATCATGACCTGAGCCAAAGTTGGATGCTTAACCAACTGAGCCACCCAGGTGCCCTGGCATGTCTTATGTGTAGACAACTGATACAGAACTTCAATGGAAGCACATAGCCAAGCCACAGACATGGCAGGACCACTCTGAAATGCTAAGTCTCAAGTGCAGCATGGAAGAGATGGTACGCAACAGGGCTTCTAGGATCCAGCTCTGAATCATGCCAAAAATGCCCAATTGTCAGCTCCCCCTAACCCTGTGCAGAGATGGCCAAACCCTTTATGTCAATCCCAGAAGTGTGGCATTCAGCCAAGGAAGATGCTGCAAAAGGGCTTTATTTGACTTTCTGCCACCCTCTGACAAACTCTCATATTTACCAGATTAATCCATGGCCTTTAGAGACCATGACTTCCAGAAAATAAAACATATCTAATTCTTACCTTAAATTCCAAAACAAGTAAAATAAAAAGCAGCAGAAGAAAGAAAAAACCAGTATGGTAGACTGAATTGACTGAATAAAAACCCCTTCCCAAAGATAACCACATTCTCATCCCCAGAACCTATGACTATCTTACCCTACACAGCAAAAGGGACTTTGCAGATGTAGTTAAGAATCCTGAGATGGGGAGGCTATCCTGGACTATCCGTGTGGGCCAAATGTAATCATAAGCGTCCTCCTTATGCCTCCTTAAGGGGCAGGAGGATCATAGTCAGTGGTAGGAGAAGTGACAGTGGAAGCCAAGGTGATGTGACACATGTAAGGGGCCATGAGCCGAAGCATGCAGGTAGCCTTTAGAAGCTGAGCCTGGGTGTCTCAGTTGGTTAAGTGTCCAACTCTTGATTTTGGCTCAGTTCATCATCTCACAGTTCATGACTTCAGCCCCATGTTGGGTTCTGTGCTGACAGGTTGGAGGCTGCTTGGGATTCTCTCTCTCTTTCTCTCTCTGCCTCTCCCCCACTTGCACACATTCTCTCAAAATAAATAAATAAACATTAAGAAAAAAAAAAGAAACTGTAAAAGGCAAGGACACAGATTTACCCCTCAGAACCTCCAGAAGGACTAGCACTGCTAACACCTTGACTTAGGCCCATGAGACTGATTTTGGATTTCTGACTCTCAGAGCTATAGGATAATAAATCCATTTTGTTTTAAGCTATAAGGTTTGTGCTACTCCTATAGCAGCCACAGGAAACTAACACAGCCAGGAAAGTTGTCTTTGGGTGCCATTAAGGTGGTATGTTCCTCTCAGAAGACATTGATACAATTATCCATAAAACACAGTGGGCTACTTAGCTCCTGATTTACCCCTTCTATACCTCACCCTCTCTTTCCTCCTGCCTCCTTTAGAAAGACGAAAAACATTCAAGGAGCAGGTTCTCAAATGACATTTAAATGAAATGCACACACACACACACACACACACACAGGCTTGAAAAATATTTTTTTTAATGTTTATTTATTTATTTTGAGAAACAGAGAGCAAGTGACGGAGGGTCAGAAAAAGAAGAAGAGAGAATCCCAAGCAGGGTCCACACTGTCAGGGCAAAGCCTGATGTGGGGCTCAATCTCACAAACTGTAATCTGAGCCAAAATCAAGAGTCAGAAGCTTAAACGACTGAGCCATCCAGGTACCCCCGGAAAAATTTTTTTTCACTTAGGAGCAGGGGAAGTATGACTTTTTATGTACATGCATAAATAAAAAAGACTGGAAGGATATAAAGGGTAACAGTTAACTTTTGAGCAGTAAGATTATGGGTTATTTTTATTTTCTTCATTTTGCTGACCTTAATGTTCTTATTCTAAAACAAGCACATGTTATTGTGTCATCAAAATTTTTAAGTGATATCACGTATGACAACAGTACTATCTTTTTTGTGACTCTAAAAGATTTTGTTTTATAGAAGCTGCCAAGGTCATATCGTAAGTTTAGGACAAGGGTAGGGAAAATTCAGCATCTAACTGAACCCACTGGGGGGCAATATTGAGCCCTTGAAGATGAACGCAGAACTAGGCTGCTGTGAGCAAATACCAGTTAGGAAAAGATAGCCATTCACAATGTAAAATTTCAGGCACCTCAGTTCCCAACCTGGCCCAAAATATCTTCCCACCAATCAACCTCACAGACCAGCATTAGAGCAACGTCTTTCATTTAAAAGAAACTTAAAAAGTATATTCTGTGCAACTGAATAATTTAGAAAGCCAATCCATGAAAACACCAGTCCTGTGGACAAATATGTTTGCAAAATGCTAAGAGCTATCCCCTTCCCTAAAGATTTACAAAGTAGATTGAGTTATTAAAGCCTCTGAAAAATCCCGAGGAAAGGAATCCTATTTAAAATGGGGTGCCTGGGTGGCTCAGGTCATGATCTCACGGCTCCTGAGTTCAAGCCCCAAGTCAGAGCTCTGTGGTGACAGCTCTAAGTCTGGAGCCTGTTTCAGATTCTGTGTCTCCCTCTCTCTCTGTTCCTTTCCCGCTCATGCTGTTTCTCTCTCCTTCAAAAATAAATAAACATTAAAAAAAATTTTTTTAAGATATTCAAGTATCTCACAAATACTTCATCATAGATCCTTCATTTTGCTTGCAACCAGTATTTCTGAACATTCTTGGGAATTTCTGGTGTAATATTATGATTTGTATCAAGAAATATATATCTTTGGTCTTCCCACTTCTGGCACAGAGCTCCTAAAGTCCTTGGAATTTGCTCAGTAATAAAAGCAATAATGGTCATTTGATATTAATAACAAAACATCTTTCAACTACATCTGACTTTATGTTAATGAGGTGACTTTTGGGAAGCATCTGAGGGCAGAAGCTGGTTGCCAAGAGAACCAACCATGTGATTAGAAGGTTGGAACTTTTAGCCCCACTCCCCAGAAGTCCAGGAAGGGGAGAGGGGCTGGAGATTGAGTTCAATCACGATGGCCACTGATTTAATCAAACATGCGTAAGTAATGAAGCATCCATAAAAACCCAAAAGAACAGAGTTCAGATAGCTTACGGGTTGGTGGAGATGCGGGGTGAGTGGTGCCCTCAGAGAGGACGTGGAATCTCCCTGACCATTTCCACATGCTTGCCCTATGCGTCTCTTCCACCTGACTGCTTCTGAGTTATGTCCCTTTATAATAAATTGGTAATCTAGTAAGTGAAATGTTTCTCTTTAGTTCTGTGAGCCACTCTAGTAAATTAATTGGATCCAAAGAAAGGATCATGGGAAATTCTGATTTATAGCCAGTTGGTCAGAACCATAGGTAATAACCTGGATTTGCAATTAGTACCTAACCCTGGGGCTGTCCTGTGGGACTGAATCCTTAACATGTGGGATCCGACACTATCTCCAGGTAAATAGTACCCGAATTGAGTTAAACTGTAGGACACCCAGATGGTGCGATAGAATTGCTTGATATGTGGAAAATCCACACATCTGGCATCAAAATGAAGTAGGGTTTTAGTGAAGTGTTAAGAGAATGTTTTCTCATCTTATCTGGTTTAGAGAGTTGAGTGCAAAATGAGAGAAGCAACGCATTTCACAAACACTAGTTGGGATTTCAGAAAATGTGGTAGAGTTTAATCATTTCCAGGACTACGTGACTGGTCCACATCCACCCTCCTGACTGCTGATGTATCCTTTATTTACTAAAGAACTTATGAGATGGGCTAGGAGCAGAGCGATTTGATATTAAAAATCCTGGCATGTAGGACCAATGCAACAGCGTATAGACATTCTGGGAAGTAGGCAATGACACCATTGTTTTCTACAAATAGGAGTCTTCTCATAGAACTCCAAGCCAGAGCACCCCGCATGTTTAAGTACATTTCTACAAAGAGGTGACTGAAAGGTGTGCTGGCACTAATGTGTCTCTACACACAGTCCTTCTCCATCACTCAGGGAAATTGAGGCAGGTTAGCAAAGTTACCATCACTGAGTGGCCCATATCCATCCCCTGAAGATATGGGACACCAGAATGATGGGTATGGAAGAGAAACGGTGTATAGCTAGGTAGATCTACACTGGCAATGCATGGAAGGGAAAAGGAGCCTGGAGTGGGAAGGGGAGGAAGGGAACAGGGAGGTTGTAAAGCAAAACATAGTCAAAGGTCTTCAAAATCAGAGAAGTGACATCCATTTAACCATGTCCTTGCTGATCTCCTCTGGCTGGGAGGCCAGAGGCTATTTGAATCATCAATCTATCAATAATCAATATCAATATTATTAATATCTATCACCTAGTCCAAGCCCCTTATTATAATGATGAGGAAACTGAAGCCTGGAGATAGCAAATGACTTGCCCAAGATCACACAGCTGACTAGGGGCAGATCCAGGCCCGGTCCCAAGAATTTCCCATTGTACCTTCACTTTACCTTAAACGGGCTCCCTTTCCTATCAGAGACATTTTACAGATGGAAACTCTGAGGCACAGTGTGTGATTTTTCTCAGGCCTCTTTTATAAGCCTGAGCCTCAGTTTGCACCATGCTCTAAGCAGGAGCCGTTTTTCCCAGTCCTCCATCACAGGGGCACTGAGAGTTAATTCTAATGGCTGAAATATCAGGATAGAGAGCAGACCAAACTGAAACTAAGGCTGCTTAACTCAAGCTCAGCATCCTTTGAACCACATCAAAGGATGGGGCCCAGACAATGTTGGCCCCCTGTAGTAGCGTGTAAGGCCCAGGACAATTCATTCTCTTGATTTCCCCTTCATTGTCCCAAATTCTCCCTAACAACGTGTTTATGCAGGTAAAATATAGATAAAATGAGCTTTGAGTACTGAGTTAAATAACTCAAAGACACACGAAATAGTGCTCAAGGGGGAATGGGTGGGAATGGAGAGAAGCCATCCCACCTGGCTGATTGGCTTGATGATTATGGGCTGCACAGGGGGCATGAGGGAGGAGGAGGGTCTGGAATATTGATAGCATTCCGCAGGGGTTGCTGTTTCTGTGTTTTGCTATTTAGCTCTGGCAAGCTGCCTCCTTGCATCCCTGCCCATCCCCTGGATCACCAAATCAATGCAATCCCCTGTACAGGTATGGGATCTAAGATAGTCACCCGATTTGAGGAAAGTGACTGTTAAAAGGGGTTGGTTCAGAGTAAAGAGCCACACACAGCCTCCTGGGCAGTGACTGAAGGTCACTGACCTAAATTAGGAACTAGATGAGGGTCACCTTCTGACCTCCCACCTTTGTCTTCTTCCTCTTCTTCCAACCTCTTTGCCCCACATTTGCCCTAGAAAAGTCTACCAGCCAGGGCTCTTCTCCCAGCGTCTTTCAAAAGACATGCAGATGTGCACCATCAGCTGAGAACACCTTCTAGTAAACAACCTTTTTTGGCTGTATCTCTCTATATGTGGGACCCTCTTGGGGTCTGGTCCACTCTGTACACACAGAGGCAGAGAAGCTGCTGTGGAGAAGACTTAACATCCTACTTGGACTCCTACTTCAGCATGAACATAGGCACATCCCTCAATCTCTCTTTCAGATTCTTCCTCTACCAGCTGAAGAAGGTCGTTTATTTCTTTTGAAGATCAGATTTGAGAATAATTGTGATATACTTTGCAAACTGTAAAGTGCCCTCCAATGCAAAGAATTTGTGTTATTTGAATATTTTACTATGATGGATTCATTCATAACATGTGTGATTTTTAAAAAGAGCAGGGGTGGGGGGGGGTGTTTGGATGGCTCAATTGGTTAAGAGTCCGACTTCGGCTCAGGTCATGATCTCACAGTTTGTGGGTTCGAGCCCTGCGTCAGGTATTATGCTGACAGCTCAGAACCTGAAGCCTGCTTCAGATGCTGGGTCTCCCTCTCTCTCTGCCCTTTCCCTACTTGTGTTCTGTCTCTCTCTCTCAAAAATAAATAAACATTAAAAAAAATTTTTTTAAAGAGACAAGAGAGATGGCCCTGGGAATGAAGGTATTATATGGTTTTTTTTT
>CM053577.1:96107109-96130100 GCA_028646485.1 Cryptoprocta ferox | reverse complement strand
ATGTGTTTTTAATATATTTTGTCAAATATATTTTTTAAGCTCATTTTATTTATTTGAGAGAGACAGTGCAAGTGGGGAAGCAGCAGAGAGAAAAGGAGAGAGAATCCTAAGCAGGCTCCACGCTGCCAGCACAGAGCCCAATGCAGGGCTCAAACTCATGAAACTGTGAGATCATGACCTGAGCCGAAACCAAGAGTCAGATGCTTAACTGACTGAGCCACCCAGGTGTCCCTAAACTTTCATGTTTCAAATTGAATTGGAAACTAAATTGGAATGAAATAAAATTTTCAAGGAAAGGAAAAATAAGATTAGATGAAACAAATATTTTTTTATTTTTTAATAAGTTATTATTTATTTATTTTAATGTTTACTTATTTTTGAGAGAGAGAGAGCAGGGGAGGGGCAGAGAGAGAAGGAGAGGATCTGAAGAGTACTCTGCCCTGACAGCAGAGAGCCTGATGTAGAGCTGGAAGTCACACACCATGAGATCAATGACCTGAGCTGAAGTCAGATGCTCAACTGACTGAGCCACCCAGGTGCCCCCAAATAATTAATTTTTTAAAGTGTGGGTTGTTACTATTTTGATAATTCACTTCCATGAAAAGTTGAAGTGAACGTTAGAGGTATTTGACTGTCCTCCACCCTCCACCTGGCCAGAAGACCCCCTTTCACCCTGGGGCCTTGTGACTCATCACTTCTCTTTAGAGCCTTCTTATCCCCTACACACACTTGACAGCCATCCGCATGGCTTCTCAAGGGCAACATGAGATTCCTGAAACGTGATCCCAGCTTGCCATCCTGGGACAGTTGTTCACAGTGGAAAAAATCTCCCTGTGGTATTCAGCTCGATTGGCAGGCTCTGCTGAGGAAGGAGGAAAATGTGGAAGGGATTTGGTGGCATGTGGTCCTCTTGCCCCCACCTGCTCCCACTCCTCCCAAAGGGAGGCAGCTGCCTGTGCTCAGAGCTCACCATCTCCTGCCCAAGAATTAAGATCTGATTGTATTCCCAGGTGTTTTTTGGCCAAAAGCTGCCTAGAGAAGCCACATAGGAGACCCCAGCACAAGCAAGATATTCATTCATGGCAAACAGCTGCTACGGAGAAAGCTGAGTGGAACCAGAATGAATCATGCTAAGTCATTGAACGCAACCAAGTTTGAATTTAAAACAAAATTTAACAGAACAGTCAATTGAACAAGTTTAAAAAGGAGAAAAAAGTGGAGGGGGGGAGAAAGGACTTGTATTTTTCATGTATACCCCTCTACACTAACTTTTTATAATAAACGTCATTTAAAAAAAATAATTTAAATAGAAAAAGGGGAAAAAAACAAGCCAAAAACAATGCATAGTTTCCTACAATTATTAATTCAGATTGAAACAGAGACACGATGATATCAAAATGTTCAGGGAACTATACCAAGATCTATCCGTGTTCAATTTAAGGTATTTCCATTAGCCTTATGCTCTTCATTCATTTCTTGGGCTGTGTGTCCCCTGCTGCCATGCAACACTGAATAACTGTGGTCTGAGCATAGGTCCAAAAGCTTCAAGAAAAAATTGCGTCCACTTGCAGCTGGGTTAGGTGACTGTCATCATCCTCTCACACCTTCTTCACAGCCAGGTCAGTTGTTGGAGAAGTCTCAGAGGTGATGCGTCAGGGAAACCCAAAAACAGAACTCAGTCAAGACAGAGTTGCAAGAATGTCCAGGATAACCCAGTTAGGAGGGTCACAGATAGGAAAGTTTAAGTCTCCAGTTGGAGACTGAGAGTACTCTGACATTCAATACAGGAGTGACTTAGCAAACAAGTCTTCCCAGAGAGAAACAACCATAAATGCTAGAACCATAAAAATGTTCAATGAATTTTTGGACTCACAGGTGCAGCCTGATACTGGTTTTTGTTTATAATCTACTACCATGGCTTCATGTACTATCTATGTGCTGATGACTCAACTATTCTGAGCTCCTGACCTAAATATCCAACACAGTATTTCCATTCCTCTATCTCCCAGACCTGTGAAACTCAGCAAGCCCAGAGACTTTGAGCTCTTGATCTCTTCCTTCTCCAGTGTTTTCTGTTTCCAGGAATAGAACAACCATTCACACAGGTACTCACACTAGAAACCTTAGATTCGTTCTCGACAGAGCTCAGCTTCCCACTTCTAGTCAGTCACCAGTTCCTACACATTGAGCCTCTTAACTGTATCAGATCCACCCCCTTTTGCCATCCCACTGCCACAGCCCTAATCCAGACTACCACTATCTCTCCCCCAAACTACTGCAAGTTCCTCCTACCCTCACACCCAATTGCTACATTTACTCTCCCTCTGTCACAAATCTCCAAATCAATCTTTTTTGCAATGGAAATCAGATATTCATCTCTTAAAATCATTCTGTGGCTCCCCAGTAAAGTCCAGAATTTGTAATGGAAACTACCAGGCTCTTTCTTTTTTCATTCATTCAATAAATGTTTACTGAGAATGACTAGTTGCCAAGCTCTACCCAAGCATTGGCTATAAGAGTGAACAAAACAGACAAAACCCCTTACCCTCTTAGAAACTACAGTCTAGTGGGAGAGAGTAAAAATAAACACGTGAGTAAAATATATAACAGGTTAGACTATATTAAGTGCCAAGGAGGAAAGTTAAGGAAGGAAGGAAGAAAGGAAATTTCAGGGCAGGGACTAAAATTGGTGTTAGGGAAGGGAAAGGAGTCCCCAGATAGAAACATGGAAGAATGAAGAGGGAGCCCACAGATGGCTCAGTTGAGAGAGCTCCCAGCAGAGGGACAGCAAGTCTGGAGTCCCTGCTTCATCTGTTCAATGTCTAGTAAGCAGGCCAGTGAGACCAGAGTAGAGTAGGAGAGATGAGCTCAGGGGAGTTGGTGGTTGGGGTACAGGGGAGGTACTGGAGACTGTATAGGACCTTGTAGATCATTAAAAGTGCAAGACCTCGACTTATCCTAAGATGGGAAGAAGTAAAGGGTCATGAGCAGAGGAGTGACTTATGAGCACCCACTATGTACCAGACATGCTTGTAGGTATGGGAGACTGAAAATTAAATGAGACAATGTCCATGTTCCCATGAGGGTTACATTCCTTTGGAGAAAGGTGAAGTACAAAAAAAATAATAAATGAACAAAATGATTTCAGATAGTGAGAAAGCTGAATAACATTCAGGTAGAATAACAGAAAATAAAACAAGATGATGTAATGGGGGTGACAAGGTTGTCTAGAAGCTTTAGATATCCAGGCAATATTCTGAGGTAATGATGTGTCAGCAGAGACCAAAATGTCCAGAAGGAGTTGGTGTGGGGACAGAGGATTCCACATGAAGGAACAACAAATGCAGAGGGCCTGAAGTGGGCACAAGCAGGAATATCTAAGGAATGGAAGGGAGCACTGGGAGAAGTGACAGGGGTCGAATGAGAGAAGCTGGCGGGGTTCACATAAGTTATGGAAGAGGTCATGGTAACGCTTTTAGATTTTATTTTTAATTTTTTTTTAATTTTTTAATGTTTATTTAGTTTTGAGAGAGCGAGAGACAGAGTGTGAGCAGGGGAGGGGCAGAGAGAGAGGGAGACACAGAATTCGAAGTGGGCTTCAGTCTCCAAGCTGTCAGCAGGGAGCCCAACACGGGGCTGGAACTCACGCACCATGAGATCATGACCTGAGCTGAAGTCAGATGCTTAACCAACTGAGCCACCCAGGCACCCCAATTTTATTTCAAATAAAATTGAACTGTAGAGGGGTTTAAACCATAAAACATTCTTATTTGTGTTTTGAAAACTCTCCTGGCCAATTAGGCACAAATTGATCAAAGGGAAGCACAAGTTGACACAGCTCAGGCAAGACATACTAATGACTTGGAATGTGGTGATGCACCGGAAGAGACAGATATGGAAGCTATTTTGGAGGGCTTGCGGAGAGACTGGATCTAAGGAGTGAAGAAAAAGAGAGATCAAAGATGACACCAACCTGGATTTGGAGCCTGAGCTACTAAATGTTATCTTGTGAGGTGGAGAAGAGAAAGGGAAGAATATAATGTGGAGGAGAGCATTAAGAGGTACAATTTCGCCATGTTAAATCTGAGGTACTTCTTAGACTTCCAAACGGGCAAGTCAAGTGAGAAGTGACATAAATGAGGTAGAAGGTTGGCAAGAGGTACATCTGGGGTCGTCTGCATATGTAGATATGGAGGTCAAGCCACAGAGTTGAATAGGATTGCCTCAGGAGAGATTACAACTAGAGAAAAGTTGGGGGTCGCCAGAGGACTTTAATTTTTACAGGCCGAACAAAGGAGAAAGAGCAGATGTAGTGACTGAGAAGATGCAGCAAGTGAGCAAGGGAATGGCGGCTGCAGAGATGCCAAAATGGGACTAGAAAAACAACAGTTGAATTTGTCAACATAAAAGTTATTAGTGACCTTGCAATAGCAATTTCACCGCAAAGAGGAAAAAAAGTCCAATGGTTAAGGAGAGAAGAGAATAAGAAGTGAAAATATGGATAGGACACAATAGACATCTTTTTCAAGAAGTTTTTCCATGGCAGGTTTTTTGTTGTTGCTAATGGGGATCATGGAGCACACTTGTATGACAACAATGGAAATGATTTCAGGAGAAAAAGAAATGGATTCCCAATAAGGGGCATCGTGCTGTGTTCAGGCCTTGTCCTAATCAATTTCTAGTTCCTAGATTGCATTCCAGTTAATTTTCCTACCTCCAGAACCACAGATTGTGTCTCCAGCTGTGGCCAGTCACTGAGAGAAGATTGTCCTTAGTCACCAGGGAACTGGATGCTAGAATATGGATGAATCAACTCACACCCATTAGCTCACCTGGAAAAGAACTCCACATACAGGCATCAAGAGGGTGGGTCAGCAGCAGCACCAACATAATATGCAGCTGGTTATGGTTCACTGCCACACAAAACAAGTCTGCTTCTGGATTTAGGGAATGTTCTCAATACCCAACAAGGGTAGACAACTCCTCAAGGACAGGCAGGGTTCCTAATTCATTTCAAAATCACAGCACCTAGTATAATAATAGGCACATGGAAACCACTCAGTAAAGTTTGTTGGAGTAAAATAGGAAAGAAAGAAGAAAGGATGGAAGGAAAGGAGGGCAAGGAATTATGTAAATATAAGATTGCTGCCCTTAGAGTTCTAATGACCAGTGTAAGTTTTTATATGTCTCCTTTCTTTAAAACTCTTCAGTAACAGGAAGTAAACTAAAGCACATGTTAAAATTCAAATGTATTAATAAGTCATCCCTTCACACACACATACACGCACTTTACATAAAAACACACAATTTATGTATGGGATAGGGCCCTCTCTCAGAGACAGGCATGGGACCCCACTTGAATAGTGCAGGTTTTATTTGCAAGGGAAGAAAATGAAGTAGAGACAAATTTACAGGATTGCTCTTCCTCATCCGTAAAAAGCCATGTATGATGCCATAAAGATAACATGATAAGGAACCCCTGGGAGATCCAGAGAAAGAATGTTTTGTTATTGACCTCACAATGGGGAGGCTCTTCCATGCTCTCTTGGAAATAGGACTCAGCCCAGTGGTAGAACTACTCACCAGGTGGTAGGGCAGACAAGCCTGACTAAGGAAATCTAAAGGAAAATACAGCCCATGGACTTTTTTTTTTTTTTTTTTTTTTTTTGTCTCCAAGAAAGAACCCAGAATACTGCAGCTCTGAGCTGGTTTAGAAAACCAAAGGGATATCTATCTCAAGCGTAACTGCTCCTGTTTCACTCCGTCCCCTTAGAAAGTCACTGGATCTGCTTCTGCAAGCAATTTATGGCTCATGCAGCTGCTCTGACAACAGGTTTGGGGCTTCTTTGGTTTCTGCCATCAGCTCAGCCCCGTGCAGCCCTCCTATATCTGTGGGGTCTTAGGAGGTGTGCTCCCGGTCACCCCCATCAAAAGGACAGCAGATGTTCTACATATGGGGAGGGGTGAGATTAATGGTCTCTCCTTCTACACCCTTGCACCCAAAGAGCGTGGACTATGGACTTGGCTTTCTGTAGACATGATCAGGAAAAAGCTAAGAAGATGGACTATACCACTCAGTGGCATAGATAGAGCTGCTCACACTTTGGTTTATTTTTTTTTTCAAAAAATTTTAAATGTTTTATTCATTATTGAGACAGAGAAAAACAGAGCATGAGGGAGGGAGGGTCAGAGAGAGAGGGAGACACAGAATCTTAAGCAGCCTCCAGGCTCTGAACTGTCAGCACAGAGCCTGATGCGGGGCTTGAACCCACAAACCGTGAGATCGTGACCTGAGCCGAAGTCGGCCGCTTAACCGACTGAGCCACCCAGGTGCCCCCTTTGGTTTATTTTTGACACAAATGCAAGGAAGCGGAAGAGGGAACCAGCCGACTTCCTTGCCTTACAGTAAAGTGAAGATGTTACTGATTCCTAAATCACCTTCAACAAAGTTCTCTTTCTCTTATGATTGAAATTATTTATCATGCATCCTACTGGATGTCATCACACCATACTGGAACAGAACCCATAATCCACCCATTTAACCCCACCTCCACCAAATGGGTGTCTTCCTGAATTTCTTCCTTCCCTCCAACCTCCTTACAGTAACAAAGTCTTGAAGTCCTCTCTCAAACCCAGCTACCTCTCACCTTCCCATGGCCATTCCCTTCCTCATGCACCATCACCTTCTGCATGAATGACCCTCACCATCTCATAACTAGCCTCACTTCCCAAGCCTTGTCACCTTTCAACCCTTGTAACCCTGAGGGCAGTGTGTTCTTTCTCAAGCACACATCAGATATTGGGGTTCCCCCCGATCCAACCCTTCAACACCTCCCCCAGGGCCTTTTGGTTGAAGTCCAATTTCCTCAAAATGATACCTGTGCATTCCGCATTAGGACTTTGCCTGACCATCTTCTTCTCTGTCACTGGCTGGCTCCTACTTCCCTGCTGGTTCTCTGCTTTGACATAATTTCCCTGTCCCACTGAGGTCTAACAACCCTGCTGTGTTCACCCCTCGTGCTCTTCACTCCCCTGGTCTCTGCACTTACCAGACTCTATCATAATTTCCCATTTATCTGTCTATATCCCCAACCAGTAGAAAGAAAAAATGGACAGACAGTATTTCTTAAATCAATGAACAAATTAACTAGTCTACCTATTCTCCACATTCCCCCAAACCAGAATCAGAAAGACACGTTCATCCCAGCCATCCACCACTTTTCCAGTCAAAACTGGCAAGAACAAAAAAGAGTAAAGAATCACAGGAATATCACAGCACCTGAAAACAATTTTTTAAAGCCCAAAGTGACATGATATCCTTGACCTGTGCTCTTAATTCCACAGGTCTCCACTTCTTCAAAAAGTTTATTCTATCAATTACCAAACTGTGTCTTATAATTAACTGTGGAGTTTTTGAGAAAATACCAAGTCCCAGAAGCCACAGCAGACCCATTAAGCCAGCATCTCTGGAAGTATGACACATTAATGTATAATGTGTAACATTACATTCCAGCATCTCTGGAAGTGTGACACATTAATGTATAATGATACATTTAGGGATATGAACCTTGAATTTGGCTTTCCCTTCCAGTAACATCACCTTTTTCTGCAGACTGATTCCACTTCACTTAGAGCCATGCTCAGATCTCATCCCGAGCAAAACAAAACTCTTCCTTGTTCCTGTGCTTTTCTGTAGCCACTGATACACCTTTGCTTCTCTTCTCATTCAAATTTTTTAGAAGAGTAGTTTATGCTAGCCATCACTCTTTCCTTTTTATTCCCAACCCAACATCTGCTCTCACCACTCCATTGAATCTGGTCAGACAGCATAATTATTTTGATATGCCTCCATGGTGTCATGTGTATCAATAGTTGTTCCTTTTTATGACTGAGGAGTATTCCATTGTGTATAACCCAGTCTAAGAAATCTTTGATAACCCAAGGTCATAGAGATTTTCTTCCATGTTTTCTTCTGCAAGTTGCATAGTTTTAACCATTACATTTAGGCCTATCATCCATTCTGTGTCCCAACACCACTTGTTTAAAGACTATGCTTTTGCCTTTGCACCTTTGTCAAAAATCACTTTTATATATGTGTAGGTTTATTTCTAGTCTCTTTATTCTGTTCCATGTTCCATTGTCTATCTTAATGCCAAATACCACACTATCTGGATTATTATGGCTTTATAATAAGTCTTCATTGTAAGTAGTATTATAGATATATTTTGGGTATGTCAGGTAGTGTCCAATCTCCAATTTTGTTCTTTTTCAAGGTTGTTATGACTTGGCTCTTATGAATTTTAGAATCAACTTGTTATTTTCTACTGGGATACCCACTTGCAGGTATTTTGTTTGGGGTTGCATTGAATCTATAGATCAATTTGGGGAGAATTAATATCTTAACACAAAGTCTTCCAACCTATGAACAATGTGTATCTGTCCATTTATCCAATCTCCTTTGATTTCTCTCAGCAGTGTTTTGTATTTTCCAGTGAAATTTGCCTCGGTCTCCTAGGATTCTTAGCTCTGTGTCCTCAACTCAGAGAGTCTGCTGGGCTCCACATGGGCCCCACCTCCCTGCACCACAGCCTGGTAACTGTCTCAAAGCAGTAAGCTGAGGAAATCTTAAATCAAACCTCATTTGTTTCCATCTCTCAGAGATCACTCTCCATCACCTGAAGTACAGTTTCCTGAAAATCATGTTTTATATATTTTGCCTGGGTGTCTTGTTTTGTTTTGTTTCAAGCAGGAGGGTAAATCCGTTGCCTGTTATTCCACCTTAGCAGAAGCAATAGTCTCTACTAAGTTGACGTTCTGTCTCCCCAACAGGAAATTTCTGTTTCTGGCTTTCATCCCTTGTTCACGCTTTCCTTCTATTTGGAGTGTCATTGTCCCCTAATTCACCTGGGTAAATCTTGTTTATGCCTCAAAACTCAATCTAGATGTTTAACTTCTCTAAGGATATATCCCAGATGAGTGACACTCTTCCTCCCCTTTGCTTCAATATTATTCTGTGAATGTGTCTGCTTCCTCTTTTAGCACTTTCTATTCAAAGTATCTGTTTATATAACCTTCTTACCTACATCATTATAAGCCATCAAAGAGAGTAGCCACAGTTTATACTCTTTCTCTCCAGTGCCTGGTAAAGACCTTGGCACATAGTAGGTACTCCACGAATATTTGTTGAACTGCATCTTTGAGACACAAACTATGAACAATGAGTAAGAAATAGCTATCTTCCCTTAGAGACTATAATCTCCAGGGATGGAGTTGGGCAGGGCTGGGTATCTCCTTCTGAACACAACAATTTGATTCACTATAGCTTGTGGAGTAAAAGCTGGTTCTAGAAGCTGGGTTGCTGGGTCAAAGAGTATTTTTAAAATGGATGGTTACTGCAAAATTACTTTCCAAAACAACTATCAGTTTATGCTGCCAATAATGTGTGTGGGTTCTGACTCCTTTCCATCCTCACCAACACTAAGTAGTATACTTTACTTTTGGTTTTCCCAGTCTGATGTGAGAAAATAGTATTATTAAAATTACATTTCACTCCTCATTAATGAGGTTGAGTTTTAAACAAATTAAATATTTGTTAGATACGTATGTTTAAATTCTGAGTTTCTACTTATGACTATCCTGATTATTCTCTGTTCCTCCTTCCCCACCACAGATCCCTTCTTCACCCTTCCGTACCCTGCTCTGCATGTCTGCTCAGGCTCAGATCCAAAAGGATCCAGGAACTAGAGAGAACCTCAGCTCTCTCTAAGCTTCAAGAAGCCATTTCCTTCCTTTATGCCTCCAGATCTAAGAGAGGTAATGACTTCCTAATTTTGCTGATACCATTGTTGTTTGTCCCCAACTCTGGTCTCATCTCTATAAACAGTCCTTTCATTAAACTTCTTCATTGAAATCTTTGAGTAAGCTGCTGTTTTCTGCTGGGAAGTAACCAATAAAATAATCTTTGCCTGTTTTTACAATGTAATTTTTACTATCTTATTGATTTGTAGGAGCTTTTTACATATGTGGATATCTTACTTCTTGGATGATATATACATTAAAAATATTTTCTCCCAATCTATAATTTGTCTTTTAAAGTTGTCTTTGTATTTCACCACCATACATGAGATTCTTTTTCTTTTTTCCCCCTTGGTTTAGACTAATAGTTGCAACACTACACCTGAGTTAAAATGCACCCTCACTCCCATATTTAACTAGAAAACTTCTTTATATATCATTCTTAACTATTTTCCTGTGGCCAAGTTAGATTTCTCCAGGAGTTACTATAACCTTGATTACATAAGGCTAATTTAGCACCAAAATTCCAAAATTTGTAGATTCTGTAGAAAGAATTCAGATTGCCATAGGCCTTCCCGCCATCTATAACTGCTCTCTCTTTAGTTGTCCACTGGCATAGGTAGGAAAGATAACTTCCCTAAAAGACTATAAACTCCAGAATGACAGGGATTTTGTCTCTATTTTACTATTCTATCCCCAGCTTCTAACAACCTATGTTTATCACAATAAATATTTGTCAGATGAATGAATGAATGAATGAATGAATGTCACAGGAGAAGGAATAGCATTTTTTCTCTGCTTTCCTGCTCCTGAATTTTGTACCATTGTATGATATATCCATGACACATCAACATAACTGATCCTGAGCCAAGTATTATTTCTTAAGAATAAAGCTTTTTTTCTCCTTCTATCCTACAAAATACCCCACAAATATCATCTATGTTTCCTAAGAACCTTTAGAAGTGCAGCGCAGGAGAAGAGTACACAGAGGGGCACAGTCAGACTTCACAGGCAGGTAATTTATTTGCCCTGGAGCAAATATCCTGATAGAGATGCAGGGGGTTTTATTTCTTTTTCTTCATGTTAAAACATAAAGGCAGCTACCTTTTGCGTTGGGTATATGTAGGGATTGGGGCAGCCACCCTAAGATAGGAAGCAGGAATGCACTCAGTTAGAAAAGGGGATAGAATCAACTTTGATTTTTAGGTGGGAGAAGGCGAAGATGAGGGGCAAGGGAGCCATGACCTGAAAGGTACAGAAGCAGTACACTGGGAAAGCAACTACCATGAGAAGCACCCACACATCAGAAGCTGTGCTGGCCTTAGCAGGCTGTCCATCCCATCATATGAGTAGAGCCATTCATTTAACATACCATTCATTCTAATCATTTAGGATATACCCATGAACAAAATATGGAATTTATATTTTAGCTATCATCCTTTCTCTGAACAGATGTCCTACCTATCCACTCTTTAGATATGGCATATGCGGGAGCATGATCCTACAGGAAAAAACTTTCAAATAACGATTTATTTGTCCACCTGTCGGGTCAACCCTTGATATACCCCAGATATCTGTAACCCCTAAGGGGACAATGTCTAACTACTAGCAGAATAGGGAAGGAAGGATGCCCATGAGGGTCTGCTAAGGCACCCCAACCTGGGGTGAAGAGGTATGGACACTCCTGTTACATGTTCTTTCATTCCTTTTTTTTTTTAAGTTTATTTATTTGAGAGAGACAGAGACAGTATGAGTAGCGGAGAGGTAGAGGAAGGAGGAAAGAGAGAATCTCAAGCAGGCTCCATACTGCCAGCATAGAGCCTGATATAGGGCTTGAACTAACAAAAGCATGAGATCATGACCTGAGCCAAAATCAAGAGTCCAACACTTAACAGACTGAGCCACCCAGACACCCCTATGTTTTTACATTCTTATCAAAAAATTCATAAGAAAATACCATTTATTTTGGTAGAATCCTCTGTTGCCTCCTTTTGTCAGATCACAGGCTGAGTATCAAACATTTACTTGGGTTTTTTCCTCTTTTTTCCCACATTAACCACATTTAATAAAAATTCCCAAATGTCATTCCAGTGTAGTTGGAGCTGATTAATGATTACCTCAGCACAAAAGAGCTGAGAGGAAACCTTTCTCAGAAACCACTGACTGACTTCTCCATTGAACATCTAGCTGTTCTATAGACCCACCTCATGGCCAGCCTGGTGGTTTGTTTTTAAAGGACCCAGGATGCTCTTCTGAACACACTGGTGTCTGGGGTCCACTAATCTTCTCGTGTCTCTTCCCCTTGCCCTAAAATTCTAGGCTTTTCCTCAGAACCTTATTTTTATTGACCTAAACACCAATAGTATTCTTCCCTCAGAAGCTAAAATGCCATCTCACTAAAAATTATTTGAGATTTTACATCTAGTGTTCTCTTCCCAGGAGAGATTTTGGAAGAGGTTTCAGCAGGAAGGCTTTTGTCCTTTGGGAGAATTTCTTTCTGTTCAACAGGTTTTTGTTTTAAACATTAACTAGGCAACTTGCTGGTCATGGGCTTTAAGGGCAGGGCTGAACAGGTGGGGGTGCTGGTTTCTGTCAATGGAGCATGGCCAGGCAGTCTGTACTAGTCATTTTCCTGGTGCCCTTGTAAGGACCACCCCCTCATTTCTGCTTGAAATGATTCCCAGGAGGACTGGGGATCCATCTTGACTAGGTCTATCAGAGGGCTGGGACAGAAGATTCCAGTTTTTGTGTTGGAAAAAAATCAACAAGAAAAAGGCTTACTTCACCCCAAATCATTGCAACAAGGGTACTTCTCATCCCTAGCCTTTTGTGGAAAGGGGGAGGGAATGAGAGAAGGTAATTCAGAGACAGCGATAGGGAACAAGGAAGGGATTTCACCATTTGCTGCTCAACAGGAACTAAGGTTTTTATCTGTAACTTGAGTTTCCACTGGACAGCCACATACATTGGAATATGGTGGCAAATGGGGTGTCTTTAACCCAAATGTCATGGGCCTCATTCTTACCTGTGTGCTCACCAGGACTTTAGCTTCCAACAATTCTCCCCCAAGTATGTCAAAATTTCTGAGACTCCTCAGGGAGGTTTTTATTTATTAATTTATTCACAGATATGTGCACCAGCTACCAAAGGCCTCTACTAGGTACCCCTGACAGTTACTGGAGTACAAGAGATTAAAAAATGGATACCACATTGCCTTGTGTACAATATAATTAAACACCCCCTCTGAACGAACCATTTTCCAAACTTAATTTTTGTTCATCATACATAAATATTAATAAAATTAGAAAGACAGAAATGTAGCTTATTACACTTGTGTGGCTAGTCTCCCAGATGGAATAAGTGATATGTGAAATGATCATTCCATTACTGAAGGAAAAAGTATAATTCAAAACAGTGAACTCCAATCTGACATTATGAATAAAGTAGATTTTTCATTGTGATTGAAAAATATAAAAGGGAATTACTTGGACTCTCCCTCCTGTTTAGATATCTGAGTACTTTTGTACCCTTAGACATTTTTTCTACTGGAGTGAACTTATTTCTCCACTTCTATATGTATGTACATTTAATTCTATAAAATCTGTGAGTCTCAAATTTTATGGGCTCTGAGGATATCAATACTTTCTTTACTTAGCTCCATGTCATAATAGTGTAAGCCTTTAACTTGAAGGAATTCAACCTAGAATACTATGAAAATGGCCACTTGGTTCCTCAACTCTTCTTGCTCCCACTCCAAGCCCAAACAAACCCTCTTCCATTGGTTAGACCAGGTTGGGTCTGAAAATGAAAGTAAACAAAGATATTCTAACAGGTACATGGACATAAAAAGTTCTAAGGAAGACACTTCCAGATCTTTGCCTGGAAAATCTCATCTCCTTCCAAATCTCCTCTTCTTACTACCTCAATCCAGTTCTCCTTTTCTACTTCTTTCAGAGCCCTATTTCTTGCACTCAATAAAAAGATATGATGCCTTTAATTCTATCTGATTCTTCCTAGTGTGAATTTTCCTGAGGTACAAAAAAACTTCAGAAGTGATGAAAAAAGGGGGCAATTTGAAATGGTAGAGTTTGCCAAATCTGCTTCAATCAAGATGCCATGAAACTGCAGTAGAGCTCCCTCTCTTCTCTTATTGATATATTTCTGTTACTACAACATATGGCATTAGAAATGGGCATTTGGGGGTTCCTGGGTGGCTATGGCTCAGTCAGTTAAGTATTCAACTCTTGATTTTGGCTCAGGTCATGATCTCACAGTTCGTGAGATTGAACCCGGCATTGAGTTCTTCACTGATAGCATGGAGACTGCTTGGATATCTCTCTCTCTCTCTCTCTCTCTCTCTCTCTCTCTCTCTCAATCTCTCTCTCTCTCTTTCTCAAAATAAATAAACTTTAAAAAATGAGTTTATCAAAAAAAGAAAAAGAAATGGGCATTTGGGCCAATATCAGAATGTATTGAGTTTAGATATAAAGTAGGATGATGATGCTAATTTTAACTTAATATCCTCACCTCTCTGATCCCCTATTATCAAAAACTACATTGCTTCTTATGGGGAATTTGTGAGACTAGAGACTAACAGTAGGATGAAACTATCTTGCAATCACTTTTTTACAAACAGCCAGATTTGAAAAATAAAACCACTACTTTTTTGTTGATGAAAACTGAGGGTATTGGCAAAAAATGTAAATAACTTTAACATTTTCAAGTAGTCATCAAAGTTGACTTTGGATAACCTATTACAAATTAGCACTGTTCATTGCAAAATATGGAAAGTGTTACCTGACTGTTGAAGAAGTTCTAATTTCGGTGCACTGGTGATAGCTACAGAGTTGATGGAACTGTTGATAGATAAATGCCAAGGGCATCATTCATTAACTCAATGATTCATTCATTTATTTATTCATCCAAAAAATATAAGAACCTACAGTGTTCCAAGCACTATTCAGGGTAATCAGGACGCATAAGTAATAAAACAAAGATTTCTGCCCTGATGCTTAGATTCTAGTAGAAAAAAGTACAGAGGATACTTAAATTAGTTGTTTAAATAGCAATAACTCCCCAAACTTAGTTATTTAAGTAGCAATAGTTACTTCCCAAGCTTAGTAGCTTAAAAAAACATTTTTAAAATCATTTTAAATTTATTTTTTAATATTTATTTATTTCTGAGAAAGAGAGAGAGGCAGTGTGAGTGGGGAAGGGGCAGAGAGAGACAAAGACACAGAATCCGAAGTAGGCTCCAGCCTCCAAGCTATCAGCACAGAGCCCCACACAGGGCTCAGACTTGTGAACCACGAGATCATGACCTGAGCTGGTCAGACACTCAACTGACTGAGCCACCCAGGCACCCCCAAAAAACACATTTTTTGTCTCACAGTTTCTGTGGGTCAGAAATCCAGGCACAACTTAGTTGGATCCTCTGCTTCACATTTTGTTGTGAGGCTGCAATCAATGAATCAGTACAGGGTTTGTGGTCTCATCTGAAGGCTTGACCAAGGAAGGACACAATTTTGAGGTACCTCAGCAGTTGTTGGCAGTCCTCAGTTCCTTGCAGGTTGTTGGATTGCAATCCTTAGTTACTATCTGGTTGCTGACAGAGAGCCCTCAGTTGCTTTTTACACATGCCTCTCCTGGATGGCAGCTTCCTTCATCAAAGTGTGCAAGTCAAGAAGAAAATCAAGAAAATATGCTAGCAAGATGGAAGTCAAAAGTGTATGTAATCTCATCATGGAGGTGGCATTTCCTCCACTTTGCTGTATTCTATTAGTTAGAAACAAGTTACTCAAAGGAAAGGGGTTACCCAAGGCCCTGAATACCTGGAGGTAAGGATTGCAGGGGGCATCTTAGAGGCTGCCTGCCACAGGATATAAAGGGGGAATTGGGAACGCTAAGCTAAGGAATGTGAGTAGTAATTTTTAATAACTCTATAAGAGTAGGCCTCATTGAAGTGAAAATTGAACAAAGGCTTGAAGGAAGTGAATATGTCAGCCATATGAATATTTGTGGAAACCAGTTTAGAAGAGGAAGTAGGAAGAATGAAGACCTCCCAAGTGGGAGTATCCTTGGGATGCAGAAGAAACATCAAGGAGGCCAGTCAGTGTGGTGAGGGGAGAGAGCTAAAAGGAAGAGTAGTAGGGGATGAGGTTAGGGGTTTGGGGGTAGGGACTGGAGATCATGTAGGATCTTGTGGGCCATTATAAAGATAAGGACTTTTGTTCTGGGTGAAAGGGTACCATGGCAGGGTATTAGATAGAAGATGGACATAGTATGACATATGCTTTTAAATGATTCCTTGGGCTGCTGTGTTAAGAATAAACTGTTGAAGGCCACAGGGAGAATAGTTAGGAGCCTACTGCAATAATTTAGACAAAAGAAGACAGAGTCTCAGAACAGGGCAGAGATTGTGGAAGTGGTGAGAAATAACCAGATTCTGTATATATTTTGAAGACCAGCCTACAGGGTTTCCTGATAATTTGGATTTGGAGTCAAGATAAAAACAGGATTCTAGGATGACTCCCAAGATGGATTTTGGCCTAAGCAACTGGAAGGATGGGGTTGCCATCCACAGAGATCAGAAAGGCTGAAGATGAAAAATGAGTTTTGAACTGAAAATTAGTTTAGTTCTAGAGATCTCAAGTTTGTGATGTCTGTTGGAAATGGGGAGGGAGATATTCAGCAGGCAGGTGAACACATGGTTTAGGAACTCAAGAAATCCATTCCCTACAATTAAACTGATTCTGTATTCAGATATCCTAGCACATCACTGAAAAGCCATTCATTCTGCAGATTGTGGTGAAAATTGCAGTAGATAAAAATATTTGCCTTACAGATTGGTAAACCCAGGGATATTTCCAACCATTTCCAATTAATTATATATATATATATATATATATATATATATATATATATACATACACACACACATATATATATATGTGTGTGTGTGTGTGTATATATATATCCACCATTACAGAAAAACAAACATTATTGTTAAATATTACAGCATGCAAAGAGTTTTCAAGATTCATAACTAAAGATGTGATTTTCAAATTTTCCTACTTTTATTTGTGTTGATTTGGGTTTTCGTTGGAAAGAGTGGATAAGAATACTGATCCATGGAGCTACCACAATGCCCAGGCACAGGTGGGGCTTCATTGCTAAGATCCATGCTTTATACCTAATGAAACCCCTTAATTCATGAACAAGCTTGACTTGCCAAATGGTTGAATCTGAATTCTCCCAGAACATTGGATATTTGTCTTTAAGAGAGCAAATGTTATGAAGTTAGGGGCACTGAATTCCATCATTTTGAGATGTTTCCAATTTGAGATGTTCAAGATGATTTATTGTTACATTCAGAAATAAAATAGGTGTCCCAAAAAGTCACATGAACATATTCATTCATATTCAAAAAATAAAGACAGATAAGTGACATTGAGTAAGTTTATCTTGGCTGATTGGTTTGACAGGTTTTGTCAACTAGGTTATAATGGCAGAGACTCCCCAAACTTGAATGAATTAAATCTATGACTCCAAATTTTTTATGAATTCAAAGTACATGATAAGATTTTCAAAGAGTTTTTCAAAAATATCATATTGACAAAGGAAGGGTCAACACGGTGGAGAAGTAGGGGGATCCATACTTTCCACGTCTCTCAAACAGAGAAGGGTTGAAGCCAAAGAACTCTGAACTCCAAGAGTCTGGGAAGAAAGGAGATGGAGTCTACTAGGAAGAAAATGGGAAAAATGGACAGCCCCATAGGTGTGTGATTGCGAACTAGGGGTGATAAAATGGGCTGTGGAGGCATGGAGGGGAGGGATCTCCTTCTGCAGAGAGACAAAGGGAAGAGAAAGAATGGCTGGGGAAGCGTAGGACTGTATCTGGACAAGAAAAAAAAACCTTGGCCCGGGACAGAGAGGGTTCCTATCATCCCATCTCTAACTCCAGGGCTTTTGGAGAGAGATCCCATCTCTAACTGCAGAGCTTTCTTCAGACCGGGCTGGCTGCCCTCTTCACGCACCTGGCGAGAAGGGGAGTCCCCTCCGGGTTCAGTGGTAGGCCAAGGGCGCATTTGGCAACAGGAGAGTCAGGTCCTCTGCCCTGAAGTGCTGCAGCACAGCCTCGGGATTTCACGTTTCAGGTGGCATCATTAATGCATACAGAGTGGGAGTTTAAAACCCAGCTAAGCCTGGGACATAGGAGATGGTGGAATGAGACAGCCCGCCTAGTCTGCACCTGTGGCACAGTAAGGATGGATCCAAAGGAGTGATTTGGGACACCTGGTCCATGTAGAAGGGACTGGGGGTCACCATTTTTCTCCCCACAACCACCAAGGTGGGGCTTCAGGGATTGGTCCATGGGGACACAGTGGAGGCTGAACCCACCTACACCAATCCACATCCATCCACTCTGGGTAGCTGCTTATCTACTGGAGCTGGATAGAGGCCGTGGAACCAGATGGCCCCCTCCAGAGCAGCACTGCAGCATTGCCTGGATTAACTCTAGGTCAATTCTTAATATTCAGATATATTCTCCCTTTTCTCCTTCTTATCTCTTCCCTCCTCGAGGCCAGTTACTCTGGTTATTGGTTTGCTTAAACACACATATTTAATCCATTCTCTTGATGCATGTTCTACACCTCCTTCTTTACTTTCCTTTCTCCTTCTCTGGAATAAGTAGGCCACATAGTTTCTCTGGGTAACATTATTTTTGTTTCTTTTTCCTCGCCTCCTTCCTTATTCTCCATTCTCTCTCTCTCTCTCTCTCTCTCTCTCTCTCTCTCTGGGGCTTCATTTCTAAGATCCATGCTTTATACCTAATGAAACCCCTTAATTCATGAACAAGCTTGACTTGCCAAATGGCAAGCCCTTTACTCTCTCTACCTGGTCAATGTTCATTTCCTCTTCCTCCCTGCCCCTGTCATTTCTCTCTCTGTATATGCTTTTACTTGTCTTTTACTTGTAGCTCCACTCTGTTCTTTACTTGTAGCTGGTATTTCTGGTTCTGTGCTTTTACACTGTCTTTTTTTTTTGTTTGTTTTTGTCTGTTTGCTTATTTTATTTTTTTGTACATTTGCATGTTTTCGTTTCCTGTTTGTCTGTCTGTTTTCCTTTCCAGGTCTACTTCAAGGAACAAACCAAAGCACACCTTGAGGGTCCAAAACATCACTATGAGTAGGGAAATAAAATAACCAAAGTCACAACAACAGAGAGCAAGTGACAGTCTCCAAAAAACACCTCCTGAATGGCCAGGCCCCGGACAGTGTATGAGCCCCCTTTAATATAGCAGTACTCACAGATACAGCGCACATAACAAGCTTTTAAAACTTACAAGGGACAGAAAACTAGCCAAAATGATGAAATGGAAGAATTCTCCTCAAAAGAAATTCCAGGAAGAAGTGACAGCTAAAGAATTGATCAAAACAGATATAAGCAACATAACTGAACAAGAATTTAGAATAATAGTCATAAAATTAATCCCTAAGCTTGAAAAAAGCTAGGACATCATAGACTCCATTGCTGCAGAGATCAAGGATCCTAAAAATAGTCATGATGAATTAAAAAATGCTATAAATGAGGTGCAAAATAAAAATGGAGGCGTCCACAGTGTGAATTGAAGCGGCAGAGGGGAGAATAGGTGTATTAGAAGATAAAATTATGGAAAACGAGAAGCCCGAGAAAACGATAAATTGATCCAGGAGCACGAAAGGAGAATTTGAGAACTGAGTGATGCCATTAAACAGAACAATATCCATATCATAGGAATTCCAGAAGAAGAGAGAAAGAAAGAGTCTGAAGGGGTACTTGACCAAATTATAGCTGAGAACTTCCCCAACCTGGGGATGGAAACAGACATTGAAATCCAAGAAGCACAGAGAACTCCCCTCAGATGTAACTTGAATCGATCTTCAGCACAACATATCATAGTGAAACTGGCAAAATACAAGAATAAAGAGAATTCTGAAAGCAGCTAGGGGTAAACAGGCCTTAACATACAAAGGGAGATACAAAAGGGTAGTAGCAGACCTATCTACTGAAACTTGGCAGGCCAGAAAGGAATGGCAGGAAATCTTCAATGTGATGAACAGGAAAAATATGTAGCCAAGAATCCTTAATCAAGCAAGGCTGTCATTCGGAATAGAAGGAGAGATAAAGATTTTCCCAAACAAACAAAAACTGAAGGAATTCATCACCACTAAACCAGCCCTACAAGAGATCCTAAGGGGGACCCTATGAGGAAAATGTTGCAAGGAACACAAAGTACCAGAGACATCACTACAAGCATGAATCCTATAGAGAACACAATGACTCTAAACCCATATTTTTCAATAACACTGAATGTAAATGGACTAAATTCTCCAATCAAAAGACATAAGGTATCACAATGGATAAAAAATCAAAATCCATCTATTTGTTCTACAAGAGACCCATTTTAGACCTGAGGACACCTTCAGATTGAAAGTGAGGGGTTGGAGAACTATCTATCATGCTACTGGAAGTCAAAAGAAAGCTGGAGTAGCCATACTTATATCGGACAAACTGGACTTTAAAGTTAAGGCAGTAACAAGAAATGAAGAAGGACATTATATAATAATTACAGGCTCTATCCATCGGGAAGAGCTCACAATTATGTCTACGCACTGAATTCAGAAGCACCCAAATATATAAAACAACCAATCACAAACATAAGCAATCTTATTGATAAGAACATAAGCAATCTTATTGAGAAGAATGTGCTAATTGCAAGGGACTTTAAAACTTCACTTACAGCAAAGGATAGATCAACTAGACAGAGAATCACTAAAGAAACAATGGCCCTGAATGACACATTGGACCAGATGGATTTGATAGATATATTTAGAACTCTACATCCCAAAGCAGTGGAATTCACTTTCTTCTTAAGTGCACATGGTACATTCTCCAAGACAGATCACATACTGGGTCACAAAGCAGCCCTAAATAAATATAAAAGAATTGAGATCATACCATGCACACTTTTAGATCACAATGCTATGAAACTTGAAATCAACCATAGGAAAAAGTCTGGAAAACCTCCAAAAGCATGGAGGTTAAATAACATCCTACTAAGAATGAATGGGTCAACCAGGCAATTAGAGAAGAGATTAAAAAATATATGCAAACAAATGAAAATAAATATAAAAATAAAAATACAACAATCCAAACTCTTTGGGATACAGGAAAGGAAGTCCTAAGAGGAAAATACATTGCAATCCAGTCCTATCTCAAGAAATAAGAAAAATCCCAAATACAAAATCTAATAGCACATCTAAAGGAACTAGAAGCAGAACAGCAAAGAAACCCCAAATCCCGAAGAAGAAGAGAAATAATAAAGATGAGAGCAGAAATAAACAATATAGAATCAAAAAAAAAGTTGAACAGATAAATGAAACCAAGAGTTGGTTTTTTGAAAAAATAAAATTGATAAACCTCTAGCTAGGCTTCTCAAAAAGAAAAAGAGGACCCAAATAGATAAAATGATGAATGAAAATGGATTTATTACAACAAAACCCTCAGAAATACAAGCAATTATCAGGGAATACAATGAAAAATTATATGCCAACAAACTGGACAACCTGGAAGAAATGGACATATTCCTAAACACCCACACACTACCAAAACGCAAATGGAAAGAAATAGAAAATCTGAACAGACCCATAACTAGTGAAGAAATTGAATCAGTTATCAAAAATCTCACACAATAAGAGTCCTGGGCCAGATGGCTTCCCTGGGGAATTCTACCAGACATTTAAAACAGAATTAATACACATTCTTCTCAAGCTATTCCAGAAAATAGAAATGGAAGGAAAACTTCCAGACTGATTCTACAAAGCCAGCATCACTTTGATTCTCAAACCATACAGAGATCCAGGAAAAAAAGAGAACTACAGGCCAATATCCCTGATGAATATGAATGCAAAAATCCTCAACAAGATACTAGAAAATCGAATTCAACAGCATATAAAAAGAATTATTCACCATGATCAAGTGGGATTCATTCCTGGGCTATTGGTCTGGTTCAATATTTGCAAATCAATCAATGTGATATATCACATTAATAAAACAAAAGATCAGAACCATATGATCCTGTCAAAAGTTGAAGAAAAAGCATTTGACAAAATATAGCATTCTTTCTTAATAAAAACCCTCAAGAAAGTCAGGATAGAAGGAACTTACTTAAACATCATAAAAGCCATTTATGAAAAGCCCACAGCTAATATCAACCTCAATAGGGAAAAACTGAGAGCTTTCCCCCTGAGATCAGGAACATGACAGGGATGTCCACTCTCACCACTGTTGTTTAACATAGTGCTGGAAGTCCTAGCATCAGCAATCAAACAACAAAAGGAAATAGAAGGCATCAGAATTCGCAAAGATGAAGTAAAACTTTCACTTTTTGCAGACAACATGATACTCTAAATGGAAAACTCAACAGACTCCACAAAACGTCTGCTAGAACTGATCCATGAATATAGCAAAGTCGCAGGGTACAAATTCAATGTACAGAAATCGGTTGCATTTTTGTACACCAATAATGAAGCAACAGAAAGAGAAATCAAGAAACTGATTCCATACACAATTGCACCAAAACCCATAAAATACCTAGGAATAAACCTAACCAAAGATGTAAAAGATCTATATGATGAAAACTATAGAAAACTTATGAAGGAAATTGAAGAAGACACAAAGAAATGGAAAAATATTCCATGCTCATGGATCAGAAGAATAAATATTGTTAAAACGTCATTACTACTCAAAACAATCTACACATTCAATGCAATCCCAATCACAATTGCACCAGCATTCTTCTCAAAACTAGAACAAACAATCCTAAAATTTGTATGGACCCCAAATACCCAAAGTAATATTGAAGAAGAACACCAAAACAGGAGGCATCACAATCCCAGACTTTAGTCTCTACTACAAAGCTATAATCATCCAGACAATATGGTATTGGCACAAAAACAGACACATAGACCAGTGGAATAGAATAGAGAACCCAGAGCTGGACCCACAAATGTATGGCCAATTAATCTTTGACAAAGCAGGAAAGAGTATCCAATGGAAAAAAGACAGCCTCTTTAACAAATAGTGCTGGGAGAACTGGACAGCAACATGCAGAAGAATGAAACTAGACCACTTTCTTACACCACACACAAAAA